>JAPDKU010000063.1:0-165295 GCA_027569715.1 Hamigera avellanea | reverse complement strand
CCCCCCCCCCCCCCCCCCCCCCCCCCCCCCCCCCCCCCCCCCCCCCCCCCCCCCCCCCCCCCCCCCCCCCCCCCCCCCCCCCCCCCCCCCCCCCCCACCACCCCCCCCCCCCCCCCGCACCCCCCCGGCTCGGGTGTTGCTGGTGTTGGTTTTCCGGGTGGTGGGGGGTTGGCGCCCCCCCCCCCCCCCCCCCCCCCCTTGCTTGGTTGCTTTTTCGAGCCAACGGCTGGTTCGCCTAGTTTCTGATCGCCCATCAATTTGAGTTGCATTACATGACATTGCATCGCATCGAGGAGCGTGACCGCGTCCCGATTTCCAGGTTCTGGCCTGGCTGCAATGGAAATCATGAAGCTTAGGCCCAGCGCTCTCTCGTGCCCTCCTCCCCAGTGTCCACCCCTTCCGTAGGACATGAGCGCGACCCAACTCTCACCACACCGACTCGCTCCCCATCCCTTCTTACCCGATTCAGGTGATCGGATATGAGTTCCAATCCCCGGGGGGTTCATAGGTAGTTATTGCATGCAGCCCGCTTCTTTCGACGATGCCGGTTTCCCTTTCACCTCGAATCACCGCTCGTCTCGCCCCATACGCCAAGAAACCTGCTGCACGGTGCCCTGCGTTCTGGAGGGCGGAAACAAAGAAAAACGATATGTCGGGCAATCGAAGTAGAAGTACTGTACATACAATTTTCATGTTCGATTGCACCGTTCCTTGCCGCAGGAGCTTAGGCCAACTTACGTCATTTTATTGACTTCTGGCCCAACGGTCCTGGCGGCCCGAGGCTAACTCCCTTGGGAAGTTGGGACCCTTAGGCAAGTGCGGGTATCGCGACTTCCCTTGCCAATGTGCCATGGACCGCACACTTTCCCCGTCGAGGGAGTGATTCGGACGAGCAGAATGATTTACTAGGTAAGGATGCCATTTTCTGGAGTATTGTTCAACTCGGCAATAATTGTGCTCATTGGGCGATAAACAATAATCGATAATAAGAACAATGTGGAAGTCTCTCTCTCTCTCTCTTACCACCAGGGAAGAATCTCCTATTCCCTGTAGAACTCATCCTCCGACCTGAGCAGTTCGACTTCTTGTACTGTAGTCTGTACAAACTATTTTCTGACACTACTGGACAGGGCCTTGCTTTCCATCCATCCAGCCCAGCCATTTTTTTTTCTTTTTTTTTTTTCCAATGCCATGTTTCCCAGCAGCTTGGAAGTTGGATAATGGTTCGAGAATGTGCCTTGGCAGCGATTGGATTGCGCAGGGCAGGCGATAGATACTAGATAGACAGCATCCGGGCAGTCTATTTCTCTCGGCTTGGAAGATGTAACTTACCGTTGCTTGTCGCAGGTCTAGAACCACGGTCCAGCTATGTGGGAGGAGATATAACTTACAGACAGGTGAGCTTTGCGCAGTTTTGTATGAAAAAGTACGGAATGTGTGTGCTGAGGACTTCTGTTGACCTGGGCAAAGCCAGTTTCTTCCCTCCTTTCTGTTTTTTTTTTTTTTTTTTTTTTTTTTTGTTATTCGGTTCGTCGGAGTAAGGTTATGTTGGATGGGTTAGGGAAGGAACGAAGTCAAGTAGGTAGGGTACCTACCTACTTACTAGTCAGTCTCATGTTTTGATTGAGAAAAACACCTATATTCGGTTTTCATGAATGTCGTGCTTTCTTCCTCGAAGAAAGATTTATATGGATCCTTACCTAACTTGGTTATCTTCCAGTGATTTTGTCAGTTCGGACAGGTACTATCACCTAATTCGCCATCTTGAATGGATGCTCGATGACTTTATTTGGTTGGATCCTGTATCCTTCTCTTTTATTTGGATCAAACGTTGCGACATGGTATATATATATATATACTACAGTCTTTACTATCCAATAGATAGATAGCTATTAGCAACCTCTTCTGCAATATATAAATAACTACACTGGAACGCGCGTATCTCATCCGTTGCAACTCCAACCGCCAGCCGAGTCATCAAGTAAAGTAAATGGTAGTAAATTATGTGTATATAGTTCGTGCGAAGCCTTTTTGATGAGTGAATTCTTAACCTCTCAAACTCGATAATATAAATATGGAACCCCCGGAAGGGGAGGCATTCGAAGTTGTGCTGATATCCGGGATATATATATATGTATTCTATCATTAGATAGATCCTTTTGCATCGCTGTATCCATCGACCAAAACCATACTCTACTCCCTAGGCTACATCACAGCACCTGAGTTATTTCAATCGTATGTATTCATTTTCATTTCCATATGCCTGGATACAGCATCCCTTCTCTTTCCTCGCCCTAAAAGCCCACCTTCCATGTACTAGATATAGATAGATAGGTGATAGATAAAGTGGCTCCAAAGTGTTCCGCAAAGACGAAGAGAAAGAGCCAAGGGAAAATGACAACTCATCCCCGACACGACGCAAGAGTCTGCAAAGCAAACGAAAAAAAAGGGAAAAAAAACAAGGGGAAACTCCTATACAAAATGGTATCAAGTCTGTTCCGTTGATTTCCCCCGCCCTTTGTCCGGTTGTTACAAGTATGAAAAGTGTGGAGCGAAATAAAACGAAATAAAACGCCGGCCTCATGAAAAACCGAGGAATCTTGATCCCTGTACAGTCTCGGAAGGGAAAAATAGAATAAAAAAAGGTTGAGCAACTGGAGAAAGTGATCGGGGAGAAAAGAGAAGAAAAAGTAATAAAACGCCCCCCTGCTAAAACAAACAAGGCCAAAGAATTGACGGCCCTTCTGCCAATTCTGAAGGTGGCAAGAAAAAGATAAAAATAAATTCGCGGCCAGATCATCCTGTACGGATCCAAAAGCTCGTTCGTTGATGGTTCATTTGCCCATTTGATGCATCATGTTCTGTTGGTGCTGCTGCTGTAGCACCTGTTGCTGAACCGCAGCCATCTGGGAAGATCGTTGCTGCTGAGCGGCATCGCGCTCGCGGCGCATAATCTCCTGCACCCAGCCTTTGGCGGTCTTCTCAAGCCCGGGACCATATTGCTGGGCAACGTTGGGAGGATATTGGTTGGGTGGTCCAAACTGAGCCATGAAGCGCTGAGCAAAATCCTGCCGCAAGCGAAGTAATTTCTGCTGGTAAAGCTGGTGGTACCGCTGCTGCGTCATATTGATGCCTTGCATATTCTGCGGAAGATGGCCCCCGTTTGCTTGAGCGTTCGCAAGCAACATCTGCTGCTGCTGTTGAGCAGTCATTTGTGGGCTGCCTTGATGGTTCTGGTTGTGCTGAACCTGTTGCTGCTGCTGATTCTGTTGTTGCTGTTGTTGAGCCATCTGCAGCTGAGCCATTTGCGCCCGGACCAACTGGGCTTGATATGCCTGCTGATTTTGGATCTTTTGCATCTGCGGCTGGTGATTCTGTAGCATCTGCTGCTGTTGCTGCTGCTGTTGGATGTTCTGCTGGGCATGTGCGTTGGCTTGTAGCTGAGCAATTTGCTGGGGCGTAAATTGACCGTGTCCCAGATGCCCTTGTTGAGCCATCAACTGTTGCTGCTGTCTCTGTTGGAGGAACAACTGTTGCTGCTGCTGGGGCGTGAGGCTCATGCCATTGCCCATTTGCGGAGTTCCCATAATAGCGTGGTTCATCACCGGAGTCTGAGCCATGGTCGAATGGGTTGGGCTTCCGTGGTTCATTCGCTGAGTAGGCGTAACGTTGCGCATGATGGGAGTAGCATGGGACATGGCCGGTGTTCCCTGCGTCATTTGGGGGGTGCCATGTCGGCTTTGTCCCTGTTGACTCCGTGAAGGAGCCATGGGGTGGCTCATGACATTGGGATGAGCATGCTGCAGGGCCGAAGGCGGCCGTTGAGGACTTCCTGCTCCCTGGGCCGATGCCGTCATGCTCATGGGTACGCCAGCCTGTGTAGCCATCGTGCTGCCAACCAGTGGTGACGATGTATTGTGAGGGGTCTGGTTGCGAACCACTGGCGAGGACTGCGGTCCTTGGCTAACTCCATTGGCCTGGGCCATAACATGTCTGTTCTGCGCTGCTGCAAGTTGTGCCTGGGCTTGCTGCTGAGCCATCGCCTGCCTTCGAGCGTCCTCTTCGTGTTGTTTCTGCTCTGCTTGCCGCTGTTCGAGAGCACGACGCCGTTCTCTTTCTGCCTCTTGCTGCTGTCTCTTAGCCAACTCTTGCTTCAACTTCAACTCGTGCTCGCGCTTAGCTTTCTCCTCGTGCTGCATGCGAATATTTTCGAGTGTCTTGAAGCGCGAGAATCGTGGCTCGAAGGAAGCAGCACCACCAGTGTCATCAACTCCGGACGTCTTCGCACTGCCTGCAGCGCCCGAAGCCGTCGGCTCAAGTCGTTCGTCCATGATAAGCATGAACCGCTGTTCTTCAGCCGCAAGGGCTTCGTCGGCAGCAAGCTCGGCCACGGTGCGCTTCCGTCTCTTGGGTGACGGCGGCTGGTCACGGTGTAGTGGGCTTTCGAGGAACTTCAGCAAGTCCTGAGCAGCTTCTAGGCTATTCACAGGTTCCAAAACGAGAGGTGGCGCTAGCGCCTTCGTCAACTTGGCTTCAAACTCCGGAAGATCCTGAGGTTCAACCATCATCTTTTGTCTCTTCGCAACATGACCACGATCTGACAGGTTGGTCATGACGACTGGTGATTGAGGGTTAGTGGCAGAATTATTAGCCCGCGAAGCCGGATTGGAGGCGGGCTGTTTCTTATTTACGGCCCTTGGATCAGGAGTTGTGGCAAACAGCGTCAATTCGGCCTGAAGTGAACGAGGGGTGGGGTGTAAGACGGTGGTGAAGATTTTGGGCTTTGACGCAGAGCCTTTACGTGAGGAAGATGCGCTGGACTCTGGTTCATTCGCATGGTCTGAGGCTCCAGCTACTGAGGTTTCCTTTGTTTTGGCATCTGGTTGGTTGCCGGCTGCTGCCTCCGAAGGTTTCGTGATCGCCTTCTCCGATGTCAACTGATTATGCTTCGGGTATGGCACATACGCTGATGGAGTTATATGCTCGTTGTAGTTATGGATCGAAAATGGTGCACTCTTCTCGTCCGACGACGTGGATGACTTGTTTGCCTGGGCTGAAACCGATTTGTGGTCGACCACACGAACAATAAGACACCCTGGATCAATCTCAGTACAGAGAAGGGCCACGGCTACCTATGAAAAGAGGGAGATTTACCTTCATAAAACCGAACCTTGGCTCGAAGAAGTTCCTCAATCATATCGTGAGGGACCGTCCCGGCACGGATATGTTCAATAATCACTTTCATTTCGGAGTTATAAGGGAAGCTCCCATCCTGTTGCTCAAATCGGAAATGGGTCGGATGAAGATGTACAATTAGGGAGGGCGGGCATTTGGAGTATTTTTTCAGGATGTAGGAGGTTGTTTTGACTATCAGATTGCTCGTCAGTAACTCAAGGCCACACGTATGACCATCGCGAGATGGGATCGCGCTCACCATATGGCTCTGGACACCTCTTGCCTAACCGGCGATCATTTTCTGACGATGACATCCGTGTTAGCGGCCGTTGTGGCCGCATAGGCTGTTCCCCGGGCTTCTGTGCTTCCTTCTTGGGCCGATTGAGGGGACCCTTATTCGAGTTGGCGGACGAATTGGCCGCCATATTCGCGTTATTCGTACCGAACCCATTGACAGAGCTAGCCGAGATAGGAGCACTTGTACCGGGAAGACGTTTCGATGTGGATGGTGGGGAGGTAGACGGTGCAGTAGGCTTGACTCCGTTGCTTCCCGTCTGTACGAAAGGCGGGGGCGGACGCTTCATCTTCGGGGGGTGTGAGGTCGGTTTGGAGACTGCCGTCGCCATGTTGTCAACACTGGCCACGCGACGCGGCTACAACCAGCGGCTCGAAGGTGCGATTGCTCCAACAGCTGATTTGAGGATGTAAGACAAAAGCCGTGCTCCGAAAATCGATGGGATAGCCGATGCGCGAGACATGTGGGGAGCGGAGCACGGGACCGGGCAACGACGAGCTCACCGGAGTCGAAGCGGACACTCGGCGGTAGCCGGTAGGACGGCAGACAGCAGGAATCTGAGTCCTTTCAAGTGGTGTCCTGTTGATGGAGGAAAGGGTGGAATCGCAAAAAAGATGGCCGAAGGGCAACCCGTTGACGTTCTGAGGCTCTGCAGAGGGAGTTGATGCCAAGCCCGCGTGATGCGACTCACATGACTGCCGTCTTGGGACTAGCGTCGATCCAAAGGCGGAGAAACACAACATGGGGAACCAACTTGCTCTCCATAGCAAATGATCAATAGCAGGAGATATATCTGCCTTTTGATTCATCCAGTACATTGCTCTATCAATTTTTATACCCTGAGCTGCTACTGTAACGGAGTTAAAGGTAAAGACGATAACACGTCAATTGGGATAGATTGTCATCTTTAATGCCAACTCGTTTCCAGATAAGCTAGCTAGCCATCATCCAAGGTCAGGACCACAGCATTAGGGCAATAAGAAACATAATCAAGATCATCAAGGGGAATCCAAACGACAAAATCATGGAAATCAACAAGGGGGAGGTATAAATATAAACATCAAAGGACTGGCTCTCAGCTCGTTCAGTCGTAGCCGCGAACCCGTCTTCGCCAGTCGTCTCCCGTTCGAAGGACGTCGACGACATCTATGCGCTTTCCAATGCCAGTGGTGCCTTCCTTTTGCCACCACCTTTCACCTTTGTCTGCAAGCGCAGATTCGTCGTCACTGTCGATGAGACCACCGCGTCCGCCCTCATCTCCCACCACAACAACCACCTGCCGAACCCAGCCCGAGATATGGTGGACAGCATCTCCATCCTTGCCCGTCAGAGACTCCTGAACGTATACAATATCCGGCGAGATGTGTCGCACAAGATGCACGTGTCCGGTCGGAGTGCTGAAGGCCATGATCATGCTATCCTTTTCCACGAGGGCTTGCGCCTGGGTGTACAAAGTCTTGAACAATGGAGTTGTCCCTTCAAATTCATCCACCTGACGAGGCTCAATCGTAGACATTTCACCGCTAGGTAGCTCCCCGGAAGATGCAGCTTCCTCGGGAGCAATGTTGGAGTACGACGACGCGATTGACGGAGTTGGACGGGTCGGGCTGCTTTGGCCGATCGCATGTTTCAAACCAGGGGCGTAGATTAGAACGAAGACTCTTGCACTATCCGGGTCGACATGTTCAGGGAGATGGGAAAGGATAGACTGTGATTAACATTATCAGCAAGACGCGTTGAGGACAGGTGATATAGTCGTAGGAAATCTTACAGCATGCTCAGAGGCGAAATCATTAGGATCGGAATGGAGCGACTCGGACGATATGACAATCGCAACGGTCTTCTTCCGCTTATCGATGGAAGGGTGTGCGCTAGGGGTTGCGCGGGTAGGCAGAGCTCCGCTCATAATGGGAGGTACCATCGCCTCTTGACTCCTCTCATTTGCCCTGGACTGGACTTCCTCCGACCACCTGGAATGATCCTCAAAGTCGCCTCTATCCTCTTCCCTGATGGACGTTAGGGCACCTCCTACGAAAGCGCCCGCGGCAGCTACACCGGCAGCGACTCTCCTGCTGGCGCCATCGAAGATCTGCTGAGGGCTAGGAGTGCGGCGCAATGCACCCTGCATGCGAGCGATCATGCTTCCATCGTCGTGCTGTGTATCCCGAAAGTCGGTCGCTGTGCTTCTAGCAAAGTCGCCCTCCGATCCTAATTGAGAAGGAGGATAAGGATGCAGGTCATCACCTTTCCTGTCGTCATCTCTGGGACGATCGCCGTCCTCTTCTTCATCATTTCGCTCGCTCCAAATCCAGGCCGCAATGCCCACCGTTGCGAGGCCAACCGTCAAGGCCAAAGGCACCCAATACCCCAGGGCAGTTCGTCTACCCGACGCGCTGAAGCCGGTTCCGACCCGCCGGCGACGAGAATCCTGGGGGAAAGACATTGCGGTCGCAAAAGCCGATTAAGGATTGCGCATAGAAATCACAAATTGTTGCAAGTGTGTGTGCAACTCACATTTCATCCCTCTTCAAGGGACAGCGGCGTGGGTGACCGTAGAGGTAACGGAGTTAGGTGGGAGAGTAAGAGAGAGAGGGAGGAGGGGGGAATGAAGCTCTCTTTCAGCCTCGGAGGAAGCTGGAAACATGTGGCTGGTGATTAGACTAGACTACATGCCTCTCCCCCTGTTTACCGCGGTGGTTATGCCTGTTTGCCTGGTTTGTCCGGCCCCAGAATCCGGGGGGCGGGTCTCTGCTGACTCAGCTGACTGATTCACTCCTATCTGCACGTGACATGGTGGGATTTGCGAATCTACGATATCGTTTTTGAGTCAGCGAAGACAGAACCCGAGTTGGCTCTCCGTCAATTTGGTCGCCAGCCAACAACACGGACTTTTTATTGGAAAAGGACACGATCCGAGTGTATGGGCTGGTCGTGATATAATTGGCGATATCGAAAGCTTGATTCCCACGTTGAAAGGCTGCCACCAGATAGGATCATTCCCCTCACCATCAGGGCGATCACTACAGAGCTGCAGTTCTTGGCCGATTGGTAGATATCTCCTACAGAGATACACACTTCGGATTTATATTCTGCGAGTCGCACAATGCCACACTCCGTACCTGTGCCCCCGACGGGCTTTCAGGCCCTGATCTTGTGCGGGCCTGGCGTTTCTCTCAATACCTTCACATCAAATCCCGAGGAGTTTCCCAAAGCCTTGATCCCGATTGCAAACCGTCCCATGGTATGGTATCCTTTGGACTGGTGCTACCGCATGGGAATTACAAGTGAGTTCAATCATCAAAATTGCACGGTCCCTGCAGCCACGATCATATCTCGACTTTTGCGTCGATTTTCCCTCCGTCGACATGCTTTTGAAGCGTGTCTGAAGAACTCTTTGTTCATATGACTATGAATTTCTTATTGAATCGCGTCTTGTCCACTTACTTTGATTGGCTGCTGGATTCGAGCTCGAACTAACGAGTATCTTAGACATCACTTTAGTCACACCACCCGCAAGTCAGGCCCCATTGGAGGCTGCGCTTTCGCAAAATCCACACCTCACTTCACTTCCATCACCATCACCATCTGTTCTTGCCCCTGCCGACTTGACTCTCACCACGGGAACAGCGGAACTTCTCCGCCTTCCCGAGGTTCAATCATGCATCAAGTCGGATTTCATCTTGCTGCCTTGCGATCTGATTTGCGACATTCCTGGTGAATCTCTCTTGGAGTCGTGGATGGTTACCCAGAGTGCTCTGGATGGATCCACGGTTCGTGATAGCCGAAATGCTCATGGTGCCAAGACAGTTGGCTTGGGTGGTGAAGAAGGCGGCCGGAGGGGTGGTCTCGGAGTTTGGTATCAGACCCAAGGAAGAGAAGAGAGTGTGAAGGGTGAGGTCACCGACTTTGTCGCGACCACATCTCTCGAGCAGAACGAGGCTCCGGTAGTCTCTCATACTACAGACGGGCCCGCCTCGATAAGATATGAGTTGTCGAAGCTTGTCCTCGCCATGCCCATGGACACATTGAAGGAGAAAATGGAAGAGCAAAAGGGGTTCTTGATTCGTCATTCCCTTGTCAAGAAGCACGCACAAGCGAGGATGCTGACCAGCTACCGGGACTCACATATCTATATTTTCCCTTATTGGGTGAAGGAAATGGCGCGGCTCAACGAGAAGTTCCAAAGTGTCAGCGAAGACCTCGTTGGCTGGTGGGCCAAAGCAGGGTGGCAGAAAGGGCTGGGAGAAAAGCTCCGCCTGAGGGACATTTTCGAACCCGAGGGAACCAGAAGTGGCGATAACGGCAGCCATGACGGCGAATCTCTCGAGGAGGATATTGATCTGCAGGCCATGAGCACCACGAAAGCCGGGTCTGCAGTTTCTCGTGGAGACTCGTTGCCCCAGCGCGCACCGGAGTCTCAGTTCGCGTCCCGAGTCAGGACAATGTCGAACCTTGAAGCTGCCGCCGAGGCATCGGGAGCTGCCGGTGCATTTACGATTCCTCCCATGCTGGCGTATGTGCACTCATCCAAGCCTTCGGCACCCTTGGTGAGACGTGTCGACAGCTCCGCCCTCCTCCTCTCCGTTTCACTACGTCTTGCCAAGCTCGAATCGTTCGAAGAGATTGGCCGCGCAGCCGCGTCGCCATTCGCGCATGCTCAGAAGATCGCATACCCGGCGGGTGTGGCTCAGCGCTGCACGGTAACCAAGGCCGACTGTCTTCTTGCGGAGAACGTCACCATCGAAGAAAAGTGTGTCATCAAAGAATCCGTCATCGGTGCAAACTGCCACATCGCCAGTGGCGCCCGGTTGACGCGTTGTCTCGTCATGGATGGAGCCGTGGTTGGCGAACGCTGTCAACTCACCGGATGCATTGTCGGCCGCAGGAGCAAGATCGGCCGCGAGTCTGTCCTCAAGGACTGTGAAGTCCAGGACGGAAATGCCGTTCCCGAAGAGACCGATGCGAAAAACGAAAAATTCATGGTCTTCGAAGGGTTGGATGACGAGGAAGGCGATGGAATGGACGTAAGCGGGGACTTCGACGAAGAGGGCAGTGACTTGGGATTTTGATGGCAAAAAAAAGGTGCATTGCTATCACGGTACGTTATGCTTACGAACTATATAGATCCGGGCTTTCCCCTTCGGATGACGGCGATGAGCTTAATAGATTTAAAGAAAGAGAAAGGAAGAAAAGGTTTCAATGTTACAACACATGGAAATATTCGACTATAGTGATACAGAAAATGATGTAACGTGGTGATTCCCCCGGGAGAATCTCTTTCCAACCCTTTGCGCTTGCGCTTGCGCACCAGCTGCATCCATCTATTCAATTACATCAGTATCGAACGATGTCTGTACAACGCCATGGCTGTAGCGACCAGTCGGTCCATCCAAAACGCAGTCCAGATCCATAGACCTCCCCTGAGAAACCTCCGCCGGTGATGCCAAGGCACCCCAAGGACCGATGTCAGGCCACCGATGCGCCTGCGCAACCTGTTCCCAGGACGACATCTCGCCGAACCTCCATCTCGTGTCCATATCCATGTCCAACACCGGCCCTTCGTCAATGGAATCACGCAGACTAACATCGGGCACAGTAACATCCCGACATTGGCGACTACGAGGCCACACCAGGAATTCCTCATCCGAGAAACGCTGCACATTCTCCTCGCCCAACAGCACATCGATATCCAAACCGTTCGCCGAGAACGAGAACCCTCCTCCACCATGCACATTATTATCATCTTCACCACCACCAGACATTACCGCGTCACACCTCCGACCATCCGCCCTGGCCACCGCCCCCGCAACCCCCGGCTGTCCCCAGCGCACATGGTTTCCCCGCGCGTAGAACTCGGCCATGCGCGTCAGGAAGCCCTCGTCGTACATGGACGGCTCGTCCAGGATGACCGCCAGCTGCGGCGCGGTCAGCTGCAGCCGGAGCGCGCGGTCGATGGTCGGCGACGGGGGTTGCTGGCAGAGCCAGCAGGGGCTGGGGTTGATCAGGGCTAGGGGTGGGGATTCGCGATGATGGGGGGCGATGCGCACGAAGGCGCAGAGTTGGTAGTTGACGGCGAGGTGGGAGCAGGCGTGCCAGTGGACGACGAGGTGGCACATTTTTTTTCTCCCTCCCCCTTATCTTGTTCTGGGGAAATGTCAGCAGTGCGCTTTTTTCTGTGAAGTTGCTTTCTTTTTTTTTGGGCAAGTTCTCTCTGTGGAGGAAATGCTTGTGGATAGGTACTGGCGGAGATAGATATAGATGGGTGATCGACTTAATCCAGAAGGTAGAACTTCGATGCCTTGTGACGTGATCACATCGGACACACAATCTTCTTTGTTTTTTTCAGAGCGTGAGACATGATGAAGCATAAAGAGTATATATATACTCTCAACAATGAAATTGTCGACATGATCATGATCAATCGTCGGGATGGGAAACGAGGACAAAAGCGTTGTTGTATGTATGCCTGTGACATGGTAAATTCCCATGACACGCTCAAGCTTATTCATTCAGGCGTCTTTGACTCTTTCTTTCGTAATAATCGGCTGAAGACAATGTGTCGTAGGCATGTTCCATAGAGGTAGTTTTAAACAAAGTCATTGCCATTATTTGTTTGAAGGTGACACTGAAACTGTCTATTGATAAGGCTTTTTTTTTTCCCTTGAGTGATGTGTCTCAGACATTGCCTTTGCCTTTTCCTTTTCTTTTTTGGCCTTTTCGACAGTGGATTCTCAATCGAATACAATGCCTCCAAGTATCAGAGTATGGAAAGCCTTCCGGCGTACTATAAGATCCATAAAGAGTAGTAAAACGATTTTTTTTTCACAGTAATTCCATTTCCCACTGTGAGGATCTATATTTTGAGGGGAATTTCTATTTGTTTTTTTTAATGACCATATCGATGTGCAGAAATGTATAGTGGGCTTTCGCATTGATGCTATTACACGCTATCCTTGGCATATCATCTTTTATACGGGACAATTCTAGCCTGCTCTCAATCGTGGATAACAACTGATCCACTACTCAAATAAACAGGACCCACCATACAAGTGAACTGTGAGCAGATGATTGATCGTGGCATAAGGAATTTCGGGTTGGTAACCTTAGTAGGTACTGCCAACTGCGGGGTATCCGAGGCATTCTTCTGGCCACTCCTGGCATGGACGGCTTTTTGACGTCGTCGATCTCGACACCTTGGCTTTGGAATGTGGGATCGCGTTACCCCGCCAGAGGGGTCGATGAGGGTCATGAATCCAATGGCTTTCGTGTGTTGAGGGAAGTTTAAAGATATGAAATACTTATCATTATCTTGTAAGGTTTATCGTGTTGTATATAGAGCATACACTGCGAAGTGAATCCTAGGTACAGTACTTTTGTTATCACACCTCGAAGTGGTGTCTGTTCAAGATCTTATGGCTTTTATTTGATGCTTTCTCAGATGATGTCTGCGGAAAAGAATACCACACTGGGACTACTTCCCTGTCCGGAAAGATCCCCCCGCCCTCGACCTTTCCGATTTCAGCGACATGCAGGGCACCGCCTGCTTTGTTTTACTTTTGCTTTTGCTTTTTCTTTCTTCATGACGCGGCTTGTGCCCGTCTAATCACTCGCACGAAGTAATAATAGTGCTGAAACATCTAGTCTACCTTGAAGATTTGGGTGAGATACTTCGAAGAGAAGAAAAGTTGAATCATAAATGATATGAACCCTGCAAATAAGCCGATCTAGGTGATTTAGATGAGCTAATTTCTCCTTTCCACACCGCTACTTCGATACTTCCACAGACACAATCCGATATAGCTCACTTTATGTAGATTTGCACACTGTAATGGTAGAGTCCTCAGTTACTAGACACCGCATAATCATATTCAGGCGGCAATTATTCCAATTGTAGCCCTTCAACATGCGCAAAAAAAGGGGGGGAATGAAACCTTGCAGGCTTGCAGGTTCCTGCGCGACGGTATTATGTGAATGCTATTGTTGAATCCTCGAGAATACACGCGGCCTTTTCCCCAGATGCACGTCTGCATTACTTTTGAGACTGGTTGATGATCACCCCTAACGGTTCATGGAGCTTCGACCTCGCCACCTGGGGCTCCTTCCTAAAGCCGCAGTCGACTACTCGGGAGCTTGGTGACGCACGCGTCGCAATTATTCCGCAGGTATTTAGTATTTACTGACTTGCGGGAGGAAGCATTTCCCATCGAGGCCCATCTGCTGCATTGAAAGGCTGAGATCAAAAGGCCTAGAAGCTGGCTATAGCCCACGAATTGCTGGATAAGGGGGCAATCTGATTCTGGGCCCTTGCAGGTTTTGCAGCCAGGAGAAGCTTGGATTCATATCGTGTGCTTTGACCAGGTCGTGGACGCGCCATCGTCGCATCGGGAGGCATTTAGTTAGGTGGTCGACCGTGGCAGAGCGCCGGGGCGAAATAAGGACCACGGCTCCCAAAGCCAGGAACCTGCTCGTGGCACCGTGCACGCCATCAATATATCATGAACTCTTTAGTGTTAGTTTCCGCCCCCCACCCCCCCCCCTTCCCCCGGGCGCTCAAACCAATGTTCGAGACTTCGAGTTACTAGAGTGTTTAGTCTGGACTCTGGACTCTGTTGCGAGCCATAGGCGCCGTTCGGAATGCAAGTGATTCGAAACCACGAAACCATTTGACATGCCTTGGCTCCGTCAGTTGGAGTTAACTGCATGTCAAGGGTTCCATAGTCTACTACGGAGTACTCCGCAAACTTGGACACTAAAACTTATCTTCGACGAATTTTGCATCCAGTGCTCCAAGGGAACAGTACCACACCGCCGCAGTGAACAGAATGTCTCAAGTGTCGGTTTCTCTTAAACAATAAATGACTCGGCGGATTTCCATTTTCCAACCCACAGCCCCCCCCCACCTCCAGTCCGCTTTGTAACGTCACGTCATAATACAGTCCCAACCTGTGACTGGATCGATGACTGCGATGTAAGCGTTTTCGGTCCCCAGCCGTTCAATCACGGTGCAAAGAACGTCGGAAGATCAATGTCAATCTCGTTGAGAAAGTTCCAACGGTAACGAATGATTTTCAGTGTGAAGACCCGTGGCAGAAGGCGACTTGCGACTCCGAGCTTGCCTTCTCCATTTGCAAAGCTGGTCCTGTCGATCACGCGGGAACTCCTTGCGTGGATCCGGAAGGTCCCAGTTGAGAACTTGAGATTCAAAAAGGAGGGGAAAAGTACAAGACCGACGTTACGGGCATCTCTGGAGATAAGAGGTAAGGGCTGTGAACTTGCGTTCCGTGGATCGCCTCCAGATCTTCCGGTGAAGACTGAAGCATGCATGCGTCAGTGAGCGAACATTAACTATTATTGGAATCGACAACGAAACGAAACAAAGGTCCTATCAAGTATTATTTTGATCGGACATTTGAAGATTCGGAAACCTTGAATCCGATTCGACATGCGGATTCGATTTTTCCTTCTCTCATTCTTTGGAAGAAGAGAACAAAGAAAAGAAAGTTGAGTGGCTGCGCTATCGAATGCCGCCCGCCTTCTCCTCACTTCCACTCTGCCCAGTGCCGATGCAGTGATGCACAGATAAAGTTTACTACCTGGAAGTTGCATGCATTGATTACCGCCGTTTTGAGGAGACCCCAGCCTCTCCCGCTGGCATCCAAAGAGCGGTAGCGCTGTGTCTGGTCGCTTGGGTTCGCCAATTTTGACATGCAGCCAAGAACAATCTCCGAAGGAAAGTTAGACGTTGATGACAGCTTTCCTTCGACAGCTTTCTTGTCCATCTCACATTGATCATTCGGAAGCGTACAACTTTAGTTCTGCGGCCCGATTCAAAATCTCCAAGTGGAACTCGGCACAATGGCACATAATGGAGACGCATTGTGATGCATAACCATACAACGGCACGGCTATCTGCTTTTCGGCCTCCTTAATCCACAGCGCAACCGACTCTCCAATCATCAATGGTCCGTACCACGTT
Organism: Hamigera avellanea; assembly: GCA_027569715.1. Lineage (NCBI taxonomy): Eukaryota > Fungi > Ascomycota > Eurotiomycetes > Eurotiales > Aspergillaceae > Hamigera > Hamigera avellanea. Next base: position 149,849 of record JAPDKU010000063.1, on the reverse strand, counting down.
TTCAATCTCACAGACCGAAGCGACACACTGTCTTTTCATTGAGGATGACAATTATCCTCTGGAAAAAGATCTCGGGATGCAGAGTCAGCCCAGGTCGTGATGCCTGACGTACTGTGTGCAACGGCAAATCTCGTTACTTCTCTTCCCAAGTTCCCGGGTACGAGTCTGGTACGAACTCTCGGTTCGTGGTCAACTCCATGGTTGTCGTTTCAGCGGAAAAGGGAATGAACTGGTTCCATGGATCCGCCATTCGGAATCCTTCACCCACAGGAGGTGAGTGATTGGCAATAACTCAACTCGGTCGGCTTGTTTCTTGCCTGCTCGAGTGAGATGGTACGGGCGGAGAAGTACACTTTTGACGTTGGAGATGCGATCCAAGGAAACCAAATAATTGTCAGGGACGGTCGGAGAATGACGTGTCTAAAAGGTTATCAAGATGAGATAAAACAATTCCAAGCGATGAACATTGATCGATATTCTATTAATGTCAACCTTGTAACCGTTGTGGAGGCTAGTCGTATTCTGGTGTATTCGATTTATCTCTCCGGAGTTTCGTGTCTTTGGCTCGAACGAAGCTACGTCGGGAATGGCGTCACAGCTAAGAGTTTTAGCAGCAGCACTGCTGCGAATCGGTGGCCCAGTTCGCTAAACCAGTTTCAGGAGGGTGGCCTCATGCATCCAGCACGTTCCTCTGCCTCGCCTCGTAGTCCGGATTCTTAATAATATTTTTTTATTAAAAGGGGCCATGTATGTACGTATCTTCAATAATACACCTCTGCCCCCCAGCACTATGCTCTGACAGCAGAATTTTTCTTTGTTGATAAGAAATGTTCTTGAAGGGCCCAATTCGATGGAAAGGAAGAGAAAGTTCTCGTCGAGGGTTGATAGTGACGCCTTCAGTAGTAGTAGAGTCATGCACATTCCACTGTTGATTCCAGTGATTCCACAGACGTCGGGCCACTGGTGATTTGCGGGTTCAAAGACTGGCGTGGAAGATTGACCCGCTCCGGTACTCCATTGATCCATTCAGTACTGACAACTTCAAGAGCGGGCGACGGGGCTTACGGTACGCTTGTAGCTAGCTCGTAGGACGCTTGGCCCGAATTCTCCCCCTAAAAGAGCCCCAAGGGCCAGCAGAGATAGGCAAGATTAAAGAGACTGTCGGAGAAAGAAAAAAAAAAAAGAGAAACGAAGAAGATAAAGCTCTGGTGATGAGACAATCTCAATCTCAAAAGTTCCATCTTTATTCTTTTTGCCTGTTCCAGTGAGTCCCAGTCTCCCAGAACCACAAAAAGTGCTGCCGTGGATCCCCAGGACAACCGTAGGAAGAGAGCACGCTGTGTGCCTGTCGCGTTCTCTGGAACAAGTAGCGCCCCCGTTCTCCGCCTTCTGTCAATCCCGTTCCTGTCACTCCCCTAGCATCCCATTCCCAATTCCCATCGTACCATCGCTCTCCCTAATTCCCCTTCCCTCTCCCCAATCCCTCAACCCCTCTTAATTCTTCCACCCCTCCCCCCATTATTCCATTCCCAGTCCACCGAACGGCCCATCTTCTGCGTAACCAGAAGACAAGGTGCTATTCCGAGGATCTGGCCCTTTTTCTTCCTGTTTTCTCTTCCTCCTCTTCCTCCTTCCTTCTCGTACATGGCTCGACTGCTTTAGAGCGATCTGCCCATTCGGAGCCTTGTGTTCCTTCCTCTTACCTTTTAGCAACATCGCCTCCCCTTTTTTTTTTCTTTCGATTCTCAGTTCGAGCCTTTCGTTTTCTCATAACCTTTTCCAGCATTCATTTCTTACGTCTGTTTAAGCGTTTTTTTTAATTCTTGTATCAATATAATTTATATTCCCAATTGTTAGACAGGTAACGTGGTGTCTACCCCCCTGCCGAACTCCCTTATCTCGAAAGATTACCCGGCTGAGCCGTGCCCGTTGTGCATTCACTGCACTTTGTCCGGCGCCGTGTTCTGTCTCTCATTTCCCCTCCCGAAGACCCCTGAAATGATGCGTGCGGTCGTTGGATTCAACTGACGTACTGATGGTACAGGATTCTTTCGCCTTTTCTCTCCAAGACTCCTGACAACGACTGACTCCCTTTGGTGGACTGGATTCAGCGGATATCGGCGTGATTGACTTTCACCCCTTGAGGTCCTGCCCAAGACCCGGTGCTACCCCATAGCCGGTGGTGATTTCGGTAGAGGAAAGCATCATGGCTGCATTGGTGCAGACAATTCCGCAGCAGAGCGGCACGGTTCCTGTACTCCAGACTCGGCCATCGTCTTCATCTGGCACCTTCGCTTCCCCATCCCAAACCTCGCAACAGCAAGCGTCTCGAAATCAAACGATGTCTTGGACCTCGTTCAATACGGTGGGCGGTTCTGGGAACGCGAGAGGACATGCGGCGGTTGCTCCGTACGCTTTCACAAGCACGCCTAACCTGGCGACTGCAAACAATGCCCAGAATCGCCAGTCGTGGACCCCTCATCTTCGTCCGGAGCACCGAACATCATCTGCCCCTTCAGTCCCTCAGGGGTCTCCTACTCCTGCCTACAACCCTCGATTTGTGAATCATCCTGCAGCTGGTTCTGTATCTACTTCCTCCTCCTCTTCCCTCCGTTCTTACCTGTCCAAAGACGACACAGCAATCCCGTCGAGAGATTCGAGGGGCGAAGCTCCTCTCCGCCCATTATCGACCGTCAATATTCCTACCCCCTCATTCATGAACATATCTTCCCCTACCGTTGGCAAACCGTCACCGGATCGTTATCGCCGAGGAAATAGGCGTGGTGAGAACGCCGCTGGCGTACCGGCCTCGAATTTACCTGGATCAATGCCCGTTCCCGCCGTGACGATCGAGGATCTTTCCGCACAAACAAGCCGTGTAAGCCGCGTAGAGGTATCTCCACGCGGCCCTGGCCACGTTCGAGTGTCCAGTGCAGATGACACTACCCGCACAGAGAAATCGCAACCGGAGTTGGCGAAACGCTATAGACGCAGAAGCTGGGGGACCATGGACTCTGCTAGCTTAGCCAGCCTGCAGCTCCAGATGCCGGGATCCCAGAGCCCTTCAGCTACCCCCGATTTCCGACCCTTGGAACTGACCAATCGACCCCCGCCTGCTCAGTCCCAGAGAGAGAGCTCGGGCAGCATCCATTCTACCCATTCGTCTACTGACTCGGTACGAGAGACAGCCGTCATGGACTCGCCTGCTAAGACTGAGAACGCCAAGCGGACGAACAAACCCTCTCCATTGTCACAGGCTGGATCCACCGTGCCCCAGACACCGGAAACTCCCCAGTCAGATAAAACCGAGAATGCACCCCCGTCCACTTCGAACGACAGTCCCGCCACACAAGGCCTCAGTGAGCTCGCCAAGAATGATCCTAAGAAGGGCAAGTCGCGGTTGAGAAGGGCGTTCTCCTTTGGGAGTGCTGCAGAGCTTCGCAAGGCCTCCGCGCAAAGCAATCTTAGCAAGAGAGAAGCGCTCGCCGCAGAACAATTGCGTAGGGAACAGCTTCAAGAAGAGCTTGGTCCTGAGCAGGCTGCTATTGCTGCTCAACAGGAAGCCAGCGGGCTCGGCGAGAGCATCTATTCCCATCACCAAGGGTTCTTCACCGGCTCCACAGATAATCTGTCTATCTCTTCAACCGCCTCATCTGCCTCGATTATGCTTCGAAAGATGGGTAAAGGAATGAAACGCGGTACTCGGTCACTCGTTGGACTGTTTCGTCCCAAGCCGCTCGTCAGCACATCATCGCCCGATGGGATCGTTGCGCCAATGGCCCCCCAGCTTTCAGTGGTCAACGTCGAAGCGGAAAAGAGTGTCTCTGTCAACCCCGATCCGCAGGATCTTCCTCGCGGTGGGACGGTGTTCCCCAAGGTTGAGGCCCCCGCTCCGGGTGGCAGTAGACCTGGTTCTACCCGGGAAGCAGGCGGTGCGGACAAGTCCAATGGGCGCAAGAGCATTGTGGGAGGAGACAAAGAGCGTGCAGAGGTTCTGGCGGCTGTTCGGAAGGGAATTTTGAAAAGTGAGTTGCCTGCCTGATTATTGTGTCGAGATACAGTCGCTGATTCCGATTCTTCTCACAGAAACCCATTCCGACCCTGGAAACTCCTCGCCTTCGATCAAACCAATGGAGAACGGCAGTGACTCGCCGCATTCCAGTGCTCCCAGTACGCCCGAAGATCAGACCCGGTCCGGACATAAACGCAGGGATTCGGTGAAGATTGCGGGCGAAGATTATTTCTTGTCGGAAGGACGCTTTGGCCCGGAAGCTAAGAGTGCACCCATCACTCCGGCAGCCGTGGCGGCCAGAAACATAGTCTTCAGCCCCCGCATTCAGTTCCACGAAACCTGGCCTAGTGGCGAGTACGACAGACGTGGAGAGATTGCTACATGCAATCGGTTGACTCCCCTCCTTGCACAACAAATCAAAGAAGAACTGAATAACTTCAAGATGGTAAGCATGGACTTGGTTCTCGCCATTGCCTTTGTAAATCTTTGCTAATATCGCCCGCTTTTCCAGGAGATGGAAGTCCACGAGACGTCGAAGATCTACACGCACTTCCTTTAAATTGCTGCATTCCCAACGGCGTTCACTGCATGTCTCCGCATCTTAACGATTGTTGGATCTACCGAACAGTACGGTTTTGTTCTGTCTTGGGGTGTCTCGACTAGTAGACCTGTAGAGTGGCCTTTTGACGCGCAGCATTACAACCCTGCGCCCTTCCGAAATCTCATTATGGAACCCGCATTTTCATCATTCCCAAATCCAGCGGGTCATGACCCGTCCGCTTTTCGTCTCTGCTATGCGTTTCTCGGTGTTCACGGTGACCGCTACGTTCATAATACTGCCAAGCATTTTCTTACATCAGCCGAAGGATTTGAGAGCGTATCGACCATTGGAGATGTTCCTGCCTTTTGATGCATGGCTGATCATTTGGCCTTGGATCTTCCTATTTGCTTTCTTTTGCGGATTGAATTGCGCCTCTGATTTGCTCCACAGTTACGTTCATGGATTTCCATATTTTCTCATCTTTTTCCCGGTTCTCGCATCCGAATCGCCGTGTTTCATTTCTCTTTTTCTTGAAGCGTGGAAAATGGGCTGCATTTGACTTTTCAGTTTCTCATTTTGAGCACAGGTCTTCCGTGGTTTGTCTGCCGTACAGCTCTGGCACTGATACACCCTCATGTCTCACCTTGACTGCTGTTTCTCTTTCTCACCTTGAGTTCTTCGCCGCATGCAACATCTGGAGGCTCTGTTTGTTATCTCTTCGATTCGCCTTCGGATTGCGCCTGTGCATCTCCTTTTCTCTTCTGTGTATCTGGTTCATTTTTCTTTTCTTATCTCGCTCGTTGTCTCATTGTCGGTGAATTCCTCGGTTGGATGGTACGGATTTGCACAGAAATGCCTATCTTTTTCATTTCCCCTCTCATTGTGTTCAAGTCGATTGTGTTGTTTAACTCTTCCGCTGCATCTTGCTTCTTGTCAGTTTTCACATCGTGGCAAGTCCGAAGGGACTGCGTAAATAGCGCCAAGCAAATACTGTCGAACACCCACACGGGTTCATTATTTCCACCAGAGGTAGCATTTGTGCTATTGACATATGTCAGGATGTAGATTGATGCGTCCGAGCATTATTAAATAGAATGCTGTATGATGTAAGCGGGCCGCCGCTTCATATAGAATCGGCTGTCGGCGAATTCGGGTTGATGCCAGAGCGCGGGGTTGGCTCGGAGGAAGACAAGGGCCACAGTTAAGTACGGAGAAGGCAAGGCCAGAATCGGGTTAGAAATGGCGGGGAACCCCGACATGTCGGCACGCTGGATGGGTGGGATGAATATCCTCTGGGACTCGGGAGACTGGGAAAAGAACCCCCACGGAATCACAGATTGAACCGAGTTGGAAAAAAAAAGTCGTAAGAGTTTTTGACTTTTTGTTCCTGTCGCGTGTTTCCTGGGGTCTGCCCGGCCCGGTTCCTTGGGGAGGGGGGGGGTGGGGGGGGTTTTTTTCTATTTTGTTAGGCATATGCCGAAACTCTCCAGAGCTCCCCGGACCGAAGGTGAGAGCAGCAACGCTGTTGTCACGCCAGACCTTGGGGAGGGGAGATCGAATTCGCACGGTAAGTTTGGACATTTTCGGTCCGGTTCCTTCCTTTCTTCCTGTTTATCCTCGGAACAAGCTATTATTGTCATACAGTCATCATCACCGCTCGAATGTTCGGGATCTCTCTTGCGATATGGTGTCGACCCCCACGCGGCACGGGATGGTCTTAGTCTCTTTACTCCATACTTTTAGGCTTGTTCAGGGAACCCCCACGCCCGAAACAATACAATGGACAAGCCTCCGGAGAGTCCGGAGATATTCCTGTCGTGGTACTAGTCTTTCGCGTGTTCATCCCCGCAGACTGGAGAAAGGAAAAAAAGTCTCTCCCCTTCCCAGCAAATCACATCGAATCCCGCAAGTTCTCGGTTCCCTCCCGGTCTCTCCCCAGTCTTTTGCCCTTCACCCCGCGCCTCCAGTTCCCCCATTGGCGAGTGTTTCCCGACGATGAGACGGTCATAGCTGTAGTTGTACTCCGGACTCTTTCGTTGGATTGGATTTCTGCAGATGCCCCAGAGGGGCCTCCCCATGACATTAGGATGAAAAAACACATCATCGCGGGATTGATTCTTTTCTCGGGATGCTGGGCCAGCGGTTGCTGATCCGCTCTCGATTTGCCCACAAAAGGGCTGCGAGATCCCGGATTCCCTCGTGAGTCGAGGCTTCCCGGAGTAGAAAGAACGTTCTTTTCTCCCTCTGCCTCTTCTTTTCTCTTCCTCCGTTTGTCGCTTTCTGCTCTTTCTTTTCATCTCTTCCAGAACATGTCGAACAAGATGGATCGGTCATCGCTGGACCATGACAAGAGCCGTGTTGACAACGTCGAAGTTGTTGCCAATGCAGACAAGCCGAATGCCAGGAAGGAGGCGCCGCTGTCCGTCGCCGGTCTCTCCCCCGAGGAGCGGGCAAAGGCAGAGAAAGCCTTGGTCCGCAAGATCGACCTGCGTCTCCTGCCCATGATCATCATCATGTACATTCTCAATTACCTGGACCGGAACAATATCGTATGTTGATGTTTCATTTTTCCGAGCTCGAGTGGAAAAAAGGTTACTGACATGCAAGTAGGCCGCAGCCCGTTTGGCGGGTCTGGAAGAAGACCTGAATTTGAGTCCTGTGCAGTATCAGGTAAGAAGCTATATATATATGGCGGTTGTTCACCTCATCGGTGATCCTAACTGACGATTTCCCCCAAGACATGTGTTAGTATTCTGTTCGTGGGTTATCTGTTGATGCAGAGTAAGAGACATCACATCATTTTTTCTCCCCCAATGCGTGTCCAACGCAAGTGTCTGACTTGATCTTTTAGTTCCGTCCAACTTGCTCCTGAACAAGATCGGAAAGCCTGCTCTTTATCTTCCTATCTCCATGATCGCTTGGGGTATTATCTCTACTGCTACTGCCGGAGCCCGCAACTACGCCGGCCTGGTCGTGATTCGTTTCTTCCTCGGTTTCGTCGAGGCAGCGTACTTTCCTGGCTGTCTCTACTTCCTGAGTGCTTGGTACACTCGTAAGGAGCTGGGATTCCGCACTGCAGCTCTGTACTCGGGATCTCTGATCTCCGGTGCATTCTCTGGTCTCATTGCGGCGGGCATCACGGGTAATATGGATCACGTTAAAGGTCTCCGCGCATGGTATGTGCTTGCTCGCTTGTTCCACCATATTCTTCGATTGAGCCCATTGTTAATACGAGGAACTTCTTTTTTTTCTCCAGGCGCTGGCTTTTCATCATCGAAGGGGCCATCACCATTGTCGTCGCCTTCTTGGCCATGTGGATCTTGCCCAACTTCCCCCGTACCACCACTTGGCTTTCCGAGGAAGAGAAAGAGCTCGCAGCCTGGCGTCTGGAAGAGGATATCGGCGAAGACGACTGGGTTGACAGCGAACAGCAATCGTTCCTGCACGGAGCCAAGCTTGCGTTTACCGATATCAAGACGTACATTCTCGTATGTTTTATTCCTTCATTGCTTTTTTTTTTCTCGCGTAAACTTTCGACTCACCTTTTTTCGTTTGATGTATCTAGATGCTGTTGATCCTCTGCATCGTCTCCTCGGCCTCGGTGACCAACTTCTTCCCGACCGTCGTCGAGACCCTCAACTACGGCAAGATCGAAACGCTCCTCCTCACTGCTCCTCCCTACGTCCTTGCCGTCATCTGCGCCTTCGCCAATGCCTGGCACGCCGACCGCACCGGCGAGCGCTACTTCCACATCACCCTGCCCTTGTACGTCGCCGTGGCGGCCTTCATCCTCGCCGCCGCGACCACGTCCACCGCCCCGCGCTACGTCTCGATGATGCTGATGGTCCCGTCGCTGTACACGGGCTACGTCGTCGCCCTGGGCTGGATCTCCAACACCCTGCCTCGTCCGGCTTCGAAGCGTGCCGCCGCCTTGGCCGCCATCAACTGCGTCAGCAACGCCAGCAGCATCTATGCGAGCTACATGTACTTCGATGGGCCGAGATATGGTACGTACCCTTGAATTCATTCTATCACCTGCCATCGATGGAGCCAAAAAGCACGCAACTGACACAACATGCTCGACAGTGACTGCCATGACGGTCAACAGTGTCACGGCCTTCATCGCCGTCTTAGCGGCGACCCTGCTGCGCTTCATTCTCGTCCGTCTGAACAAGAAGCTCGACCGCGGTGAAACCGTCGAGGGAGCAGTCGCCCATGGCGGTGCGATTCCAGGACAAGCCAGCCAGCGAGGTTTCCGCTTCTTGGTTTAGGATAACCGTCGGGTCTCGACTTATAATATCTATCTATGTCTTGTGTTCCTTTACTGTTGTGCGATTTTATGCGCATTCATGATGGACGATCGATGGAACAGTAGTACAAAATCAAAAAATATACCATGGTTACCCATCTCTGAAGGCGTATATAAGCGGTCTGATTTGAGACTTGTTAGCTTCTCGTAACTTCTTTTTTCTTTTTTTCCGAATATATTCCTGACGCATTCCCACCACAGTGCACATCACTGTCCCCCTCTACCCCAGTATATCAACGTATCTAACCTATGCATACTGCAACCGCCGCTCGTCCCACTCCGGTCTCAACGCAGCCCCGTCGAAAGAAACATCCAAGGAACTGTCCGCCACATAGTTCACGCGCCAATCCAACCCCACCCGTGCCCCTTCCTCCGTCTGCGCCCACACCGCCACCCCGATGGTGTTGTCGCCCCGGTAATCCAAGATGCCCGGTGGAACCGGGTACACGACCTGGTTCCCGATGTACGGATGATACCGACCGTACTGGTATCCGTTGACGAACAACTGGGCGCGGTACGCCGCGGACGATGACGGAGGAGTCGAGAACACGAAAGAGATGGACGCGTCCACCTCCCTCGGCAGGTCCAAGGCCACGGTGGCCCGGTAGAACCGGACGGTCGCGCCCGCGAAGCCCTCGCGCGGAGACGAGGCGTCGGGCCAGGCGGAGTCGTCGAAACCGGGGAGGTGCCAGCCGACACGCTCGGCGAAGAGGCCATCCTCGTTGTACACGCCGCGCACGGGGTCGAGGTTGGATTCGCCGCCGGCGGTGCCGGCGAGGCGCCAGTGGGTGAATTGGGCCGAGTCGTCGCCGGAGAGGAGGGTCGCGTTCAGAATGCCGCGCGGGTTCAGGGCACCGGTGGTTTGATCGTGGCCTGTGTCATCGTGGATGACGAGGAGGACGTTGGGGCCGGAGACGTTGAGGGTGGCGTTGGCGAAGGAGAGGGTACGGTTGGCTTGGGCGATGGAGGCGGCGCCGAGATGGGATCCCAGGAAGTGGCCGTTGAGGTAGGCGGACCAGCCGCTGTGTGTCGAGATGTTAGTATTGGACCCGGGCTTTGCTGAGTGGAGGTTGTGAATAGCTTACAAGGCACTTCCTCCTTGGATGTTCAAGAAGACGCCCGTAGCGGTGCCGTTGAAGTAGCCTCGCCAGAGACGGACGCCGTTGTGGAAGCCTATACAAAAGTCAGTATGACGGATCGTCGGGAAAAGGTGGAAAGGAGGCGGCAATACCATATTCGTCTGCGTATAGGACGGGAAGTGTTGCTGGAGGGCTCGGGTTCAATGTTGTCATGTGGTTGGCATCTTGGTGGATGTCAGTTCACCGATTCTGTTCTATTCCGCTCCGTTCAACTGCTTATGATTTTCTTCTACTCACCAACCCAAGCCGCACCAGAGTCATCATATGATGCAATCCGCTCGGGCAAGCTGTCCTTGGATTTCCAGCCGCTAAGAGCGGGCAATTTGACGGGTGCAGGAGCCTCCAAAGAGCCCTGTAGACTGCCATAAGACGTCTTCGAAGTCTTCAGCTCTCTCCCGTTCCAGGTAATAGACTTGACGGCTTTGGGTGCGAAGATCTCCACGGTCGTTACATTCACGATATCACCTGTTACCGACAGCGTAGAGCCTGACAGTTTAGCTCCGCGGACGAGGTAGGGGCCTTGGATCAGAACTGCTTGACAGGTCAGCAAGCATTTTTTCCACGATTGGCATAAGGAAAACACGCACCAGTTTCATCCTCCGGCACGAATGGATCGTTAGTCAAGGCTGGAGCCCAGAAACGGTATGCGGATTCCCTGTCAAGCAGAATCACGCGAGTACCATCGTTCAGTTCCACAACGCTCATCCCTTGAGATTGAGTGAAGGCGACTGTAAGACCGCCCTTTTCCTGGTGGAACTGGACGTTCGAACACCCCTGGCATTTCTTGACCGATCCCGATTTTGCGCCCTTGACGTTGAATTCTCCGGACTCTCCAGGTGGAACCCAGAGAGCCAGAGTTGGGGTGTCGTCCAGCGCGGCACAGGCGAGGACTTCTGCGGTCGAGTAGAGCAGAGTCCTGGGACCGAAGGTAAAGTCCGTCACTATGATCTTCGACTGGTGACCGTTCAGTCGAATGCCAAGAGCGTGTTTAGGAATCGTTAGAGCTCCGGCAGAGGTGTTGACTCTCAGGTGGAAGACCTCGTTAGTAGAAACAGAGGTGTTGGTATGAACTGTGACGTAGAAAGCGGCATTGGTTTCCGGGTTTCTGAGTTCGCGTGCCTGAATCATCACATTGTTGGTATACTGGGTTCCATTGCCGATCAGATCCGTCACGGTCAGGTCTCGCGCGCTCCGACTGAACAGCCCCAGGAGCTTGGTCTCATAGTATTTCGCGCCGATGGAGCGATCCTCTGAGATGGGAGCAGAATAGTCATAGCTGCTAGCTGTCACGGGAGCAGCCATTGCGCCCCAGTTTGTTCCTCCATAGAGCATATACAAACTCATAGCCGTGACACGCTGACCGATGTTCCACCGGTAGAACAGGTTCGCAAATTCCGGTCCTATGTCGTCCGGACATCCACCTTCGGGACCGCCCCAGGGATTGTAAGAGCCACCCTGAAATTCTGGCATGAATGACGGCATCGTCGGTGACGTTTCTGCGAAATAGTCGTAATAGTTCAGGACCTGGAACGGGACGTATACTCCGTTTGTCGAGGTGCATACACTGAGGTCGCATGACCAGCACTGGAAGACGGAGAAGGGGAAAAAAAAAACATCAGAAAAGTTCACCCCCAAAACGATCATGGTCGTCACATACCGAAGGATAGGAGTCTACGCCGGGGATGTCCACGTTTCCACCTTCGTCGGACCAGTCTTTCCCCCACGAACGAGTGTTCATGTTCGGGTCATTCGCCGTGAGAGGAATATCAATGCCATTTCTGCGAGCGCTCGCCTTGAGGATTTCCATGTATGCAATGGCCGTCTCATTCGGAACCCTGTCGTATGCACTGCCGATCCATTGCTGGCCATACTCGTTCTCGATCTGATAGCAGATGGTGTTGTGGTCGTTGGTGATCTGATACTGGCTTGTGATCTGCGACACCTCGGAAAAGTAAGGTTCCAAGGCATTGATGTACCGGGTGTCATTGTTCCTCAGGCTTCCATAAGCACCGGTGGTGAGCCAAAGAGGGTAGCCACCAGCATTGGCTTCCGCGTTGACGTAGGGCCCCGGACGGACGATGACGTACAAACCAAGCTCCTTGGCCAGGTCAAAGATCGGCGTGATATCGCGGGCACCCGTCGAGAAGTCGACGGTGTGGTTATTCGGAGCGTGGTACGCCCAGCTGGAGTAGAATGCAAACGCAGTGAATCCGGCAGCTTTGACCTTCTCGAGGATATCCCTCCATAACCCGGGGACCGGAATGCGCCAGTAGTGGAATTCGCCCGAGAAAACGAAGATACGCTGTCCGTTAATGATGAAGCTGTAGTGGTCCCACTGGACGACTGTGTTCAAGTCATTGTCGTGGATGGGCCATTCCGACACTGTTTGGGTCTGAGCAGCCGCGAAGACGCCCAAAGTTGAGAGTAGGACGAAAGCCCACTCACTAAGGCGCGTCATGGCCGAGACTCAGTATTCCGCCGAGCGCTGGTGTAGTTGGCCTACTAGAAGGGTCCGTCTGTCGGGAGTAGGGACTATGAGCGACGGAGGGAGGACTGCCATTCTCGCGACTCCGTCCCCTTTATACCTATGCATTGACGTCGAACGGCCATGACTTTTTAGCGCAGAGAAAGTCAACTGATGTCGGCACAAAGCTCCACGAAGCCCAGACCGGCTGAGGGGTTAGGCAGGTCATTGAATTTGATCCGTGTAGGAAAGAGTTCAACAAGATAGCGGAGTCAAGACATTGGTTGCGGAGTGTTTTTCAAGCCACTGCAAAAAGTGGGGAAGAGCAATAAACGAACTCGTGCAGGGTTGTATCCAGACTGGGGGACTGACTGACTACTGTCTTCGACCCGTCGATCGTTGCTGCATTGCAACTGCTCCCACCGGGAGTTTTTCCTCCATTCAACTGCCATGCCTTCGACAAGGGTCGGAGTGGATTTCCCCGAAGGCTGTGTTGTATATCGGGCCAAGAAGGGGATTCGTCATGGGTGTTGGACAGTTGGAATCATGTCAAAGAGATGAAAAGGAGCAAGTTGACAATTGGAAGTCAGTCCGTGGGATTTAGCTGCAAGAGGCAAGGACCCTCACATGACTGTCCTGTCTGTACGGTACGCAGTACTACGGTATGATATACTGCTTCAGTGGAATTTATTATTACAGCAATTCCATAATTGAATGAATTGCATTCAAAGAACCTTTTTTTGAACCCTAGCTATCGACTCCATACTAGCTAACGCCGTAGATAAAAATACATAGTATATATATATGTACATATTCCATAGCAAAGTCTTCCAAGAAACCTTTTCACCCAAATCGACCGAGCAAGAAAGGAACCAGACCAAATGTCCAAAGGCCAAAGGGGCCGACCAAAGTGCGACATAGGAATCGGAATAATTACACTGTCAATAAAGCCATTCCGTGCATTCATGGATATCGTCCGCTCATGTTCAAAATCTCAAGGCGTGCAAAGTATCCAACGACCGGTCCAGGTGACACGTTCGCAACCTTGGAGCGCATTTTGTTGTTGTGTGAAAAGTCCAGGGTGCGGTGTTCCGAGACGAGCAGTTGCTGCGTCTCCAGAACGCGGGATTTCTCGGGGGTTCGAAATGGCTGGAATATCGTTCGAGCCATATAGATGGGAGAATTCTGCCGACAGCACCCAGCAGGGGTGTATGTTTCGGTAGGTGGCTGATCAGGTTGCGGAAGAAGAGTATATACTCCTTGGGTGATCGGGTTCGTGACGATTGGGACTGTTCTTGCTCCGTTCACGCCTCGTTCTCCAGAACATCGAATGGATTCGCTCCCTTGGGGCCAGGAAGATTAGAGGCAGGTTCCAGATCCTCCTTCTTCGCCTTCTTCGCACCCTTCTTGACGGTCTCGAATCCACCATCTTGGCCGGCAGAGGACACCTTCTTGGCCGTGGCCTTGCCAGTTCCAGTTGACTTCGAAGCCTTGGCGGACCTGATCTTGTTCAGGGCCTCGTCCTCGGTAGTGACCTCGCTGGTTTCTCCGTTCTGCTCCATAACAGCCCTCTGGATTTCCCGGCTCACACCCTTCAGAGCATCCAATCCGGCCTTCTCGGCGGCCTGCATGTGCGTGGGGCGCTTCACGCCAGGGTCCTTGCGCTGCAGGTACGAGCGGACGAAGAAGCGGGCGAACAGGTAGGTGAGGGGCAAAAGGTACATCACGTTGAGCCAGATGGCGAAGGCCTGGCCGGTGGTGTCCATGCAAGTGATCAGAGGGTGAGCGACCGAAGGCTGCTGGGCCTGGGAAGCAGCCTGCTTAGCTGCGTCGGCGACACTGGCTCCGAAAGTCTGGGCCTGGGTGTTGCCCACGTTCTCAGCGAGACCCTCGGCACCAGCAGCGCGGAGAGCAATCTTCTTCAACCAGGGGACCATGCCTTCGGCAGCAGCGGAGGCAGTAGCGGCAGCGATGCCAGACTGAACAGCGGATGCAGCAGCTGTGGAGGCAGCAGTGGTCAATTGGCGCACCGCCTGTCCCAAGGGCAGGTGGACGGGAAGTGTGTAGCTAACGAACAGGTAGGATGCGGCCATTGCGGTGCCGACGACGAACTGAGTGATTTGCATGGTGGTCAAAGTGCGCTTGATTCTGGTGGGGACGCGAACGTGCAAAGCCGTGAGAGTGTAATAGGTGTACTAGGTTTCCCCGCGTCAGTAACCACGCAACGGATAAGAAGAGACAGGACGGAGGAACCTACCATCATCGCGTGAATGCCGGAGTTGACCAAGGCGAAGATCCAAATGGGGGGAGCCATGTAGCGAATACCTGCCCACATGCACATCATGGCACCTGCGTGGTGGTAAGTCTGCAGAGTCGAGCTCTTCTTGCCCTTGGCGAGAATGATCACGGTATCCAACACCTCGTAGAACTTGGACAGATAGAAAATCCAGCCCAGGAACGCGAGGCCCTGGTTCCACATACGGCCAACGTCGGTGGGATCCGGCACATTTCCCTCGGCGAGCTTGAAGGGAGGGTTGGGAATCGTCCATCGGTCGACCGACGAGTTGTAGACGGCGGCATTCCCATAACCACGGGGGCCATTGATCTTGCACAGAGAATCGACGACGGCTACGAGTCCGTGGGGGTCGTCCCGATGCGGCCAGGAATTGCGGAATGCCTGGACCATGCCGGCGCAGGTCCATGCGGAGTACACCGCGAGGAAAACATTGTGAAGAATGACGAAGATCTTGAACAGCCGCGTCTGGCTGAAGGCGTAGGGCTTGTAACCGCGGCTCTTGTTCAGACGGTTGATCAGGACGACGGTTGTCGCGTAAACTCCGGCAATGGTGATGGGAACGCGGACGTCAAGGAGCTGGTTGTACAACGCCGGTGGGATGTTGAAGGGTTGAGCCCAGGTCGGTTCGTCGATGAGAGGAGCGGGTAGAGCCTCGGGGAGTTCACTTGGAGGAAACTTGAGGAGCGATGCGGGCGGAAGACCAACTCGGACGGTGGCAGGGCCACTCTTTGTCGCGAAGGTGAAGTCAACCATGACGTCGAAGAATGCGTCTCGACGGGAGACTTTGCAGACGACTCAGGACTGACGAATACCGAATTGACAGATGGGAGATTAATTCAAAGAGATGAGAATTTTTAATATATATATTGAGACATTAAAATAAATGATGGGGAGCAGGACGGTAGAGAGAAGAAGAAGAAGAAGAAGAAGAAGGAAAAAAAAAAAAAGGAAACCGGGAGCTCCAGCACGGTCTACAGTGCCCAAATAGGATAATAAGGAACGCCAATTCTTGGTTCTCCTCCTCTTTTACTTGTGGACCACGATACAAAGCAAGAGCAGCAGACGAACCTTTTCTTTATCCTTTGTACGCGCCTATATCGGACCAATGGCTCTCTTTCATCATGTCGATGGGTGGAGCCATTGCATTTGTTGGGAATTTGGCTGCTCTAGGCGCGGATTTTGTACCTCGGCTTCCTCGCAATGGGCTCTTGCAGCTTGTGAATTGCCTTGCGATCGGGGGAGGGATTGGTTCATTTGGGAAAATAAGGGACTCGAAGATAAAACAGATTCATGTGCATCATCGTAAACTTCTCAACAGTTTATCTCGGTTGCGATGCGACAGCTTCAATGTCCTGCGGGGTGGCAATCATCGTGGGCGATCCATTGAGTTCTTGTCTTGCCACTGCCGTCATCCTCACGCGAGGCATTTCCTTGTCGGTGATTCGACATTGATGCGTACACTTCGACGCATGTGTAATGATGATATGCAAGGTAAGTGTGTCTTGTTCCCATTGTCAGAACTTTGTCTTATTCACTCCAGAATCCCCATCCCCCAATGTCCAATGATCAAATCCCACTGCGTTGCTGATTTCAACCCCGGATTGTTTCGGTTGTGGAAGCGTTTTCCAGAACGATTTAGTGCGCTGCTTAGTCATCCCTTGGCGCGTCAGCGTCATAGCAGTTGGTCACGTGACAGCAGTAATTAGAAGTAGACATGAGAATCGGCACTGGTGATGGAGATGATACAAGCAAGACAATTACTGCCGAGCCCACTCTTCGTAAAGGATGAATTGCAACTACGCGGTAGCTAGAATGCAAAACCGTCGCTGACCAGCGGCTCAAAGGTAGGATACGTATGTCAACGCTCATAAGCAAGGTGATCATGTATACACACAAGAGGGGGAAAAGAAAAAAAGAAATAAGACCGTGGACATAGGTTACATAGATATTGATTTCAGCGAGGTTTAGTACCCAGTGGCAGGGGTGGCGGAGTCGGAGACGGTATGCTGACCGGTGACGCTCGCATGGATGCTTTCTTTGGTGGCGGAGGAGGCGGGGCCTTTCTGCGATGAAGTGCCTCCAAGTCGAGGTTCGATGACGACCGGTTTGGATGCGGAGGAGGCGGCGGCGGCGCTTGGTCCGCCGGGGTAGGATTGGCTGGCGCCTTCCCCTCTTCAATGAAACTGTTGATCCGCTTGGAGATTCCATACTTCTGGTTCAGACCGCTGAGCTTGCGCCTCCCAGCCTGGATCTGATCGCTGTGGCGCTCGCGGAAGTTATTAGCGGTCGAGGCGGCGCTCCGAGCGTCCGACACGGATACGGACGACGGGTCATTGCGGACATTCTGAGCTGTTCTTAAAGCTGCTTGTTTTTCAACAAAAGTCGTTCCTTGAGCCGGCGGAGGTTGTTCCGGAGACCGAGAGGAATTTGTGGACATGTGTGCAAAACGGGATTGAAGCTCATTGACGGGTGCTTGGCCGGTCACGCCTGTGGTTGGAGATAGTGAGCTGGGGTTGCTTTCCCCTCTCCAAGAGCTGCCACTCCCTATCCCCAAGGCGGGAACCGAGACACCAGCTCGTGCCAGACGAGAAGTTGCGCCTTGGTTGAGATATCCTTCCGATGGTGACTGCGATGCCGGCACCGCGGAGTATGCAGGGGGCGGAGATGGAGACTGAGATGGAGGTGGAATGGAATTAGTTCTGGGAGGAATCCGTGGCGGAACGCTTGGCTTCGGGCGGGAGTTCGCAGCGGGCCCAGGACTGGCAGGACTGGCAGGTGAATTCAATCGTCTGACCGGCGGTGGTGGTAGATGATCCGTGGTTAACCCTGTTCGGTCAGCACGGTATGGCAATGCGGGTGGTGCGGGCCTGTTGGCCTCTTCCTCGGCCTCCGCTTGGGCTTCTCGCTCTCGGGCGTTCTGTTGTTGGATTTGCTCCGAAGCCAGCGGAGCTCCTAGGCCCGTCCGATCAGGGGTGATCTGGTTCGGCACAGCAGCGGGGCCATGGTATTTGATGTGTTTCGGTGGAGGTCCAAAGGACGCAGGGTCCTTAAGGGAGGATAGCGGCCGAGAGACACGCTCTGTCTGTTCGGAATCTGTGTCTTTCCCTTTCCCCATCCATCCAGCCTATACATGATTCAGAAAGGTCAGCTTGTCAATTCAGTGTTTCAAGGACAAGGGTTTAGACCGACCACTTGATTGATACCCTTGAAATCTCCCCGCCAGCTTTCCTTTCCACCATCGCGGCCTTTTGGCTGCCAACCGTCTTTGAAGACTCCTTTGATACCACTCATGACGCCAGCTATGTTCCGAGATCAATACGGAGATAATGTGAAAGTACGTCGCTGGAATCAGATGATCATGATCTGGAACGAAATGAAATGAAATGAAAACAAAGAGAGATGGGGAGTTCGGGGAAGCTTCGTCCTGCCCCGCCTTATCTCCATGCGGCAATCTCCGGATTGGATGCCAAGTGTCGCGTCACGTGAGCGGTCTCCTCCTTTGTTTTCATTACCTCCAGTCCCATGTCACATGATCTCAGAGTCTCTTATAAGCTTAAAGACTCCCTTGTCTTTGTTGACCTGTTCTGGGCCCCATTTCGAACGAGCTTGGAGTCTTGGACCCGGAAGGCCACATCTCAATGATGACTACTGACTTTAATCCATCCGGTTCTTCAGTAGCGGGATGTTACCGTCATGCGCAACTTGAAACTAATATGGAGTGGACAGAGGTTGGGAGTCTAGATCACCGCGCTGCAAAAGCGTGAAACAGTGAGGACTCGATTCGACAAAGCATCCAATGCGAGTCAGCCAGTCAGTATTACTGGTTTCAAGTTATCCGATCGAACAATCAGTACAGAACACGGGAGTATCTTCTGCCTGACCATCTGCAGCCTCCCTTTGTGGTGTTATTGTCCACTCAGCATGACACAAGCATTCTTACAGAAGAAGACCCCAAACCATTTGATAGCTGCACGAGCGACACGAGTCCACAAAAGACAAAAAGGACGGGGCGCTTCGTGTTCCGGCGGCGCCTCGTTCCTGGGCTGATTGGCCGCTGCTCCCTCTCCGTTGTTCAGCTCCATCTCGACATGCGCTGCTGCGCCTTTCAGCCTTCTTTGTCCCGGACACCCTCTTTTCGAGTCATTGTGGTCTTTGTTCTATTCACACAAAATATATCCATCATGGAGAACCTTAAAGTCTAAAGCTTTTCTTTGCAGGTCATTTTCTGAAACTGAACATCGAAACGGAGACTAATCGTTCAGCCTTGTTGCTGGACTCGAGTGAACGACGTAAGCCATTGATATACTTTTCTATTTGATTTCCTGGCAGAGTGCAGTCCTTCAGCCGCACAACCCCCAGTTCCATCCAGCGTACTGTGTGAATTCACCCAGAAAACAAGGTCAACGGCTCATGCAACCTGAGATAGGAAAGCATGGCCGCTCAATTTTTTGATTCATCTACCAGGGTGTCCAGCGGCGGAGGAGCAGGAGGTCAAGAAGAATGGTCACAGCCGCAATACAACCCAGGCGATCAAACGGTCACCCCTCTTTCTCCCTCGGCGGCAGGGACATTTGGGGAAGAAACATCTTCGCCGGATCAACCTACGATCGTGGGTATACCGCCGTTTGCTACGCCTGCGACCGCATCGGATCCCGCTTCGACCATGCTGGGCACCGTAGCAGCAGCGTCCGCAACTTCAGGTGGCGGGGGCTCCGACACAAAGACGATCGCCATCGCGGTTCCCGTTTCGGTGGTCGGTGCCGCGATCCTGGGGGCATTGATATTCTTCCTGGTCCGGAGAAGAAGAAGAAGAAGAAGACGACAACAACAAGGAAGACTTCTCTCGTCACCATCTCCCCACGCCGATCCCGGCATGGCCCAGGCGTCAGGGACCGCTCTTCTGCCCCAAACCGAAGCTCGCTGGAACCTCGCCGCCTCCAACGGGCAGACCCATGACATTCCCTTTTCGGGCCCCATCCCACGCCGGCCCGTACCGCCACCAAGCTACCGAGTCGCGGCAACGCAGAGTCCGCCGACGGAATCAGCGCCCAGAGGTCCGCCTCCAATCCTGGCAGCAGCAGCAGCAGCAGCACAGTCAAGCCATGCTCGCTCCGCAAGTCGGACCAGCTTGACGGAAAGTCATCTCGCCGCGACGAGACGCAGTGAATCTCGCGAGGGAAGGCCTCGGTCGCCATGCGAAGACCCGCGGGATGACGACGCCGTGTCGGAGGTTTCGGATATGGACAGGCCGGTTGATCGCCACGGCCACGGCCAGGGTCACCACGTAGATGACGTGTCGTCCGTTTCATCGTTTGGCGGTAGCGACGACGACGACGACGATGATGATCGAGGACCGGGAACGAAAAAATAAATGGGCACGTCGATTGGTTCTTTTGTGGGACGTGGGAAATTTGGGTTACATGGTTTCGTACTGGAAATTTGGTTTGGTTGGAATTCGAGGTAGCTCTATCAGATCAGATCCATCGGGTCATTATTCTTTTGAGCCTCCTTTTGTTATACACCACTTTCTCCCTTTGCATTGTATTGAATGTTGTTCCATGCAGTAAGATTGAAGACGCGAAATAAGATCGTTCGATCATTTAACTTGGACGGCATCTTTGGCAGACGGATTAGTTTCGCTGTGACCATTCCGAGTTGCCTACCAACTGCGAAACGTTTGTGCACGTTTCAATTCTGGGATTTCCGATTCCTAGGATCTTCCACGGGAAGAACCGAATGGACTTATTATCGTTTCTTTACTATATAAGACATACACACAACTTTTTTTTTTTAGTTCGCAGCCTCGGACGCAAGACGCCCCGTCATCACATCAGACAAATCATATCTTTATCTCCCGCCGAAATCCGGGGTATACGCCTTGACCTTGCCCTTGGTCAACTCCCTCAAGGCCATGGTCGCATACTGGCTGGATCCAAGCTGGAACTTGAGCACGACGGCAAGCTTGTCACCAGTACCAGCACCAGCACGGCCGGCGGGCTCGTTGTCCTTGTGATTCATATTCAGCTTCAGCCTCTCCAGATCCGTGCGGACGAACTGCTCGTCGTCCTTGGAATACAGCTTCACGTCGAACGAATAATCCGGGCCCATGCGACTGAACACCTTGCGATAGCTGCCGCTAAGGCTGACGTCCCTCCACTTCCGGCGCATGTCGAACGGATCCAGCCCGCCGCCGCGCTCGCTGGCCATGAAGCGCCGGTAGAACTCGGTCATGGCGTTGGCCGGGTACACCACGTCGAAGCCCGGCAGCGGCAGCACCACGTCGAAGATGGAGTACTTGCCACTGGCGGCTTCGGCGGCGGTCAGGGCGCGGGCGCGCGTGAACATGTCGTCGGCCGCGTAGGCGCTATCCTCGGCGGGGGGGACGACGATGACTTCGCCGTCGTCGTCGACGCGGGCGGCGTTCGCTTTGTCGTCGTCGGTGTGCTCGTTGACGATGACCAGGTCGCCTTCGACGACCTTGTTGCCGTAGAGGCGCCAGCGCTCTCCGGCGGCGACGTTCCAGACCAGCGACTGGTAGGCGTGGACGTACATCAGGCGCAGGTTGCGGGGGATGGCTTGCAGGGCGCCGATGTAGTCGTTCTTGACGCGGCCGAGGTGGCGGATGAGGTTCGATTCGGCGGAGAATTTGCGGGGCAGTTTGTCGAGGGCGTCGCTGACGCGACCGGTGGTGTTGAAGATGTGGATGGCCTCGGCGCGGGCTTTGTCGTCGGTGCTGATGTTGGTGGAGGTAGAAGAAGAAGCGTCATCGGGGTTCTGCGCTGCGGCGAGGACGTGCGGGCTGAAATGGAGGATCGCCTCGCAGGCGCCCTTGAAGTCGCCCTGCAGCATTTTGACGCCGACGGTGTCGGTCCTCGTGGAGAAGGTGCCGAAGCGCTGCAGGCCGTAGTAGTTGAAGTATCCTTTCTCGCGGAGGTTGCGCAACGACGATCCCACCATCTCGGTGGCCTTGGCCACGGCGGTGTCCGGGTCGGTTTTCGGGTCGACGCCGGCCATGTCGCAGTCCCGCAGGGTGATGACGAACTCGTTGCCGTTGAGGTCTCCCAGTTCCAGCTTCTCCTTGCGGTACTCGAAATCGCCGAGGGCGGCGTTGCGAAGGGTCGAGTTCAGTCGCGCCAGCCGGTCCGCGTGCACGCGGTGCGCGCAGGCTCGTTGGACGGTCACGCCGCGGCGGTCCTTGGTGCCGGCGAACTGGAAGCTCTTGGGGTTCATCTTCATCTGGCGCGCGATGAAGGAGATGGCTTCCATGGTATCTTTGTTTTCCTTGTAGATGGAGAAGTGCAAGTAAGGGCCACCCAGTTCGTCCCAGTTAGGCCGACTGCTGCCACCGCGAGGGTTGCCACCGCGTCCACTCGGGGGGTTGCGCCGGTTGCGATTCCCAGCGGCGGTGATGGTCATGACTCCTTCGCCGTCGGTGGAGGACTCGAGTTGAGAGTTGAAAATGCGCCGGATGGACTGGTGGATCTTCGTGCGCAGGTCACGGTCGGTAAAGACGGTGGTCACGACTTTTCCCAGTTCACCAGGTCGAGTCTTCGGCGAGGCCATGGCGCGTTTGTGGAGATTCAAAATCGCCCGAGTCTTCTCTGCACCAAAGTACGATTCCAAAAGCGCGTTGTCTTCATCTGTAATCTTGAACGGTTGTTCCTGGGTCTCCTCGGGCTGTTTCTCTGTCTTCTTCTCCGCAGGCTCCGAAGCGGGGACCTGCTTCTCCTCCTCTTCCTCCTCCTTCTTCTCCGGTCTCAAGATAGCTGGAATCTCGATGCTTCGAAGGTGCAGCACTTCACCAGAGGGTAAAATCTCATTGACTAAAAAGTCCGTGTATCTAAAGAAAGGAAAAAGACTGCGATCAGCGTGTACAATTCCTCTTTTTTTCAAACTCGCCTTCCCAGCTTCTGGTATCAACTCACCTCTTCTTAAGAATACCCGCAAACCCCTCATTGTCCGCGCTGACAAACTCGGTAATTCCGACTTCGATCTCTTTCAGAGCCTGCGCATCGCTGATACAAGCCTGCGGGGCGGCGGCGGAAGGTTCGGATCCTGCTGCATTGTCGGCCGCGGAGATGACAACTTCGTCGCTTGGAGCGCGGTTGTCAATCTTGACCCGCTTCTGCGGAGGCTCGGTAATCTCTGCGCCTTCCATTGATGCGGTTGATGGATTGGGTATTGTTTCAACTTTCAAGGTTTGTTGTCGAGTCTCTGGACATAAGAGTGAGACTGACAGTCGGCGGAGCAGCTTTTCCGCCGTTCGAAAGGGGTATAGCGCTGAGATAGGGCTGAGCCCTGCATGCGACTCCATTTGTACGCTGCGCCATATCTTTCCAAATGCCTCAGCTACACTTGTAGTTTTGTATTTCCTTTCCTTGGATATTTCACTTCGTTTCTCTCGTGTCTGGTGGCGTGCAAGGCTTGTACCCTGTGAATCAAGTTAAGGCAGTGGGATGTATTGCCATGTTTGTAGAGGTTCATGTTTATATAACTCGATCACCGGAATCATCATTTAACTTCATAAAATGGTGCCAGGGTCAATGTAAGAATCTCGCCCATAGATCCTTGCTCCATGCTAATATGATTTATCGGAACTTTTTGGCATCCCAATTTGGTAGAAATATATAAGACGGAGAAAGGGACAGACAATGACAAGGAAGATCTAATCCTTCAAAATATATATATATATATATATATATCGAGAGAGAAATGCATGCAAGCCAGAATGCCGCCTCAAAGTAAGAAAAAAACGATGCCATGATGAGGTTTGTGCTAAGGATATTCGCAGCAAAAATGAACAATGCATCCGGCGGTTGCAATCCGCCTCTTACCCGAAACTTCCAGATCGGTGTTCGAACCAAATGGCTGAAAAAGAACGTCGGAGAAAGGATGATAACCAATTTTTTTACATTCCGCGGTTGAATTCGACCTTTCCATCCAGTCCACCCTTGTCCCAGAACTCCTCTTCCAACGAGCCAGCACTCACTGCTTGGCGCTGAGGGAAAGCGCCCAAAGCCAAGGGCAGCGCAAACAGAGACGTGCCCAAAATCAAGCCCAAGTTCAGAGGCAAGACCATCCGAGGTCTGGCCTGGAGCCAGGCGGTCTTCTCCAACCTCACCAGGATCAAAGGAGGCAAGACCATGATGGGAGTAGCATTCAACACACGGCTGATAGCAGTCTCGCCGACGGCGATGGTCGCCGCCTTCTTGCTCTTGCCGAGACTCTGGACGGGCTCGCCGGTTTCCTCGCGCTTCTTCTTCTCTTCTTCGGAGAGGACAGGGTAGACGTCGATTCCACGACGGATTTCCTCGCCACGCATCAGGAAGACGTTCAGTGCGCTGGCACTAGAAACGGCGGCAAACGGGACCAGACGGGTCAGGATGAGTTTCGTGTTGGGTGAGATGTTCTTGAGGCGGGGGACGAGGGCGTTAAGGCCGAGTGCGACGGAGCAGGAAGCGGAAACGGCCATCAAGTAAGATTTGGCCATTTGGGAGTAGGACAAGGGGGTTGATTTGTTTGCATTTGCGTTGTTGATGGCCACATTGAGCGATTGGTTGGCGATTTGCCAGAGGAGGGTGCCAGTCGTCTACACATGACCGAGTCAGATGAAGTTTGGATCGTAGAGTATGGATCCGGTAGTGCTTCTCTTCATACCTGCAGTCCTGGCGTAAGCATACCAGCCGTAACGACCAAGTTCGAAAGAACGAAGCATGACATGCGGAATGGGAGGAGAACTGGTTCGCCAGTGTCTGCAAGAAGCCAGAATCAGTCCGTGTCCACAAGATATACCAAGACCCGATTGCCGAAAACCCCTACCAGGGTGCAATGTCGAGTCAACAATCTTCTTTGCCTTCCATAGTTCCGGAGTCATTGAGGGAACCTGGCCCTGTTTATAGGAGGAAATAAGACGCTTCGCATGGTCAAGACCGGCGGACGAGACGAACAACATCCTGTTTGGTAGAAAACGGCGCAAGTTAGCAAACGTTCTTTGAGATCATGAAGAAATGTAGAATTTTTCAAGGACCAATTGCACTTCATGACATGCAGTTGAATCGAGTCACGACTTCACCTCCCAACACACCAAGTCATACAAGAATGAAACGATATAAAGCCAAATGATTTTCGCCATTTTTTTTTCTCCTCTTAAACTAAGAAAGACATAAAAGCTAGAGATAGTACTTGGATCTTACCTCGGATCAGAGATATCTGCAGCATGGCGCACGCGACCCCAGTACGTGCTCAAGTCATATTGCGACGCGGGGAGGTCCCGATTGCCGGGGAGAGACGCTGACATTATGTCCAGAGAGGATGGTTGAAAGACAGACACCAAGAATGAGTGAAAAGAATGTGTATATCACAATTGACAATTTGGAAGAAAAGAGCGAGCCCTAAGAAAGGGGGCTGTCGAGGCTGAATGACTGTCCAAGGCTTGGAAACAATGGTGGGCTTCGGGGAAAAGAGTCACGACGGCCCAAAAAATCCTCCAGTCGATATCAGAGGCGGTGAGCCGATAAGAAGCTTGGCATTGTTTGGGGGACCAATCAGACAATGCAAATTTCAACAGGATGAACTTTACTCTCACCGCTCAGCGTATTCTGCTTGTCCTATGCCAACTGGTACCTAGGTAGCATGATTCACGTGTTGCCGATATTGCAAGAGCATTAGTATAACCCCAGAGGGCTTCAATCAATATTGTGTTTCCCTGTATGATCGGGGATCTGGTAAATACAATTGTACATAGGTATCACTTGCGAGGTCAATGCCGCCTCGGACAGGTATTAGTCAAGACAGAGAGATAATGAATAAAATGACAAACAATACAGGGGAATCCGTCAAGCATGGCCATGAAGAGGACAGAGGAAACGACTGTCCACATAAGAGATGATAAAGGAAGCTGACAAAGGAAATGTATGATCCCTAAGCGGTTTCCTGTATCCATTCGGTTCGCGGTTTGATGTGTCAGTCCACAACCTACTCAGGCGTCCGAAGGTCGGAACCAGGGATTCGACGAGAAGAATCGTGGGCAGACGTTCTATATCCATAAGAGTCACACAGACACAAATGAAACCAAAGAAGTAGTGGATTAAAAAGGAATAGGTATGTTGTGGTGTATTCATCGGAATCGGAAAGACTTGTGTGCCAAGGGGGACGGAGGTGCGTGAAGAGTGCTTCCCAGCGTATCACGAGTTCGGTTCTTCCGGGATGGGGTTTGTGCGCAAAAAACGCAGACATATACAGACGGCAGATTTGCCCTCTCAAGACCGACGCATTTGGTATGGAGCCAATGATTGCAAGACTCGCTAAATCGGGTCAGGACAAGATCGAATTACATCGAACGCAGGCGGCGCGAGGGGCTTACCATTGAATCATCAGATGGCCACCGTTGTCCATCGAGTTGCAGACACATCGAGTGCCATTGCTGGGGTTGCAGTGTCGAGCGGTGCTAGGCGTCGCAAGATCCGGATCCGTGAGGGTGGTGGGAGACCCATTGGAGTCTCCGGAGTGCAGATCGAGTTCGCTACCGAAACGAGGAGGAGATGAACGGAGATGGGTGAAGGAGCGCGAGGACCGACTGGGCCCAGTACCGTAGCCAACTGCGTGATGGATCGGATTGCGGCCCTTGCCTTTCAGAACCTTTCGTAGGGCATGTTGTGCATCACCATTGTCTTCGTCAACAGTGGCCTCGGACACCGCACTGATACTACGATGCGTGAAGTCCGGATTGATGGGCATCGACTGCCTCTTGGGAGTTCTCCTCCGATCCTCCGGAGAAGGCCTAAATTGGGACCGTCTGCCACCCCCTCGAGACAGACCTGCCCAAGGAGACATGCGCCCCGAGTGAGATGATGCGATCGAGGTGTAGGAGCCCTTCGAATGGGGCCGAGAGCTTGATTCACTCCGCGCCAGCATGGGTCTTCCAGCATCGGAAAATGCGAAGGAGGGGTTGTTGCTATGAATGATGGGATACTCCGAGTACTCAGCCGAGTCGCTGTCGCTCTCGGTCGAGGAACCGTCCAGCTCCATTCCCACGGTCGGATCCGTCAACCCCGTGCGTGATTCATCGACGACCTGCATCTCCGTTTTCGCTCGACCATCCTTTCCAATCTTCAGCACCAAGGACTGGGAACGAGTAGGGAAGCCGGTGGCCACCGAGTTTGCTCGCGGAAGTGGATGCCGAATGCTCTTGATGGGGGAGCTCCGGCCCTTCGATGGACTCTTCCTGATACCACTGGTGGTGGCCATCGTGCCCGAGAAGGAGGACTGGCTGAGCGAAAGTCGACGAGAAGGTCCAGTGACGGCGCTGTGCGTCAAGCTACGCGTTAAACCAGGTCTGGGTTGTCGAGGAGTAAAATCATCGTCTTCGTCTTCATCTCTTTCGAGAAGAGAACCCGAAAGTTGCCTGCGCTTGCTCCGCGCACGACGCAGCTCCTCTCGCTTGGACTCCTCCGTTTGGTGGTGGTAGGGCTGTCTGGCTGTTCGCGAGAAGAGGCCTTTCTGTGGTGTCGGCTGAGGCCCTCCGAATCGTCGGGCAGGGGAGCTCAGAAACATTGCAGGGTCTTCTGCCTTCGTGACCGGCAGACGGGGAGACGTCGAGAAGGGGGCAGGAAAGAAGGCAGCATCTGTTGGAGGCGCGGATACGAGACCGAATCCACTGTCACTGAACTCTGGTAGATCCATAGACCCGTCAATTGATGGCAACTGTGGGATGTGAAGGTCGGACATTGCTGTGTGGCTGGGATTGAATGCCGTTGCGTTGGAGCTGAACTCATTCATGCTCGTGCCAGGCAATCCGTGTTCGTTGCCTGGGTGTTCGAGGTCCTGATCCCAAAACAACTTCTGCTGAGGAAAGAAAGGAGAAGTCGACGGATCCACGGACCCTAACTGGAATAGATCCGGTGAAGACTGGAGATTCGAGAACAGCCGAGGTGATGCCCCCAGTAAACGGCTCGGGGTCTCGAGATGGCCACCGGCCATACTCTGAGTCGAGAGCCTCCTGGCAGTGCCGTTCGCATTGTCCACCTCGGTCACTTTCCTTCTCGAAGCACTGGTGGGTGGTGGAGTCTGCATCGATGCAGCAGACTTGGCCGAATCCACCGTCCGCGGCCCTTCCTCCCCAAAGCCAGCATTTGGTTTCGACGAGCGAATTCGCTTGGCCGTATCCGTATCCGACGCCTTTGCACTCCTCAAGTCTGCCGATTCCGTGCCTCCGTTCCGCTCCGGTATGGTATCTGGGATCCTCAAGGGATTCGACGGGGTACTCAAGCCGAACCTCTGCGGTGTGCGGAGAAACTCCGGACTCGAGGCATATGGGTCCGAGGTGTCCCAGGTGACTCGAGGGTCGAAGAAGCTGGATTCGAGTTTAGGGGTCTGGAAAGCCGTATCACCGAAAGCCGTCGTTGTTGGGGTCCTCGTCGGGGTCTGAGGTTCACCGTTGGGATAGCTGAAGCTAAACATGATCGATGGCTCCGTCAGCATCATCTTGTCCGCACGAATTCAGGGGGGGGGGGGGGGTGGACACGAGATATTTGCGGTATCCAGAGAAGTGGGAAAATTGTGCAAAAGAAAAAAGGGATATTCTCAGGAAACAGCAATGGCAGACAGGCGCCCCGCCTGAATGGGAGAGAGCCAGAGGGACCAAGAGCTGTCAAGTGTATATAGATAGTAAATACATGCCACATACCTGTGGACGGGGTGATCCCAACTCATGTCAGCAACACAGTGATCGGAGCAACCATATAACTCGAGCGGCCAGGCAACCTTGACAAAGGCCGTTGAGATATTTCGGCAGCGTTAGGAATGTGGACGGAGGGGAGGGGTTTCGAGAGAGAGAGATGGTGGTGCCGGAAATGTGTGACCCAGCAGGGTCATTGAGGCCAAGCAGGCAACCAGGGCCGCACAACGAGCTAGAATTCGACGATCGAATTGTCCAGAAAAAATTGTTCCTGTATTCTAGTACATGTTCCCTTCAAAAATTGGAGAGAAGGTAGTAAACTAGGAGAGGAGAGGAGGGGAGGAAGCAATCGAGGGGAGGAGGTGCCCTGGACAAGGGAGGAGAGAGGAGCAACGACTGGTTCGAGGAAAGCGGAGGAATGCTTTTAGTGTCGCCTGCCTTCCTGCCCAGTTGCTTCAAAAGGCCGTGAGCATTGAATAGTATTAGTGATGTTGCACTGTGGTCAGAAAAGTAGGAGAGGAAGAAAAAGAAAAGAAAGAAAAAAAAGAAAAATAAAGGGAAGAAGCAATTCGGTCAGAGGAAGCAGAAACGGAAGTATAGAACAGCCGTTGAGAAGTGGGACTTTTTTTTTTTTTCCTTCGCTCGTTTTTTTTGTGTTTTCCTTTTTCTCAATTTGTCATTTAGTAATTTTGACAGTTTAGCACCTTTTCTTTTCTTTGGTTCTTTGCTTCCCTTCCTCCTCCGCAGATCCACTGCTGAGGCAGTTCCGTGAAAGATATCCGGATCTGCTGTGACCAAGACCCAGATTCCCTCCACTTCTCAGCTCGAGACCAACGACGCTTGATGCTACCCGGTGATGCCTCGTTTCTGGTGGAGTAGAGAGAAAAAGAAAAGAAAAAGAAAGGATGGAAAAAGCAAAATACTCCGACGAAGAGGAACGCGATTAACTAAATAACGATTATAGTTTGATGTACGCAATACTGAACAATGAAAGAAAGGTCGAGTCAATTTGTGGGGTTTTCCATGGTTGTAACTAACTTGTATCACTACGAGACGGAGCCAGTCTGAGTCCAGCCATGGTCTTAGTTTAGCCTTTGGAACGACTCTAGAAGGAACAGTTTATTTCATTCGAGACTTGACTTATTCTTACGATCTTGCCATATGATTCATAACGACGCTATAATTATTTCCTACAGTCGATTCTGATGAGATAGAGCTGTTGACCATTTGGGCCAGCTCCGAACGGGAACCGCCCATTTTGCCGTGGATCGTGGATCCTCACTTTGTGCTTCCCCCTTCTCCATCCCCAACTCTCGTCCCCTTGGCCCATCCGGCCATCGTTATTGGGCTGAACCAGCTGCATGATCTGCTGGCTGGTGGCTTTGACAACTTCTAGCCTGCTGCAGCCTGCAGGAAATTCCCCTACAAGTCAACCCCAAGTAACACCAGAAACGATAAATCGGCTTTCCCCCGTCAGCAACCGGACTAGACCAGCTTTCCCACATCGATGGCCATCGAATGTCTGGAACCGTCTACTCTGCTGTGTTCGAAACGGAAGGGAAAATTAATTACCTACATCAGTTTCCCAACTTTCCCTCCCAAACCCGCAGATCCAGGCCTCATTGGGGAAGCTGAGATCGAGCCTTGCACCGGTCTAGTGGGGAAAAGCAGAATAGGCTGTCCAGTGTCGACTCGCTTGTCTTTGGTGCTCTTCCCCCTAACTAAACACTAATACCGGACTGAGTCAAGTTGCTTGTCCGAGGGCTTGAATCGACTGCACTAAATCCATCTAGCTCCACACCTTGACCTTTTCAGCTCCAGCTCCAGAGTCCAAATGGCAAACAGGATCTCGTGGCTCGCGGAACGATGTCGTCATCATTAATATCCTGGAGCTCTTCTTCGATAGGTTCAATTCATGATAGTCTCATCGGTTGCTCTCGCAGCGAACCACAAGGGTCAATCGCAATTCAACATCACCATCCCCAAGATTGACACGTTACCCACTCCTCCCACGTTTCTGCAGATTCCACCACGCTAAGTGGCCTCATCTCATCACCAGAGGGCGGAAGCCTTGTCCTGGCGGATCTGAAACTACGGGTGCTCCGATGATTGACGATGGACTAGCAAATTCCTTCGAGGCTCGAGCAGCACCATGATTTTTGATTCGAGAGGACAAGTCTAGACTCCGGACTGTCTCGTTTTCAGAGGCACTCGGACATTGGATCATCGGTCTGAATGGGAAACTCTCCCGGTTGTCGCCTGGACAGTTGAACAAAGCGCTGGTCATCTAACGTGATCCACTCGTAGCTCTTACTTTCATTTCCGACTCCATGCTTTCAGCCTTTCAGGATGAGGAGTTCCTAACAGCAATTCCATTATTCCATCCTGTTGACTAGCGTGCTCACCTGGATTGACTGTGCCCCAGACTCCAGTACATAAGGCCTTACAGAAGACATGCCTAGGTGCAACTGGGACCTGCATATGCTGCGTACGAAGGTCTCGGGAGGGACTTGATAAAGAAGTCCCCCTGACATGCCCAAGCACCTGTCCCACTCCTTGGTTGACTTGACATCTGACCACCAACTTTGACCCATGGGGATGACACAGGTAAGGGAGATGGACTATTTTCCACGGAACGGGAGATTTATTCCTTTCGTTCGGAGCTTGTACGCAACGTCCTTCAAGGGAATACGATGAGGACAGCTAAGCGGAAGGATTCATATGCCTCGGAGGAGCCAAGGGGCAACAAGACCCGAAGGAACCGGGATTAAACCTTGGAAGCGTGGACAGCTGAGCCGCGTAAGAGCCAGAGGCCCAGAGGGCCCCTTTCCTTGGCTATTGACCAAGGGAGATACAGAGAAATTCCATGATTTGTTTGCTTCTCAGGCTTCTCAGCAGACGCTAATTATAAGAGCGAAGCGAACGTCTTGGACAATGATAGCCCCAGATTGCCAGTATACCTCGTCACCAACTGGACAATCCCCTCCGCCACAGCCGGTGCCCAACATGGCTCTCCATTGGTCGAGAACTTCAGGTACCATGAATGGCACCAGCCACAGAACCCCGCCGTCTGCCAATCACTGTCGTCGGTCTTTGTCCCTGTTTCTTTGACAATATCCATGAAATGTATTGAATGCAATGCAGACTTGATGAAAGAAATCAACAGAAATCAACAACTTCCTATTCAAAGAATTCCTTCGCTGTTCAAACATACATTTCCCCCACGTCAGACCTTTCGTAAGGTGGATCACCCACGCATTTCATCCTGCATATGATCCGGGCTATGACTCCGATCCCTGTTCTATCGTGATTGATCGATCGATACAAGAAAGAACAGTCAACAGAATCTAAATTGGAACCCACCAACTCTTCCCATGGCACCCACGCGAAAGAAACCCTCGAGAAGGACTCGTCCTGGCAGAGGCAGAGGTCGAAAGAACCGCATTGCGAAAAGAACAACATCCTCGTCCGTCCTCATCAACAAGTCCCCTCGCAAGAAGGGAGGAGGAGGTATCCAGAAAGACTTCCTGACCGTTGCGCGCAGCGACAAGGCGAAGGCGCTCAAGTACTCCCGATCCGTTCGGATCCCGGTATCGAGCGAGCCGCTTGAAGAGGTGAGCTGTACTTGTTGATTGTAGAAATTGGGGTCATCTGAGACCAGAACCATGCTAACCGTGAGCAAAAAATAGAACATCTCCGAACTCTCCCCCATGCCATCCGACTACGTCTTCGTGCCAAAAGGCGACGTCTACATCACGCGCCACTGTCGAAGCCAAACGAAAGCGTCACGGCGTATCGTCTACGTCGTTTACGTAAGTTGCCCCCTTCCCCTTCCCTTCCCCCCCCTCCAATCCCTCCTTGGGCACACCTCACCTCAATTCCTGACTTTCCAGGACACCTCCGGAACCCGCACCCTGGGCCTACGCGTCCCCGCGGACGTGCACGCCTGCGTGCTGCAATCCGCCGCGGAGACGGCGGCCTCGCGCGCCGCCGCCGTCCAGGTCCGCGACGCCCGGGACCTGTGCCATGCGCGCCGGCTGCTCCGCAGCCAGTTCCCGCTGATGCCCGAGGCGTCGCTGGCGGTGGTCGTGGAGCATGCGTTCCTGAAGGGGTCCGGGCGGGTGGGGCGGTCGACGAGGACGACGGACGCGAAGAAGGCCGCGCTGGCTGTCGAGGCGCATATTCGACATGCCCATACGGCGTACGAGGAGTTGTTGGGTGCCGGGGTGAAGAAGGGGGAGGCGAGGAGGGCCGTCTGGGAGACGGTGAAGGGGGTCAGGAGGGCGTGGGAGGGAGGAGGAGGAGGAGGAGGAGGAGGGACGGTGTGTCAGGGACAGGGACGGGGACAGGGGGGACGTCAGCAACTGGCGTTTCGGGATAAGGTGGTGGTTGAGTTGGATTGAATTCGGGTTTCGTTTCGCAGTGAGAGATGCAGGCGGGCGAACAACGCATACATGAACGAATGAATGACACGATAGACCATTAGATATAATACGCATAGCATACATTCTCGACATTTTCTACTTTGAAGCGAGTTCTTCCATAGCAGTGAGTCCGTGACCGAGAACCGACATACCGTGGGGACTTGATTGCAGTGTCGCTGCGTCTTCAATGCATTATTGTACAGACGTTGTGTTGTACCTCATCGGTCTGTATGAATCAGAGGGCTACATGGTTGGACAGGTAAAACGCCAGCTAGAAATCCACCCCCCTGCCCCCTCCATCCCGCACATGCGTCCCATGAAACCCGAACCCCACGGCGCCCGGCATCTCCGCGCGGCCCGTCTCGACCATGGTCTTCGCATCGAGACAGAGCAGATACGAGCGTCCCGCGGGCCCGTCCAGGACGACGGAGAGGAGGACGCCGGCGTCTTCGTCTTCGTCGTCGTCGTCGTCGTCGTCAACTGCTCCATGGCGAGTGATTTTCGGGACGAAGATGGCCTCCCCCGCGCTCTGCCCGTGGCGACTCCAGCGCGCCGTCTCCCCGGTCTGCAAATCGTACTTGACCAGGCCGTCGTAGAAGGTCGATTTCCCTGTATCCAGCACCCCGTACACATATCGGTAGCGTTTCGTGGCGTAGTGCGGGTTGATGGTGGGGAGTTCGGGCGTGTCGAAGACGTTGGCGGCGAACTCCAATTCTGCCTTGGCTGTGGTGCGTGACGAGGTCGAGGTGCGGATGGAAGGGAGGCGGAAGCGTTTCAGCTGCGGCCGCAGCGACAGGTTCGCCGGGTCGGAGGCCAGGGCTGCGGCCGACGCGGAGCTGGAGAGCAGGTTGGGCAGGTAGAAGCGTTTCAGGACGGAGAGGTCCGGGTAGGTGACAAGGTCGGCGACGATGTCCACGCTTCTTGCTTCTTCGTCGTCGTCCGTGATGGTGGCTGTTTCGAAGGCGTTGACGGTGTGGAAGGCGAACAACGGCTCGCTCTCGTACGTCGCGACCAGGCCCTTTCCGCCCTCGGACGGCGGAAGCCGATCCACCACGTACCAGCGCGCGGGCCGCGAGCCGTCGAACTCGGCGATGGAGTCCACGATGTTCTGGTTCCAGAGCAGGGCGAGCCCGTTGGCGGCGTACAAGGCGTTCCACACGCACAGGACGACGTAGCGCCGCGTCAGGAAGAACGAGTGGATGTACGCCGGGTCGGCGTGGAAGGTGGCCAGGATGGCGGTGCGCCCCGTCGCCGCGGAGACTCGGAAGATGCGGTAGGTCGCGCGCATGCCGATGTCGAGGTTGTAGTTGAACACGTCGCCGGTGGCGGGATCCGATTTCGCATGCGCGGACGACAGGGGCCCCTTGAGCGCGGGGTGCAGGACGGACTGATCGGTCAGGCCGATGGGTTCCAGGGTCTCCGGGTCGAGCATCTGGAGCCGGTTGGCGTCGGTTTTGCTGCACAGCGTCTGGATGCCGGATGCGTGGCCGTGGTGGCGTTTCCTGCCCGTCGAGGCGAGGCCGGGGAAGTTGGTGGAGACGGTCACGGAGACGGCTTTGTCGGCCGGTTGGAGCAGGGACTGCGAGAACTGGTCCGAGCGGAAGATGGACATGACCTTTTTGAAGTACGAGGTGCAGGGCTCGTACTTGGCGCCGAAGGACATGCTGTCGAGTCGGCCCGTCTTGCGGATGCGCTCGATGAGCCCGTCGCAGGTGCTGCGGGAGTTGTAGAGGACTTTGACGGTGCCATTGTCGTCGGTCGGGGCGACGATTTGGAAGCGGTGGATGACGGCGAGGCCGTCGAACCAGTGGTGGACTTTGAATTTCTTGTTGTTGACCTCGGTGTCGAGCTCGCTGGCGCCGGTTCCGCTGCGGTAGAGCACGCCTGCGGCCCAGGGAGGGAGGGAGCCCTTCACGGTGAGCTCGACGGGGGTTGGTTCGCGGTAGGTGGTGTTGAACTTTGGAGGTCAGGTCAGTTGGGAGTGAGATGGATGTGAATCGAAGAAGGGATGCTCACTCCGACATCGTTTGGCCAGTCGTTGAATGGCGGAGGACTCGCCGAGTCTGCTGGGGATATCACGGTCATCTTGTCAGATTGCAGTATATCATCGGCAGAGATGAAGAGAATCAATCACTGGCAGGGAATCATGAGGGATGAGGAAGATGGTGAATGATATGTCAAGTCTCATTCTATCAGAGAAGACGTTATTCGATCAAGACTGGATATAATAATGGAACGCATCTTGACCAGAGATCTATATAATTAATGAGTTCGAAAGAAGAACCAACGGACAAACACATTGAATCCAGAAATACAAGGACAAATCGTGGACCTGTGAGGTTGTCCGCTTAACGAGATTCCCGCCTAAATAAGCGAGTTCACCTACCTTGTCTTCTAGAACATGAACAATTTCTCCAGTCGACGCCGATTCTTCATTTTCCTCTTTCATCGACGTTGCCGAACGCCTCGTCTTGGCCAACCTGCGAATACGGGCAGTGCCGTGAAAGACGGTTTCTCCGGATTCGTTGCAAGATTGATCCTGGTTTCCTCGGGGATTGATACGTTTTGGGTCGCCCCGACACAGCCCAAGTCTCGATAGATTAGCGATCAAAGCGTCCTCTGGTCTAGATCTCTGACAGATAAGCGAGTGAAGGTTTCAACAGATGGTCTTACTGCATCCACGTGTGTATATCACTCAGGATGTACGATGGTAAGATTCGGCTGCCTCCTCGCCCGCAAAACACCCTCGAACATCTCCGCAATGTCCAACAACGCCTCGTCTTCCCCCGGTTTCCCCATCAACTCGATCCCGATGGGGATGCCCTTGGGTGCTGTGGAACTCGGTGGACTGAATCCAGCTATGCAAGAATCATTAGCATATACATATATATAAATACAATCACCGAAATGAACGTACCAGGAAAACAAACCGCCGGCCGCCCCGTCAACGCGGCCAGCACCCCGTTGCGCCCCTTCTGCTCCCTTTCCCCGACTTTCACTGCTAATTGTGTTTGATGCGGGTAGACCAGAGCGTCGAACGTATACTCTTCGAAGAGTTGATCGACGGATGCCTTCAGGGCCGCCACTCCGTCCAGCCGTTCCTGGTACCTCTCGTTCGAGGGGGACGTGTTATACACCTCGGTGCGTAGAGCGTTGTACAACACCTCCGTCACCGCTTCGTGGTGATACTCGCCGCTTTCGACGATGGATTCCAACGTCCTGTGCGGCGTGTATTCGACGAGCGGCGATTGGAGGAACTTGTTCATGACGGTGCGGAACTCGAAGGACTGCGTGTCCGTCGTGGCGAGGAGGTGCGGAATGGCCCACGGGAGAGTTTTGCGTTGGGGGACATGGACGAACTCGACCGTCGAGGTTGTGCTGGAGCGGATTCGGTGGATTGCACCGAGGATGGTTCGGGTCACGATCGCTTCTTCTTCTTCTTCTTCCGTGTCGTTCTGGGCGGATCCGTCAATGTCGATGTGGATGTCGATGTTAATGTCTTCTTCTCCTGCAAAGTACGACGCCAATACCCCGATCCGCAACCTTGCGTTTTTCCCCCTTGTGCCATTTGGATCGGAGGATGATGATCGAGGTATTACCTTCCCCCTCATCACCCCAAACACAATCCTCACATCCCCAACGCACCTCCCCATCGGCCCAACCGCATCTTGCGTCTCCGAAACCCCCATCACCCCCTCGGTGCTGACCCTGCCCCTGCTCGGCCGGAACCCCACCACGGCGCACGCGCTCGCCGGACTGCGCAGCGAATTCATCGTGTCCCCGCCACAACCGGCGAGACAGATGTTCGCGGCCAACGCCACGGCGGTGCCGCCCGAGGAACCCCCGGGCGTGCGCGACGGATCGTACGGATTCAGCGTCTGCCCGCCCAGCGAGGAGAGCGTGAGGCCCTGCAGCGAGAACTCGTGCAGGTTCGCTTTGCCCAGGATGAGGGCGCCGGCGGCGCGGAGGTGGCGGACCACGCGGCAGTCGCAGGAGGTTTGGAGGGTGCAGAGGGCGCGGACGCCCGAGGTGGTGCGCAGGGGAGGGGCGGTGGAGAAGGTGTCTTTGAGGATGAGGGGGACGGCGTGCAGGGGTGGGAAGGGGGTGCTGGTGGCCAGGAGGGATTGGGTGAGGAGGTCCTTTTGCCGCGCGAGGTCCAGGACGTCCGACTCCGGGGCGATGGAGATCAGGGCTTTGAGGGTGGGGTTGTGGGTGTGGATGCGCGAGAG
The DNA here is from genome assembly GCA_027569715.1 of Hamigera avellanea. Taxonomy (NCBI): domain Eukaryota; kingdom Fungi; phylum Ascomycota; class Eurotiomycetes; order Eurotiales; family Aspergillaceae; genus Hamigera; species Hamigera avellanea. The sequence goes on along the minus strand of JAPDKU010000063.1, from coordinate 112,760 downwards.
GTAGAAGGTGGTGAGTTCGAGGCAGGTGAGTTGGCGGGTGCGGAGGAGGGAGTGGTATTGGGGAATGGTGAGTTCGGTGAGTTCGGTGAGTTGGGTGAAGTTGATGGACATGTTGATAGTTACAAAAGAGTTTTATTGACCGTGGCTGGGTGTTGTGTCCTGCTTGTTCTTTGTCAGTGGTGTATCGACTTGTCTGGTAGGAGCATACCTGAGAAAGTTGATCGGTTGCAATTGATTCGACCGTGTTGATTGAATTGACCTTAGATCTGTCCTTGTGGTCATGAATTGATCGATCGAAAGTGGAGAGAAAGTTGAAAGAATGAGGGAAAGTAGAGGTCAACCTCTAGTTCGATAGGGGAAGTTGGGGTATATACCTATACCTAGGTAGGTATAAGGTACAGGTACGGACCCCCCCAACATAAACGTCCTCCAAAACCTCCCAAGTAACATCAAATTCCTAAAATTTTGTTCCAATTCATTTCAATTGACTCGTCTTCTTTTCAACGAGGTAATAACTCGAAATCCACATCCTAAGAAACCAACCTTCCCTCCACCTTCATCGTCCTGGCCACCGCAACGGTATGCGGCACCACCTGCCGACCCATCGCCGCGTACTTCTCGCGCAGCTGCTTGGCCTCGTCGCTTTCCCCGTCCGTGATCTCAGGATGTGGCCATTCGAAGGTAAACGTCAGATACAAATCTTCTGGATGGCCGGTATCGGAACCCGAAATGATGTTGGTGACGAATTGGCCAGTCGCGGGGACTCGGAAGTCGATCTAAACATATCTGTCGGTTACTCACATAAAAAAAAAGTATAGAATATAGTTATCCAAGAGAGAGTCATAACATGACATACCCTCATCTTCCCCACGTACACAATCACCTCCTCCACCTCGGCACCTCCAAGACCTAGACCTACACCTCCCTTGAACACGACCCCGCGCGTCAACCCGTTCGCATCCTCGCGGATGATCCTCGATGTCTCGATCGCCGCGACGAATTCTTCGGGATGTCTCGCTTTCGCGACGAGCGCGGTCCAGACGTCATCGGAGCTGAGCACGGTGGTTGCGCCGGGTGGGTTGACCGGTGTGGTGATGGAGGTGCAGATGACGACCATTTTTGTGGCGATCTTGGTATAATAATACCCAATTGGAGTCAAAAAGATATGAAGTCCGAGTTGAAGTGAGGATAATTCCCTTTGTTTTTACATGAGATAATTTCTAGAGATTCATGTCCACTGAAATGTGGGGTAAAGCTGTAGCTTCGGCCGTCTGTCCGAAAGATCATTAATCATCATTGATATCGGTCTTTCGAGTCACAATCCACCGAAGATTCTACCCGAGTCAATATGCACAGGCTACACCGTCCTATGAGACGAAGCCAACATCAAAACACACATGGCAATTGCTGACGAGGGGAGAATCAACACAGTTGGTATGACCGAGGGACTAATCCTAACCATCATCATCATCCACGCACATCGCACTCCCAAGTCCTTCGCTATGGCTATACTCATGGGGGTGACAACACACGTTACAAAACATACAGAAACAGAATGATGTTAACACGGAGAAAATAAAAGGTAAAAGCCCTATGCACGATATAACCTGTATCATATCACCAGCGCCCATGGAAAGATAAAATAATAGTCCGAGCAGAGTCATATCGGGAATGCTGAGTAGGTGAATAGATCAAAGAAGAAAAAAAAAAAAAACAATAGTCCACACAAAGTCCGTAAAATCCAGCCCACACCGAATCCTTAAGAGAACGACGACTCCCTCGTGGTAATTTGAAGATGGAACGTTTTCTGTTTTTCGTTTCTTGACGTTGGGTATTATTCGATCCGATCGTCCCCCGTGTGTGTGATGGACTGATTCGAATCGGTGTGCGTGCAGAACAATAATCCGTAATCCTCATCCATCGCCCCACCCGTAAAATAGAATATTATCCAAAGTGACCAGCCACTGACTGGGTCGATTTGATCAAGCGAACCCTTTCCCAAAGACCGAGAACAACAGGACCGGTCGACGGCCCCAACGATGACCGAAACGAATCGAATGAGAGCATGAAAACTAGCTGCTGCCTTGAGTTTCGCGTTGCAGCTGATGCTTGATCCGAAGAGCCTCGGTGCCGTCATCAATGAGGGACTCCTTGAACCAGGAGTGCTTCAACGCTTCCTTGGCAGTGATGCGTTGCTTGGGGTCGTACACGAAGATCTGCTGGAGGAGGTTGAGGAACTGTCGGTTAAAGCTGGTATTACTAGGAATAAAATCCTACATCAGACATTAGCAAGGCGGCCCCGATTGCGAAGATAAACGGGAAGGACGATCTTACCGTGAGCTGTTTCATAGCTCTCACATATTTCCGTGAGGCCCGAGTCGTTTCTTCGTTGGGGTAATCCAGCTTGTTGCGATTGAAGTATCTGTAGAACCGGTCAGTCTCAACGTGATTATACGGGAAATGGAAATCAACGTACTTGGCGGCGGCGTTCTGACTGCCACCTCGTCCTCCTTGCATGACTTGTCTGACAAGTTTCGTGTCGATTCGGTGACCAATGACGGATTCCATCATCGCAAGGTGTTCCAAGTTGTCATGGGTTTGGAAGAGCGCATCCCCCGTGAAGAATTCGACCAGGATGCATCCGATACTCCAGATGTCACAAGGAAAGCTCCACCCTAGATTTAGGATAATTTCAGGAGCACGATAATGTCTGGTGGACACCACGGATGAGTGATACTCATCATCGAAAGTCGCAGACCCAAAGTCGATCAAGCGGATCTCGCTGTCAAGGAGGACACGCCGTTGACGTGCGTTTCGAGATGTAGCATGCGAGGAGGAGGGAATGGTACGGTTGTAGGTGAAGGTCTGATAAGCACTGCTGACAAGGAGGATGTTCTCGGGTTTCAAGTCGGTGTGGATAAGGTTGAGGTCATGAAGAACTGTTTGCAGTAAGTATGAACAGCACTACAGGAAATGAGACAAAGGACTTACAAGCAACGCTGGTGAAAAGCTGACGAGCGAAATTTTGGATCTGACTGCTGGGAAACGGTACGAAGCCGTTACTCTTCAAGAAATCGAAGACACTCTGACCCAAAAGATCGGTGACGATGCAAATGTGGTTTCGGAAGTCGAAACAATCCCGCAGGTGAATGCATTTGTTGCGGTTTTGCTTGTCGTTTGAAGCCAACGTAGACAACACACGAAGTTCGATCCTGGACGCATCGCGATACTTCTGTATCGAACGAATAATCTTCACTGCGCAGCGAGTGTTGCGTTGCTTGTCAAATGCTTCAACGACTTTTCCGAAGGTACCTTGACCTAGTAGTTTGATGATTTTGTCTGGACAAGTTAGCATTGACGCTCTTCCCACCGTGATGTTTGGCAAGTCAACCTAGCCACAGAAGACAGGGGCAACTCACATCGGTCTGTCAAGAGTGTGTCCGGTGTGACGATGTAGTGACCATCGTCGTCATCGTATTTTTCGTTCTTGAAGGCGGTGTACTGCAAAAAGGAAAAGGATATCAGTAACGAATCAAGGAATGACTCAGGGCTGCGAATGAGTGAAGCACTTACATCACGGACCACCGGGACTGGAACGTCCTTCGCCTTGATCGGCGGCTTGGGAGGCGGAATGTAGTTCAAGAAGGCGTCTCCTGCAGTCTCCAATTCGCGTCGCTTCTGCTCATCGCGAGCGGACTTTCGCGTGGTCACGCGCTTCCGCTTCTGACCGACATTGGCATCCTCATAGTACACATTATTACTTGCACCAGCGCTGCCTTGAGACCCCAGAGATGTTGGGGCCGTTGTGTGCAATGACGTTGTCCGATCAGTTGAGAGAGACCCAGCGGAAGAGTCCTCGCCGTAGTGCTGCGGGTTAATGGAGTAGGAAGGGCGATCGTGGTGGTATCCCAGATCATAGGCCGATTCCATACCCGTGCGTCGCTTCTTGCCGGCGGGTTGAGAGACGCTGCCATTTGTGGCAGTAACGGCAGACGATATAGCATGGTTATGAGGGTTCGCTTTCGGCTGTTCGGGAGGGGGACTGTCGTCGATGACAATGACCTCCTTGGGGATACCATTCTTGTAAAACTCGCCCCAATCCGGCTTCTTCTTTCTCCCACTCTGTCCCGAACCGCCAGCGCTCTGCTGAGGAGGCATAGTGGTGGGGGTGGAGGCGGCCGGCGCGGCTTTTGAGGATTGAGCGTAAGGGAGGGTGGTGGTTGTAGGGGAGTTGACGGCGTAGGCGTACGAGTTAGCTAGGCGAGCCGTGCCCGCGGCGGTAGTCATCGGGTATGATGCGTTCGTCTGGTATGTTTGATGATGTGGATAACCGTAGTGCTGATGGTGCGAAGGATGTGTCGCAGTGGCTGTCGACGGTGTTGACATGATGAGCAGAGGATCCTGCCGGTCGTACGAGCGGCGGACGCTTGAGAGATCGGAGGAGGTCGTGGAGGGACTGGGAGGTCAAAGGTCGTCGGTGTGAATTTACGTTCCCAGAACTCGGCGAGCCTCAAGCAAAGTTGCCACTCCAGGAACACAAAAATCCCAAAGGTTTTTTGCTTGAGGTAGAATCCCCTCGACAAGAGGCACCGGATTGATTGTGTAGGGTAAACGAGAACGGAGGATTTCGTCTCCAAGGGAAGGATGCGTGGAGATGACGACGGGGCGAGGCGGTCGGTCGGGGGAGGAACAGGCTTCAAATGTGTCTCATTTCCGGTCTAACAGGGAGGAACCGCGAGGCAAAATACCATTGAACTGGAAGAAGACATCGGATTGCGAGTGACAGTGGACGGTGATGGAAGAAGTGTTAGTCAATAATGTGAAGGTGAGGCGAATGGAGAGAGGGGGTGCAAAAGGCAGAGAGCGGCCGCAGTGCCGGGATGTCGAGAACGGGGTCTGGCGTAGTCTCTACTGCGGAACGGAGAGACTGTAACTGACAGACTGACTGGAGGATGGAGACGGGGAAAATGAATAATTGGAACGGATGGGATGTGCTGGATTTGAATGGCCCCTCGCCGCTCGTGCAGTCAGAGAAAGGAGAGAGAGAGAGAGAGAGAGAGAAGAGGGTTCGGTTACAAAGAACACGTCAAGAACCGTGTCCCTAATTAATTAATTAATTAATCTCAATTTTTGATTTTCTACGTCCCTTTTTTTCTGTTTCTTCTTCATCTCCGACGCGCAAAATATTGTCCTCCACACTACGGGGCAGGGCTTGTTCTGACGGTGTTTTCTCTCCTGTGCGCAATTCCGCGCAGATCGCAAGGCTCATCCAGCCCAGGGCAACATAGCGTCCGATGCGTCTAGGCGTGGAAAAGGCGCCACCGGAACGACCTCCACATGGAATTTCCACCAAGCCATAAATAGGGTGTGTTCATCCTGCTCCGCCAATCTCTTATCTTATGGCGAAGAAATGGGCAAATACTCTATGGTAGCCCCTTGAGTTACTTTTCGTGGTAAATTCCAAGGAGATTTGATTTTGTTTTTTTGGGGGTTGAAGCGTTGTTGTGGCGAGGTCGAAACGGGCTCCAACTCCAAGTCGAGGCAACTGCATGATAGGCACCCCAGGACCTCCGTACCGCAACATGTCATGCGTTCGCCGTTTCTCTGGAGTCTCGTTCTAGGTAACTTATGGGAGTTGCCCAGAGCCAATGGCCGCGGGTCCGACGGCGCCGACCCCTCCGCTTTTGGCTCCTTAGTCTACTCAGTCTAGTCTCATTCCTTCGTCCCTGTCACTGATGTCATTCATTCCACTCAGATGTATCGCATAATCAATCCTCTTTCTTTTGTTCCCCCGCCTCCCTCAATGTCTATTTGTTCAATTGACGAAGTGATGCCGCATCTGGTTCGATCGATTGCTGGAGTTGATCATACATGGATGCAAAACTGTGCCCATAAAATTCTGCTCAAAAGAACCAGAAACTAGATCCCATTACCAGTTCGTATCGTCTCTTTACCTCTGATGGCTCTTTTGGCACCTTATAATCTGTTTGGAACGTATCCCGAGTAGCGGTCAACAGCACCTTGGCCCAATCGCAGACTCCTTACTTACATCGACACCAAACCACCGAAGACATAAAGGCCAAACCGTCAGCTATTTATTGTATCGCATTATATCTATCTGACCTCGCATGGAGTGGCGTATCTCATGCTCTTCCCCATCAGCAATAGCCAAATAAGACATCAATCAGTATTACACCAAAAAAAGCTTCAGTGGACCGGTCAAGGAAAGACAAGAGAGATGTCCCTCGTGAGCGCATAAATTGGTATATCGGATATCGCCGAGAGCAAAATCCCCTTCGTCGAGTTGAATCGTTATTAATAGGAGTAGAACAGGTTAGAAACAAATGCAAGTATCCCACTGCCGCCTCGCGAAAAATGCATCATACACAAGAGAGCATGTACCAGTCAACCCGCGTAAGAAGAGGATCCCGCAACGCCTTGTAAACCACGGTCCTGCGCAGCCACCGTGCGGAACTCCTGATGCAGCAAGAATGAATTGCCCGCTGCGCAATGTATGAATAGGAACAGTCGAAAAGAATAGCAAAGAACTCGGAAATCCAGCCTCGAATCAGTCCAGTCGGTCCTCCTTCACATCCTTGGAGTAGGCCTTCTGCACATGTCGAGAGCCTCTTCCATCGAGCTCAAGCATGAATAAAATGTCCCGAACCTGGATGCCAGAACCTTTGTCCTTGTCTTCACGCCATACACCAAGTCGCTTGGCAGTCATGGCCGGCGTCTCGCCCTTAGCACCGACCTTGTCCGGCGTGGCAGTCGGAGTCGCTGCGTTGGCTCGCGACGGAGTAGTGAACCCACTGCCACTTGAGGGACCGCGGTTGAGCCAAGAGTAAGACTTTTTCTGACCGAACATGCGGCCGGACAGCATGCTGTTGGTGGCCATGCGTGCTGTCTCGACAGATTGTTGATGTTGCTGGGCTTCACTGGCCTTCGCATCCATCAACTTCCTAGCCTCCTTCTTAGTCATGCCTTTCTTGTCGAGGCTGGGGGCTTTCTCGCCGACCGGGGTAGAAGTGCCGGAGCCTGGGAGGTCAGCTGAGTCCGATCGGCTTCCAGCACTTTCTCCTAGAATGGCGCTTGCGCTGCGCTTGGCACGTTTGGCATTGCGGATGGCTTCGCTGGAGGTATCTTCTTTCATAAGGATGCGATATTTTTCCGAAATTGACTTGGTCACCTGGTCTTCCATTGCCGAATGAGATCCTAAGAGCTTGTTAGTGGTGTAAAAGCACAGAATAGCAGTAGATTCAGCCTACGTTTGAGTGGAGTTGCTTTTGGAGTTTCTGCACCTCCACCAGCGGAATCGGTGGATGCGGCCAAGTCCTTCCATTCGATAGGCACCGCACCATGTGAATGTGCGCGGCGGCTTCTAGCAAGCGTAGAAGAGTAATCAATGACTGTTCTCAGTCTCTCCTCACAGGATATTGACATCAAGTTCAGTATGTCGACAAGAGGGGCCCCTTCTTGATTCAGAATGGTCTGCCCTGTTCGTACAACCGATGAGCCATCCGGGCCCGTCACCTCGATCGGTTGCGGGCGTCCCGGAACCGGATGAAACAGGCCCTCAGCAGGTATACGGACACCGAGCTCGAACCCGCGTCTCTGCAACCTCTGCTCCAGAACTTTTGTTAACAAGAACGGTTCCTGCAAATGGTATTGCGCGCGCCTGGCTGCCTGGGTATCCTCCCGCGTGGGCTCGTTTGGATCCTTGAAGGGAGCAGGTGGCTGAGTGGCTGGTTCGGTGTAAAATGACTCCTGGGTGGTCAGAGGCTTCACTTGTGACGGATCCGTGAAGCTGGTAGTCGTCGAGAGTGTTCCGCCCGAGGAAGCTTGAGATGTGAATGAGGTGTTGATGGGTGGTGGCTGCTGTGGTCGTGGCGGCTGTTGCGCCTGCACGCCCGGCGCTGAATAGCTGCTTGTAAGGAACGCCTCTTCTTCTCTCACATCAATACCGGAAGATGCCAGAACATCTGTCAATTCAGCCGCATCGGTAGCCTTCTCCACGGGTCGGGACGGCGGTCCCATTGCGCCGGGAGGTGGAGGTGGAGGTGGAGGGGCAGTCGTGGAAGGCATCATGCCGTTGACAGGCGTCCCGTTCATCGGGTTCATCGTTTGCGACGGATGAGGTGGCAGCTGTAACGTTCCAAAGCTCGGAGATGCGTAAGGTGACTGAGACTGGGGCAGTGGAGAGAGACGCTGCCGTTTGGGGGGAGGCGGCACACCAGCTCCATTCACGGGAGATGCTGCGCTCGGCGACGGCGTGGAGACAGGAGGGGAGAAGGGAGGTTGCGAGGGATACTGCTGTGGATGTTGAGTTTGCGCCATGATGGCGAGTTGATTGCTTTTATGGTCGTGATCGGATTTTGCGCGAGAGGTGTTGTCAAATTCTGCCACGGCTATCGGGATGAGAATGAGAGGATGCCCGCGCGTGAGTTGAAGAAGTGAGCGGACTGCTCGAACCGCCTGCCACCACCAACACTAACCATCTCAATAGGTCCAGGCCGACATCAGGTCAATGGCGCAGTCAATAGAGGTGGCCAGAAAACAATAACAAGGACGTCCGGTGAAAGAGTCAGTGGGGTTGGTCGACGAGATCGAATGCGGACGGAAAGGGAGCTTTTACTGAAGACTTCAGAAGCGCGCCGTTGGGCGAGAGCTCCCCGTCACGTGCCAAGCTTACATAATGGGTCTATCGGGGCATCTCATCTGGACGCGAACAAGGAATCCTCCCAAGAACATCGAAAGAGTACTTTGTAACACTGCAACTCTCTCTCTCTGAGATTTACGTGGTAACTTTTCTTTGTCGCTCTCCACATTCTTTTAGACAATCATATCCAACCCCTCGTGTTTCTCGAGTCCTATTCACTTGCGCGCCTACAACTCTTCAACAGTCTACTAGCTGCTAACCAAACTTGAATTTTGTTTCTTTCTAGACAAATAACCTGCTTAATATTCATGATATAACTAGCCCTGAAGCCTCGTTTGTCACAACCCGTGTCGCATCATGGCGACAAAGCGCAAGGCTTCGGCCATGGCCGCCGCTGCCGACGATGAACCGGTTGACCCGTCAGACGAGCTGGCCTTTTATTGCCTGGGTGGAGGAAACGAAGTTGGCCGATCATGTCATATTATTCAATACAAAGGAAAGACAGTAATGGTATGTCCCAGCTGTTATCGATAGTCAATCCAATCAGATGGGCATCGAGCTGACCAAGGCTTCTATCTAGCTGGATGCTGGAATGCATCCTGCGAAAGAAGGATTCTCGGCCCTTCCGTTCTTTGACGAATTCGACCTGAGTACAGTGGATATTCTTCTCATAAGCCAGTACGTGGGATGCTCCTCCCCTTCGCAAAGCTTGTTTTGGCGCAAACACAATTCTGTTGAGAGCCGGATGGTTCACTGGGTCCCCATGAGCAATGAACGATGCACTGTATCGGTGATGCAGGCCTTATCTCGCTGCATGTATATGAGAAACATAATACAAATTGTTCTGAGTTACTATCATGTGTGCTGTGTACTCGCTGTATCCATGTGTTTGCATTCCGACTACCACATTGTATCCGGTGACATTGTCCCGATTATAACGAGAGGCTAATAAGTTTATTCCTGGTTACTCGCAGTTTCCATGTGGACCATTCTTCCGCACTTCCCTATGTCCTCAGCAAGACCAACTTCAAGGGTCGGGTGTTCATGACCCATGCCACCAAGGCCATCTACAAATGGCTGATCCAGGACAATGTCCGAGTCAGCAACACAGCATCGTCCTCCGACCAACGCACTACCTTGTATACGGAACACGATCACCTTTCCACTCTTCCATTGATCGAGACCATCGACTTCAACACGACTCACACGATAAACAGCATTCGCATTACCCCCTTCCCGGCAGGCCACGTTCTTGGTGCTGCGATGTTTCTGATTTCAATCGCTGGGTTGAATATTCTTTTCACCGGCGACTACTCGCGTGAAGAAGACCGACATTTGATACCGGCCGAAGTACCAAACGGCATCAAGATTGACGTTCTCATCACAGAATCGACATTTGGCATATCATCCAATCCGCCGCGACTGGAGCGCGAGGCTGCTCTTATGAAGTCCATCACGGGGGTATTGAACCGTGGCGGCCGAGTGTTGATGCCAGTGTTCGCCTTGGGTCGTGCTCAAGAACTGCTCCTGATCTTGGATGAGTACTGGGAAAAGCACCCCGAACTGCAGAAGATCCCCATCTACTACATCGGTAACATGGCGAGAAGATGTATGGTTGTGTATCAAACATACATTGGTGCGATGAACGACAACATCAAACGCCTCTTCCGTCAGCGCATGGCCGAGGCCGAAGCCAGCGGTGATAAAAGCGTGAGCGCGGGACCGTGGGACTTCAGGTTTGTCAGAAGTCTTCGCAGCCTCGAGCGCTTCGACGACGTGGGTGGATGCGTCATGCTTGCTTCGCCTGGCATGCTGCAAACCGGGACCAGTCGAGAGCTTCTGGAGCGGTGGGCACCGAGTGAGCGCAACGGCGTTATCATGACCGGTTACAGTGTGGAGGGAACAATGGCAAAGCAGATCCTGAACGAACCCGAACAAATCCCAGCGGTTATGTCGAGAGCAGCAACGGGGCCGGCAAGGGGCAGAGCTACGATGGGAGATGATGAGGAGAAGAAAGTCATGATTCCTCGGAGGTGCACGGTTGACGAGATCAGCTTTGCGGCTCATGTGGATGGAGTGGAGAATCGCAACTTCATCGAAGAGGTTGCCGCACCAGTGGTGGTATGAACGAACCCTGGCCGGCCAATTGTTGAGATGGTTTGATACTGACTGTAAGGTTAGATTCTCGTGCATGGTGAAAAGCATCAGATGATGCGACTGAAGTCGAAGTTACTCAGTCTTAACGCGGACAAGACTGTGAAGGTGAAGGTTTATACTCCTGCAAACTGCGATGAAGTGCGCATCCCGTTCAAGAAGGATAAAATCGCCAAAGTGGTCGGCAAGCTGGCGCAGATTGCGCCTCCTTCCGAGCAGGATGACGGCCACCTCATGGCTGGTGTCTTGGTTCAGAACGGTTTCAATTTGTCGTTGATGGCACCCGATGATCTTCGCGAGTATGCAGGCTTGACAACAACCACGATTACGTGCAAGCAGCATATCACCTTGAGCTCCGCAAGCATGGACCTGATCAAATGGGCACTCGAAGGCACCTTCGGAGCCATTGAAGAGGTCGGAAAAGCTCACGACAGCCTCAAGAAGGAAGTAGGCGAAGATGAACATTGTCAGCTCCAGAAGCAAGAGGATGCCGACGAGGAAATTCCCATGAACGACGTTCAGACATACCTTGTCATGGGCTGTGTGATCATCCGATACGACCGTCGCACTCGCGAGGTCGAATTGGAGTGGGAGGGTAACATGATGAACGACGGAGTTGCCGACGCAGTGATGGCGGTTCTTCTCACCGTTGAAAGCAGCCCTGCCTCCGTGAAGCGTACGGTTTTTTCCCCCCATCCCTACGTATTTTTTAACGAATCAGTAGCTAACGTTATACCGAATCCATAGAATCCGCCAAGCAGAAATACCATCACCACCATCACCACCACCATCATGGCCACGACGACAGCCCCGAGCTGCCCAACCCGCACTCCAACCTCGGACCGGAAGAGCGCTTCGCCCGTCTCCTCATGGTCCTCGAAGCTCAATTCGGATCGAACATCGCGCCGATCGAGCGACCCCGTCTGCCTCCCAATGCAGTTGCGAACGGCAGTCTCAACAAGAACGACACCGACGCCGCGGCACCCACTCCCAAGAACGAAGAAGCCGACGACGACGACGACGACGACGACGAAGAGGAGGACGGAGACCACATCGCGGAAATGGAAGCCGCGGAACTCGCTCGTCTGCAAGCTCTGGGGATCCCCGTCCCGGGTATCGAAATCAAGGTTGACAAGCACGTTGCGCGGGTCTGGCTGGAGACCCTCGACGTGGAATGTGCAAACCCCGTGTTGAGGGACCGCGTGAGAATCGTTGTCGAACGGGCCGTGGAGACCGTCGCGAGCATGTGGGCTGAGGGGCCGCCGAGTGCTGCTGTTGTCAATGGGTCTGCGAAGGAGGTGGTGCATGATAACGGCGTGGTGAAGGGAACCGAGGTCGAGGCGAAGGCGTGATGTGATGCTATCTCTTTTGGATCATGCGGTCACCCTGTGTATTAGTAACGACACTTTTTTCTTCTTATTATTATTGTCCACGTACAATGTGATGTGCGAAGGAAATAAATGATTTTGTTGCGGCATCTGAATTCGTCACAGTTATTTTACATCATATATTTCTTTCGTTGTTTGTGCATTCATTCTGGAACAAGATGAAGAAGACTCTAAAGATGAACCTCCAGTCATACCGTAAAAAAACAAGTAACATTTCATTTTCGATTCTTGATCAATATGAACCTGCTACTATCCACCAACAAACATACCCTCATCGGATTGAACTGGTAACTCATATATCGGACACCCTACTTAAACTCATATATCGGACACCCTACTTAAACTTCCAACCCCGCAAAAACATCCTCCATAACCCTACCAGTAGCATCAACGATGATATCGATCTCCTCCTTGGACACATTATACGGCGGCGCAAGAAGCACGTGGTCGCCGCGCACCCCATCCACGGTGCCGGTTCCGGCGTACAGTGAGATGCCGTACTCGGGTTCCAGAGCCGTGTCTTGCACGCGGGACGAGATGGCGAGTTTGGGGTCGAAGGGTTCTTTGGTGTGTTTGTCTTTGACGAATTCGATCTATCCGTCACAGACGTGGTGATTAGCGATATATATATATGTGTGTGTGTGTGTGTGTGTCAACTGGGAAGAAAGGGAGAAGAACCAACCCCCCAAAACAACCCCTTCCCTCTAACATCGCCCACATACGGACACCCCTCCAACCTCTTCCTCAACTGCATCTCAAGATACCCGCCCATGCGCCTCACATTCTCCAGCAGATTCTCCTCCCTGATGATCTTCTGCACCGCCAAAGCCGCCGCACACGCGATCGGATGACCCTGGTACGTCTGCCCGTGTCGAAACACACCCGTTCCCTTGTCGAGCACCTGCACGATATTCTCGCCGATCAACACCGCGGAGACGGGCGCGTAGCCGCCGCCGAGGCCCTTGCCGAGGGTCTGCATGTCGGGCACGACGTCTTCCTGTTCCCACGCGTGCAGGGTGCCGCAGCGGCCCATCCCGCTCATGACTTCGTCGAGGATGAAGAGCGCGCCGTACCGCTCGCACACGGCTTTCATGGCGCGGAAGTAGCCGGGGACCGCGGGGACGCAGCCTAGGGCCTAGACAGGGTGTAAGATTAGTGGGCGGAGAGTGGGAGGAAGTGAGTGAAGGGCCCTACCGCGCCAACGACCGGCTCCGCGATGAAGGCGCAGACCGTCTCCGGTCCAACGCGCCGGAACTCTGCATCCAGCTCCGCGGCAAGGCGGGCGACGTAGTCTGCGTCGGACTCTCCGTCGTGCTTCCCTCGGTACGCGAAACAGGGAGAGACGTGGGAGGTGTTTTTCATCAGCAGGGGTTCGAAGGGTTGTCGACGAAGCACGTGGCCGCCAGCTGACAGGCTGCCGAGCGTGACGCCGTGATAGGACGGGGTACGGGCGATGAATCGAGTTCGTTGGGGTTGAGGGGTTGGCAGTTCGAGGAAGTATTGGCGGGAGAGTTTCAGTGCCGCTTCGACTGCTTCGGAGCCTGGTCTTCGGGATGAGCATTGGTTATGTTCGATGTTTTTGATGGCTGGGAGAGAAGCTTACCCGAGCTGATAACGTAGAGCTTGGTCAGCTTTCCTCCCGTCGAGTCCACGAGAAAGCGGGCGAGGTCTTCGGATGCTTGGGTTCCGAAGAAGGCGGAGTGGCAGTAGGATAACTGGTTCATTTGAGCCAGGATGGCTTGCTGGACCTTCTCGTTGCCATGGCCGATGCAGGAGACGGCGGCACCGCCGGTTGAGTCGAGGACCTTCTGACCGTCCTCGAGGAAGATGTAGCTGCCTGTGCCGCCAATGGCTCGCTTGGGGACTATGCGGGTGTCGCGATGGAGGACGGCGCTGTCGGTGACGGGGTCTACTGGACATTTTTTTTCAGAAAAGAAAGAGCTCAAGTGGAATATGTGTATCTTGCATACCAGTCAATGTCATCGTGAACGAAGGCTGATAGTATTGATCGTGATGGATGAGATGAGATGGTGCTCAGGTGTTGAACTGTGCGACGTAACACTATTTGAGGAGAATGAAGAAGGTTGCACTGAACCGAAGAAGAAAGACGAAGGCATGACCCTTCTTTTATAATCCTCCGTTCGAACATGTCCATCATCATATGAGACAATACAGCATCAATGACTTGCGGGGTTTGGTGGCGCAGGGCCAATGCGGGTTCGGCATGCCGATAACTAGAAGCCGAGCAGACCATTGGCATACTGCGCCGACTCCAAAGCCTAGAAGCAACTGCGTCTCCTGTGGCATACTCTGTATGGCAAGTGCTCGGGCCAATCTCCGCCTTGTAGTTATCGAGACACGCTGATTGATGGGTGTTTGCCGAAATCAAGAGCTATTCGTTACATGGGCGGTTCTTGGTGCCCAAGAGACTCCAGGTCCGGCACAGGAATTCCGGAGTCGTACCCCAGACACATGTCGGGATCATCATGTACAGGGTAGGAGAAGTGCTTATTGGGTTAGATAGATCCCCGGGCTTGATTTCAGAGCTGTCCTATGATTTATCGCGGCCAGTTTCGATGAGCCATTTTCGAAGAGCCTGGTGGAGCCTTGGAGGAATAGGCTGATCTCTAGGCAGCGAGAAACCAGACGTTAAGTTCCTGTCCATAGTTGGTTGGTCATGACACATATGCTGATTTGTCAGTTATGCTCCGTTGCAGGAGTTGTCCAATCGCCCGAGGACTTTGTAATGTGATGAGGTGCATTCCTGGTAAATGGACAGCAGAAAAACCGCTGCCGAATGCTGCTAGAGTTGATTTTCTTCAAGTATAATTCTCAAATTGATGATCAAAGCCAGAAACAATGATAAGTGGCTTCAAACGCAGAGGGCTCGAAGGATGGCCCGAGAGTTGTCTGGGGTAAAGAGCAGCTGCAGCGTAGATTTAGAAGGTTGCTAGTGCCACTAATTACTAGTGAGTGATTCTCCGCTCCGCACTTCAGATCCACCAAAATCGTTCCCGCACAGAAAGGCCAGACTGACTTTACTGTACCGCCCTCCCGCAGCTACACTTTCTACTCCAGCACAACCTCCCATTGTGGTGACAATATCTGGAAAACTGAGTCGCATTCGCATTTGAGAAAGCCCGTTTTAGGTTCAGAGAGTACCGGCAATTATGTCGCACGCGCGTGTCGAAGAGGTCTCCGACTCAGACCCGGATGAGGTCGCCCCCTCCGACTCCCCTCCCTCCAGCTTCGCCAGAGAATCGATCCTGAACCCTGCCGCTGGAATCCCATCGATGACATCTTCCACATCGATGCCCATGCGCCCAGCTCCCGAGCCCCAGCGTGAGATCCCAAAACACTTCCAATGCCTGTATCCAGTCTATTTCGACAAGACGCGGTCTCGCGCAGACGGCCGAAAGGTTGGCACCGAGCTCGCCGTGGAAAATCCACTTGCCAGGGATATCGTCGATGCCGTACAGATGCTGGGCTTGAGCGTTGGTTTTGAGCCGGAGAAGTTGCACCCGAAGGACTGGGCGAACCCTGGACGAGTAAGAGTGATGTTGAAGGATGAGGATGGGAAGTTGGTGAATCCTAAGATCAAGAACAGTACGTGCTGACTCTGGCATTTTTTTTCTGCTGATTTGCCTTTGCCTGTTCGTCCGTGACTCGTTACTGATCGAGAACAGAGCATCATCTTTACATCCTCGTCGCACAGTACCTAAAAGCCCATCCCACGACGGAAGAGTCCCCGTACCGTCTTCGAATCCGCGGCCTACCCATGCCAGAGAAACTACCTGCGGCCCCTCCAGCGCCACGAGGCTGGAAGATGGGCAAGATCCTACCTATCCACTCTCCTGCCTACAGCGGTGGCGGCGTCAGCGACAACCCGTTCAAGGAGGCCATGGCCGAGATGCAGAACTTGCAAGGGATGCCGGGCTTCCCCGGAATGCCTGGAATGTCTGGAATGCCCGGAATGGCTGGTTTGATGGGAGAACCGGCTGCGGGCGGTAGCAGTAAAGAAAAGAAGAAGGATAAGAAGAAGGGCAAGGCCTAAGCTTCTTGTTTGGATTTGACGTCGTATACTTCATTTGTCTATGTGTTCCTTACTTTCTTCTGGTTGCATTGCACAGCGATAGGCGTTTTATGTTTCATTAGTATAGAGAACATGCTGTTGCCTGATACCACCATTGGAATCAAGCTGAACGATTTTGCATACTGTTGTTACCTACCCCTCCCTGAGTATAACCGGTCGTAGGCTGCGCTTGTCCCATTCCAAAGCGATCATCTTGATAACTCCGCAGAAGAAATGTACAGCATGATTATCGCGAGAATTGACATGGAATGGCGAATCTCAAAGGGACCCTTTCCATGTGTTATGGGGCCGATGTCATTGGCCCGAGGGCGATAAGCCTAATTTACCCCGGACGGCGAGATCAGCGGAGTTGGACTTCCCTGGACACACCCCATAACTTTCCCTCTTGCAAGCATCTACGAAACTCCATCGATGAATGCCTTTGAAAAAGCAACACTCTGCTACGCTCAATAAATATACATGATTCATTCCCAGACGCTGCGTGGCCCCCCATGAACCAGCTCTGCCAATCTGTCGCCGGATTAAATCACCCCGCCGCTTTCACCGAGGTACCATGATTCCGAACGTGACGCATAGTCAGCCCAATCCTGCGACCGCGAAACCAATGTCGCAAACCCCGTTCCAATTCAATCAATCGCCGGCGGGCGCTTCTTCTACCCCGTCCGCTTCCAAGTCACCGACTGGCAAAGCTCCTCTGGCAGGAGGTCGTCAGATAACCCGCAACCGCGCAAGTTACAGCTGCCACACCTGTCGCAGGCGAAAGGTGAAATGCGACAAGGTAAGAAAATGCTTTATATTTATGGCCAGTTATAGTTTGTGTATTAATTTATTGATTTTCGTCTAGGTTCACCCAGTATGTGGCAACTGCGTGAAAAATGGCACCCAATGCGTATACGATCCGACGCCGCAGAAGGACTCGAGTTCGCGCAACGGGCAAGGTGGGGCCGGACATGGAGTCAAGAGAAGGAGAGAAATGTCAAGGCCCATCAAGGGTGAAGTCGATGATATACGGTCGTTATATGGTCATCTGAGGCAGGAACCGAGGTCGGGGTCGAATGCGATCGAGGAGCGCCTGGACAAACTCACGTCGATGATCGAGCGACTCAGCAAGACGAATCAGCCCCTGGATGCGGTCGAGAGGCAGTTTTTGGCGCAAAATGTTGGATTCGATCAGCGACAAGGCAACGGGCAGGCGTGGAACTCAACTGCCACGTCTCGCGCGCCTAGTCCGCGTCGCACGGAATCAAGTGGCGATGAATTTCCGATCCCTGCAGGGCATGCCACGGATCTCGTTGATCCCGTTGGTAGTTTGAATCTGGGTCATCTCAGTCTGGAAGATGGAGGGAGGTCCAGGTGAGTTGAGCTAGCTGAGACTTTGGAACCGTGCGTTTCGCCTGACACCGTGTTTTAGATACGTCGGAACTACTTACTGGGCTTACATATCGCATGAGGTATGCCATTGGCACCATTGTGGCCCATTTTGTATGAGCAAAGCTAATCCTTGATCTAGATCAATGAGCTTAATCAATTGCTCAAAGACCAGACCCGCTCACATAACCCATCGCCCCCTGACGAAAGCTCCGCCGACGAACCAATGACCAACCCTGTCGCGAAAACCTCCGGGCAGCCGTGGAGGGCATCCTTCGATGGCTCAGCTGCACGGCAAGGAGAAGGATACTTACGGGGAGAGACCTTTCAAAAATCGATACTGTTCCCGTCGGAGGACTCGCCGTCGGTGCATGAGAAGGTGGTCGAGCCAGAGATGCTCGACAATCTGCCGACCAAGCGACAGAGTCATATTCTCTACAAGGGATTTATGTCGGGCGTACACGCGATTAGTCCGGTCCTTCACCCACCGACCATCTTGAAGCTCTACAACGCCTTTTGGGACTGGTATGATTACAGCAGCTACTCCGGCGAGCCATGTCCGGATCCATCTTTCATCCCTCTTCTTTATGCGATCTGGTACGGCGGCTCCATCACGGTTTCGATCAGGGCGATCAAGGCAGAGTTCAATATTTCTTCGCGCTCTGTTTTGTCCAAGACGTACCATGATGAGGTGACGCGGTGGCTGGGCAAGATATCGTTTCCGCGGAGCCCATCCTTGCCAGGACTGGCTGCCTATCTGCTCGTTCAAACGATCCTGTCCAAGGAAGAGGAACCCCTAACCAGCAGTCTGTTCATCAGTCTTGCCATGAGAGTCGCGCAAACCATGGGCTTGCATCGAGACCCGGCTCAATTCGGGATTGCGCCCTGTGAGGCGGAATACCGACGACGACTATGGTGGCACATTGTTCATATGGACGGTGTTGTTGCCATGTCCAGCGGGCTACCTCCTCTGGTCAGTGATGAGAATTTCTGGGACGTCCGAGAGACCAGCGAGGTCAAAGACACGCTGTTGGGTACTCCAGAGGCGGAACAATACGAACAAATGGTGTCTGCCAACTTGCGACCCCGGGATAACCCAGATGACCCGACCCTCTGCGGTGGTCCGTCCATGGTGAATGTGTACTACCTGTCTGCCAGAGGGAAATACATCATGGCCCGTATGTCACTTCACTCCGATTGCTGATGTACAGCAAACTGACAGACACTCGCAGGTGCTGTTCGTCGAATCCTGAAGATCCAACTGGGTACCAAGCCCGTCACGCGCCGGGACATGGAGGAACTTCGGTCGATTCTTCTCGACCTCCAACTCAAGCTCCACTCGATTATCAACAGAATCCCGCCGGTGGGAAGCTTAGATGCGTCTTCGGTGGTCTCTGATCGATCCCGGTCCTTCTCCTCACGTTCGCCAGTCGAGGTTCGATCCAATGAGAATGAATTGCCCGGAGAGGGACCCTCGGGCTGCCCTGAGCAATATCACACTCCCGTTCTTGTTGCCTTTCACAAATGGGCCAAGATCCTCCTGTCGTTGTTTGTTGACAAGGTAGGTCGCCGTGACACTGGGTTGATTCAATCATACTGACTCTTCTCAAGGCTTTCTGCGTGGCCTATCAGCCGTTCCTCAAGAACGCCAAGAGCCGGATTTGGCCAACAGCAAGACAAAGGTGGGCATTTTTGGGCATTTTTGGATTGTTGCTTCCATTGACCTGACCTGTTGACACTGTCCAGTGCTTTACGCCATTGCCACGGCTTCATGGAAAAGTTCATCTCCCTTGCGACGGATCCTGATTTTCAGCCTTTCCAATGGAGTTGGCCTGGGTAAGTCTCGGCAGTACTTTCGCTAGATAGTCATCGCAGGATGGAGCTGATGCATCAACCCAGGAATCACCAACCAATGCACGCGACGATGTATGCCCACCAACCTCTTGCCTGAAATGACCCCTGACTCACTCGTGCTAGGATCATGCTCATCGATCTCTATGAACGACCCCACAGCCCCGAAGCTTCCAAATCGCGGGCATTCATCGACAAAATCTTCTCCCTTACCGGACCCGACGGAGGCGTTGTTGGTGGCGAAGACGGCATCTCTACGCAGCGACCTCTGAAAGACGGAGGCCGCGAGGCATGGGACATGATCCGCCGTCTGCGCCAGCAGGCATGGCAGAAGGCCGGTCTCAATCCTCAGCAGCTCTGGACCGAGCAAGCTCAAATCCAGGCCGGCGTTGTCGCAGCCCCGACTCCAGATGCCCGGAATGTCACCGACAACTACTACGACGGCGCCTCTCCCATGGCGACTGGATCCCCCACCGCGCCTCGCGTTTTACCTCCTCCTGCTCCTTCTCGCCGGCCCCTCATCGTCGACCGACAGCTCTCCGACTTCTCCAAACAATTCTACAGCATGACCCGCGCACACATGCTCCCTAACCCCCTTCCATCACCTCTCCGGCCTACCTCTAAGCCCGTGCGTTCTTACCAACTTCCTCCGCCGATCCCCATCACGACCCCCAGCACTCCACCGCAATTCCTACAACCATCAACACCCCAATATGCCACCGTTGGGGCCACACGTCCTCTGGACTCCACTCTCGCCGCCTCCGTCGTCTCCTCCCCAGAGAGCATCGCCCAGCAACTCTCCAACCCGGCCATGCCCTCAGACACCCAACCTGTCCCTCCTCCTCCTCCACTCGCAACCCATTCCCCCGCTATGTTCTCCTTGCCGGACTCGGCCTCGCCGAACCACCAAGGCGCCATGGCCGTCCCGACCCCGCCGTCGATGGTCGACCCCAACCTCAACTTCGACTGGGACCAGTGGGACGCCGTCTTCGGCCAGCACCTCCCCGTTGCGGATGAGTTGATGGAACTCGATCCTGTCGCGGGGCTGGAGTTCGCGGATCTAGGGACCATTCGGTCCGGTGGCAGCGTGAGCAGTCGAGCGGGGAGTGAGGGCGGGATTGGGGGAGGTGGTGGTGGATGGGGAGGATATTGATTGATGATTATCAATCACATGGGATGAACATTGCGTGATAAAACATGGGTAAATTTTTTTTTTTTTTTTTGATACCTCATGTCAGGCAGGCCTCATGGCGCTGTATTTAGCTCCCTTTTTTTCCCGACTGGTTCCCGAGTATATCCATTAGCACGCTTCTTTTTTGTATATATCGATCGATCAGGAGATCTGGCAAGTTGAATTGCACGAATCGTATTGGAACAGTGGAGAATATTCCGACATTTATTCAAGCCATCATTGAACGGCATGTCTGCCTCGGCTAATAGAAACGGTGAATCTACGTGCGTTCAAAAAGACCATGGTTATCTCGAACGTTGGGATCTCTATTTTTTTTTTCTTTCAAAAAGTCGGGAAGCCTAGAAGACACAGTAACAACGGTGCGCAGCAAGATCAGATGCGCTGGGGGCCAGGACTTAGTTCAGAAATGGAACAAGTAAAAAAAGAAGATATATTCATGATGCGTGACTCTGATCAGGATACGAAGATGCGAAAAGATGATAAAAACCCTACTTTCATCCGTCTGTTTCTACCCCCGCAGGCGGTTTCGCAACGACGTTCCTCTTCTCCCGTGGTTCATTCATTAATGATAAAAAGATGATTTTTTTTTGGTAGAAGGAAAAGAGTAGATGATTGGGTTGGGGGGTCATGTTTAGACCTTCATCTCCTCGAGACCGTGCTTCCAGACGGTGGCGTAGGGGGTGACACCATCCTCGCGGAAGTCGATGAGGACGTGCCTGTGGAGAAGCAATGTTAATTATTTTGTTTTTTTCGCAAGATTTGATGGTTGGTTACGTACATAGCATCACCGTCCATGGAGGAGCCCATGAGGATGTCGTAGTTGTCGTAGTTGGCGATGATCTTCTTCATGGCGGCGGGGGCACCCTTCTTGAACTCCTCGATCTCCTCGGCAGGCTTGCCCTTGGCCTCCATCTGCTTCATGACCTTCTTGAGGTAGGCTTTTTTCGAGATATGTTAGCGGACGAAAAAAACCCCGTATCGCGGTTGATCGCAGGAGAGGCAAGACTTACTCTTGAGGTGGGCCTTGAAGGCATCCTTGGAAGGCTTCATGCCCTCCTCGGTCTTGAGCCAGACGAGACGGAACTGGTCCTCGATGTCGTGGACCATGACCTGCTCACCCTCGGCACCACCCTCCTCGTCACCCTCGGCGGATGGGTTGGCGCCGGCGAGCTCGAAGTCCTCGTTCTTGTTCTTCATGTACTTGCGGCAGTCGGTTTCCCAGAGGATGGGGCACTCCTTGTTGGGCTGGATGTTGAAGGTGTCGGAGAGGAGCTCATCTCCGGAGACGATGTCCTAGAGAGGGAAAAAAACCAGAATATGTTAGTGATGCGAATTTCTTGCGAGGTCCTTTTTTTTTTGTTGATGCAACATTGAGCGGACGAGACAGTTGGGGTATGAACGTACAGTGTAAATGATCATTTTGGCGGTTTGTTTGAGAAAAAGGGAAATTTCCACAAAAAGAACGGGGAACTGGAAGGGTGATTGCAAGGGGAAGGGATCGAGAGGGCAAACGGAGGGAGGGAAGAAGAGGAAGATGTTTTTGTAGGCCCAGAGAGGGGGAAATTTGAAGTTTTGGTGGCGGCCGTAAACCAAAAGTTTGGTGGGGTCGAAGGGGGGGAAAGAGACCAAGGGCCGCTAGCCTTGTTTGGTCTGGCCTGTGTATGGCCTCGACAAGGTGGCGAGGAGAAATTTGTTGTCGATTACCATGGATTGATAGTGTACGGAGCAGAGGTAGAGGGGGTAGGTAGGTGTTTTCTATCGCATTCTAGTTCTTTGGGTAGTACTTTTTTCTGGTTTCTTTAACTTGTCACAGGAGGGGAGATGCTACGATAATTTCATGCAGGCAGAATCAAACCCAATTGGGTATCTGTCACAGCTTCTGCCTCAGGCTGTAAGGCAACCAAAATCTACGGACTAAGTACGGAGTAGTACAGGGACCTGTTTGTCTGTTTTGCGTGGCAGCCTTAAAAATTGGGCAGAGATGGAGAATGGATCATTGCGTCGGCTTTTTTACGATTTTCCCTCCTTGTCTCGCCGACTCGCCCCGATTAGATAACGTGCAGAATCCAGACTGAGGTCCCCTTTTTCTCCTTCCGCTCCGGTCTCCAGGCTCCAGCTGCTTCCGGCTCTTGATCGATTCTCTCCTGGCTCATTCATTCCGGAACGATTGTACTCCGTGCTGTACATATTATTGCTTGAGTTCATCCGTTCTTTCTTGCATTATTATTGTACAGACCACTTCTTGGCCTTGCGATCTGCCGACATCGGGTCTAACCGCCCGATTTGGATCAGCACTGAGCGACACAGTGCTTTCCACCGGCGCGTCCCCTGATCGTGGCGGAACTTGGAAGCGACGAACCCACCTCCAGATCCCTTATCGACCGGACCTTATCCTCGTTCATTTTTATCTCTCTCTTTCATCTCTTCTGTTTGTCGGCCATCCCTCCTAAAGCCACAGCACCTCAAGATTGCCACCCGTCCGGTCCTCATTTGCCTTCACGGTCGCTTACCAGCATTCTCCTTGAGTCGTTTTTCCTGTCCCTACGCCGTCTCTCATCGTCTCCGAGAACTCCCAACCAGTCAAAAGTCCGTGCCACGAGCTGTCGCTGCAATCTGATGTCCTCTATACGGTCGCCTGAGTTTGCTTCTCTAACGTGACTTTCTATTGCGCCCCGTGGTGGCATCCTCCGTTCGAGATGGCCGCCAACTCCTCGGTCGCGTTCGACCTCCCTCCGCTGCCAACCTACACCTTGACTCCACGTCCACCCGTACTCGCTCCTATCCCTGATAATATTCTTGCATTAATGCTTCCTATTATCGCATACTGGGCTTTGTCTATGGTTTATCACTTCGTCGATGTCAACGACTACTTCCCCCAATACCGCCTGCACACCCCGGCTGAAGTCCTGAAACGTAACCATGTCACCCGTTGGGAAGTCGTCAAGGATGTCATTCTCCAACAGATCATTCAGACTATCGCCGGAATAGCGGTCTCTTGGTTCGACCCGATCGAGACCATTGGCAAGGAGGAATACGATGTGGCCGTCTGGGCTCAGCGCATCCGCATCGCTCAGAAGGTTCTCCCCCGCTTGCTTGCCCTCGTTGGAATTGATGCATTGGGCGCAGCAAAGAATCTTTCTGGGAACGGCTATACAACGCTAGCAGGAGCTCTGGCTGGTGGATCCTATCCTGACGCGACGCAGAAAATTCTTCTGGAGAGCGGTGCGGAGGTTGTTGCACCTGCTTTTACTAGCTGGGAATTGGCCACGGCAAGTTTCATCTACTGGTACGGTATTCCAGCGGTGCAATTCATCTGGGCGGTTTCGGTGGTGGATACTTGGCAATACTTCTGGCATCGTGCCATGCACTTGAACCGGTGGCTGTATGGTGAGTTTTATATTGGGATTGCGCGACGACCGATGCCATTGTGATGCTGACTTTTCTAGTTACCTTTCATTCTCGTCACCACCGATTGTACGTCCCCTATGCATTTGGCGCTCTCTACAACCATCCTGTTGAAGGATTCCTGCTCGACACGGCCGGTACCGGTGTGGCCTTCTTGACCGCTGGCATGACCAACCGTCAGGCCATGTGGTTCTTTACCTTTTCGACGATCAAGACCGTGGATGACCACTGTGGTTATGCATTTCCTTGGGATCCTCTGCAGCACATCACTTCTAACAACGCCGCTTACCATGACATCCACCACCAAAGCTGGGGCATCAAGACCAACTTCTCTCAGCCTTTCTTTATCATCTGGGATCGGCTTCTTGGCACCCAGTGGAAGGGTGACGTCAAGCTTCGCTACGAACGATCTCGAGAGGCCGCTCAGAAGCAAGTGGACATGGATGCAGCAGCTGCTTTGGAAGGCGATGCTTCCCAGCCTAAGGATTCTGTCTCTGCCAGCAAGGCAGACAACGAGGCCGTGATTGTTTCGCCGGAGGAGCCGGCAGACTCGACTGCCCGGACACGGCTACGGAGAAAGACAGCCACGTTATCCCCGCAACTTGATAGTCTCAAGGGAGTGAGCCACGGGGTGACAAGCAGTGTCCTCCAAGCTTAATGGCTTCCTCACTCATGCTAATGTGTTCCAACCGGTCTTTTGTGCATGTAGCGTTGAGGGGAAAGTTGTTTTGACCTTTGACGCCTTCTTGTCGCACCCCGCATAATTATGGCTGATGGAGTTGCAGGACGTCTCCTCACGACCATGGGGTTGCGCATGGTTGTATATCTGCTTATTCCCTACGCTGTATTAATAATTCGGGTCCTTATGTCAAAGCCCTCTACTATTTTCTACTCGTTCGTTGCTCGGTCCTTCTTCTATTCTTCGAACCTTTTGCATGACGGCGAAACTTGCATTTTCACGAATATTATTTTCTTTCCATTTAACCTCAATACTTGCACATTTTGTTGTTCACCTCTATTCCATTTCTAAATGATGCCCAATCTATGTATTGCTGCATTTATGTTGCATTCTAATCACAGTCACAACACAAAAGCCACGCCAAACTCCGAACCAATCTATAGCTCGACTGCAGATTGCAGTCATACATGGAAAAACGAAACCAAAAACCCCAGGCGCGATCTAATATATGCCAATGCACTTTCACATTCTAATTGCAGTGTTGGAAATAGCAAAACACACCTCCGCCTTGCTGACTTCCGTCAAACAGTTGGACTATAGTCTTCCGGATTTAGGCTTCGTCGTTGCACACAAGACTCCATGTGGTATCACCTGGTTTTGGACTTGGTGCTGGTCCACGCATGGAGTAATCATCCCAATCCTGGTTATTTCCGGTCCAGGCCTCGTAATCAGCGTCCGTCTCCCCGGTTCTGGGAGTGTTCGGGAGATCATCGGAGAGATAAGGCTGCAACTCGGCGCGGTACTCCTCAGCCAGTCGCTCGCTGTGGAACAGTCTGACAGGCAACCTTTTTTGGCCTCCTCGCTTTGACCAGCGAAGTGGTGCTGGAATCTCAACACCGTCCTTGTCCCGACCTCGTTTGACAGCCTCTCGCCATTCCGCGTCCGATCGTGGACCTACATAACAAAGATCCGTTTCATATCGATCGGAGAATGGATTGTCGCTTGTTGGAGAGCTCTGCGGAGCCTGCTCGCCCATGGCGTCCATCTCCTCGCGGATTCTGGTACTCGCCCAGATCTTGATTATCTCTCCTTCGGCGTCAATACCGCTCGATTGGCCGGAGCCGCGCGATCTGCTCGGAGGTCGGCTGAGGTATGGCTGATCTTCTGCTCGGAGTTCGAAGCCCCGTCCTTCCTCTCGAGGCAGGTCAGGCTTCCAAGCCGACGCGTCAAATCGGAAGCCCCTTCCAGTGACCTTGGCGTGGTGAAATCTGCCCGCCACCTTCCTGCACAGTTTCAACGTCACAGACACCATACCACTGCAGTAGAAGAGTTCATTTTTGAGATCGTCGTGCTGGATAATGCACTCATCGATAAACGGCAGCAGCTTTGGTACATGGACTTTGCTCTTGCTTTTCGCTCGGCTCAACAATGTGGTACGCAGCAGCTGTAACGCCCAAGGGCTGGCTGCAACCCGAGACAACATGCATGCCTCACACTTGTCGGCTTGGTAGTCCCAAGGATGTGGAAGACCGCGTGTAAAGGTTGGCATGATCCACATCCCTTGCAACCCTTCGAGCTGCCGGATCATATAGATCAGGTCGAACTTGTTCCAAAGGACCCCCGGGTACTCCCTGATGACAGAAAAGTTGCGGGTGACTTCGTCCTTCACTAGGCCGAGAATGTTCGCGATGATGTACGCATTCAAGGATTTGTGCACGGCGCAAAGCACCGCCGCCGGACAGATACAGTTTGGAATGAGTTTGAAGACCCAAGCGCTACGAAGCTGATACGGGAGGTCCTCGATCAACTTCTTGACTCGGTCGTGTCGCTTATCGGCACTGAGCGAAGTGATGTCTATATGCAAAACCTGGGTTAGCACTTTCAGATCGTTGCGCGTGAGTTGGACTGCGGTCGAAGGGTACGCATCAGGAAGGCTCGCCTTGGATTCCCGGAGGGCTTGTTTATTGCTGGTGTTTGCCAATCCTCCCTTTTGCACGCTCAACGAGTTTCGGTTGACGCGCGAAGACATTTTGGCGGTGTCGGTGAGGAAGACGACGGCGGATGATTGACGGTTTGGGACGTTGACGGCCAGGCGTGAGAGGGTCTGGAGTCGGGTTGACTGTTCGGCTCGGTCGTATGTCGTCAAACTCGGTGGCCTTCCAATTGACAAACACAAAATCAAACCCAGTGGAGGAGTAATTCTGTGCTAGTCAACTGAAGAGTTGGCAGATGGGGAAGAAAAGAAGAAGAAAACAAGCAAGTCATGGTGATCCATCGGGGTATTTATACTCTCTGGGCCACGAGTAGATATCCAATGGCTCGGACAATGCCATTGTTTGGACTTTGGCACTCGCGCTTTGTCTTCACAGAGGGCTTTGTTGCAGACCCAGGCAGATGTGGCGGTAACAAAGGGTTTTTTTCTTTCTTCGTGGTGTACTTCAGATGCCTACCGGGAATTCCCTGGTTTAACAATGAGACTCTTGAATCTGGGAGTGTGGACATGATGAAACCTACGGGCCGAATGAATGAATGCGAAGAGACACGAAGAACATGGACGACATCTATGCTCATGACTAAGGAGAAGTGATCTAACTAACTGCCAAAAGATATCCCCTCGGACCTGCCTACAAGGCTCGTGAAGCAACGAAGAAGAAAAAAAAAACGCCTAAAAAGGAAACTATGAAGCCGAAGCAATCGCCTAAACAGGAAAGTCCTCGTCAATATATATAGTAGCAGTAGCTTCAATCGACATCAATCTTTTGCAAATGCATCAAATCATCAACCAGTAAACCGAGAAAAATTCCACTCTTTCCATTGTCGACTAGGAAGAAAGAAATGTGTTTTATTTATTTTTCTTTGTTCGGATGGAGTATAGCCATTCTTGCTCTTGTAGGTCACATGTCCATCCCTCATCATTTCTCCCACGATACCCTTCACCCTTCACCCTTCCCGTTCCACAAGCCACGGTATGCGATCATCCGTCTGGTAGTCTATTGAATTCACATGAAGAATATTGTCTTACTCAGTGATGGACGTGATGGACTGAACTCTTCAGCCACTTTAATCCAGCTGGGTCTTGAGGCTTGTTTGTCGAGTCAGCTGGTGAGATCGGTCATTTCCGTGCCAGCCCCGTATTCTTTGTTCAGCTGGATCGATCTGTCTACATTAACTATGGTATGCATGAACCAGCGACTGCAGGGTAATACCGACATGATTGATGATGATGGTACGAATGTTCTTCAGCCGTCCATGTGGCGGCGCCAAATGACCGCCCAGGTCACCATCCCATCTCCCAGCTTTTGGTGGACGCCTTAACTTTCATCTTATTTTCTTTGTCTTGTCTCGTCGTGGCATCGGTTTAAATGCAAGGCCAAGGCCCAACCCTTCGTTTCGATTTTCGTTCTGTTCTTCGTTTCCTCATCTCATTTGCTTCGCTCTTTTCCAAACCCAGAGGAACACCTTGAAATCCTCATCTGATAATGACCGTCTCCGTGCTCCCTTCCCAACGCGGCACCGCCACCGACGTCCCCCTCCCCTACACCGCATCCCCTCTGCAACTCCTCTGGAGCGATATCCTCCTCTCCATCCGCAGCCTCTGGTCCTTCCCCGGCATCATCTTCCCCTTGTGCCCTTATCCCTCGGGGAAACTGGACGAGCTCTATCCGTCGCCGGCGAACCTGTTCTGCATTGCGGTGCATACGATTCTGTTTGTGTTTCAAGGTGCGTTTCTGCTGTCGCTGCCGGTATGTGTGTTTTGCATGGTGCCGGCGCTGTGGGTAGCGGGGTACGTGCTGCTGGTGCTGGGAGTGAATTGGCTGGTGTGTAGGGTGACGTTGAATGGGGGGCAGAGGTTTTTGGAGAGTCGCGTGCCCGTGGAGGTCAGGGAGGGGCATGAGAAGGAGCATTGGGTTTTCGTGAACGGGGTTGCCGTTGGGTGAGTCTTATGTTAATGATGAATGATGATGATGACGACGGACGATGCTAAATGAGGGGTAGGCAACATTGGCTGCAGAGCAATGTCGATCGGTTGGCGTATACGTTTGGCAGGAAGGTTACCGGCGTGCATAACCCGACGTAAGTCGATATATATTTATTTATTTATTTATATATATATATATATCTCACCTTTCCATCCGCTCTGCAAAGGACCGCTGGAATAACGAGAATTCCAGGTATGGAATCATCTTCGACACGATCCAATGCCTCATCCAACGCAGCTTCTGCTACGCGACCGACGACGTGCGCGACGCCTATGCCCTCATCAAAGCGTCCCTGCTCGACGCGCAATACGACAAGGTCGTGCTCATCCTGCACAGCCAAGGCGGCATCGAGGGCGGCCTCATCATCGACTGGCTGCTGGACGAGATGCCGCAGGATCTCCTCGGCACGCTCGAGGTCTACACCTTCGGCAACGCCGCGAACCACTTCAACAACCCGCACCGCCGACTCACCACCAAAGTCAAAGACAACGCCGCCAACGGCCACGGCCACGGCCGCCGCAAGGAATCCGACGGCAAAGCCATCCGCTACATCGAGCACTACGCCAACTCGCGCGACTTCGTCAGCGTCTTCGGCGTGTTGAACTTTGTCAACGTCGCCAACCGGTACATGGGCCGGCTGTTCGTGCGACACGATTCGGGTCATCAGTTCAACCAACACTATCTGGATAACATGTTCACGCTGGGTCCCGACATGAAGGTGCTGGAGCACAACGCCTTCATGGACATGGAGGTCGAGGTGGCCGCGTCCGGGGCGCTGCGGGCCGAGCAGCTGGACGATGACGAAGATGGAGGAAGTGGTGGTTGGTTCTGCAGCGGTGACGACGAGCACGATCTGCCGGATATCTTCGATGCGAATAGTCCGGTGACCCGTGTGGCCGATGGGTTTCGTCTATGGCCGGGGCTGAAGGTGAAGGATTTCAGTCGGCTGTGGTTGTATCGCAATGGGCGGGTGCCCAAGGAAAGGGCGAGGAGGAGGTAGATGAGTGGGGTGGGAGATGATTTTTTTTTTCTTGTGTTTTTACTCGGCCATTGTCTACTGTATATTATGCAAAAGTTGACTTGGAATATGTGGTTTAATGACATAATGCAACGGCTGTTTTCATCTAGAAACTAGGGCTTTCGATCTGGCTGGAGTACTTACTACATGGCGATGGCCGAGATATTCTTTCTTCATCTTGTCAGCCCAAGGCGGACGACCAGGGAGGTATACTAGAGTTCGAATCAGTCGAAGCTATTGAGCATAGTAAAGCCAAGTTTCTATATATGACAGAAGTTGGTGTATATATATATATATGTTTGTGTGTGTCTATCATTGTCCTGTTCGTGCAAAGCAACCAACATTTATCCCCTCCTCTATTTATATATATAACCATATGCATGTATAATGTACTGTATGTCGTCTACAACAGCGCTCGGCGTAGATCTCGTGGGTGTGTAGCTTATTGTGCCACCCGCACCATGGCGACTAACGCATCATACTCCCCTGTATTCTTCAACATGTTCCAAAACACACCTTGCTTGGCGATCAGGTTCGCGGGGGAGTCGTTCCTATTCACCCAGGAATCAGCTTTTCATGCCAAAAAAAAAAAAAAAAAAAAAAAAAAAAGATACATACTCGACAATCTCCCCACCCTTCAACACCAACACCCGATCGTAATCCATAATCGTCCGCAACCGATGCGCGATGGCGACGATCGTCGCGTCGGGAAACACCCCGCGCAGCAGCCGTTGCATCTGCGCATCCGTCTCCTGGTCCACGGACGCGGTCGCCTCGTCGAGCAGCACGACTTTGCTGCGCCGGCACAGCGCCCGCGCCAAGCTGAGCACCTGGCGTTGGCCCTGGCTGAAGTTCTCGCCGTTGGCGGCGACGGGGGTGTCCAGGGAGAGGGAGCGGTGGTCGTTGTTATTACGATCGTGGCTATCGCTATCGCTGTCGTGGACGTGGATGGAGGTGCACGCCGCCAATGCGGCGCGGAGTTCCGAATCGCTGGATTCTCCGAACGGGTCGAGGTTCGACTGCACGTCGCCCGAGAACAGGACGGGTTCCTGCGGGATGAGGGTGACGCTGGTGCGGAGGCGGTGGAGCGGGATCGTGGCGATGTCGACCCCGTCGACGGTGATGCTTCCGCTGGCGACGTCGACGAAGCGGAGCAGGGACAAGCCGAGCGTGCTCTTCCCGCTGCCCGTGCGGCCGACGATGGCGATTCGCTCGCCGGCACGCGTCGTGAAGGAGACATCGCGCAACACGTCCGGCCCGTCGGGCGTATACCTCGCCGTGACGTTGCGAAACTCGACCCGGCCCGAGGTGGGCCAGCTGGCTGGGAGGGGCTGAGTGGTTTTGTGGTCTGGTTTCTCTTCCGGCTCGATCTCTGCGTACTCGCGCAAGCGCTGGTACGAGTTCATCTCGACCTCCAGCTCGTTCATGGTCCGGACTAACGTCAGGATCGTCTGGCTCAGCCCGATGGCGTTCGTCAGGGAGAATCCGACCAACCCCGCGGATCCGGACTTGAAGTACGCCACGCACCCGGCCGCTGCGGCGACCAACGCAGCGCAGAAGTCCGATCGGACGGAAACCCAGCGGTTGCAGTTGTACTGCGCTTCGGCGGAGCGGGCGTGGACGGCTAGTCGCTCTGCGAGGAGGGCTTGGAATACGCCGTCCATGCCCTCGCGGGCGCGGATGACGGCCAGCCCGGCGAGGGTATCGGTGAAATGGGAAAAGACCGGGGAGTAGTTGACGGAGCAGAGTCGCTTGATGGAGACTTGTGCGCGAGTGTACATTTCACCGATCGTAAACCCGATCGTGCATATCACTGCCGCCGGAAGGGCGAAGATAGGCATGATGGATGCGATGCTGGCGATCCGCAGGAGGAAGCGGAGGCCGTTCTCGATCGACATGCGCAACCAGTCAATCAGGACGGTGTCCATGGAGCGCGTGTCGTTGCCGAAGCGGTTGATTGCGCGGCCGATTGGGTTTGCGTCGAACCAGGAGATCGGGGCTGACATGATGGAGGTTACTAACTTGGTGTGCATCCTTTTGGCGGCCGTCCAACCGCCGTATTGATAGATAAGATTGTTGGTTAGTTGGAGCAGTAGGAAGAACAGGATCGCTGCGGCGTAGACCGAGAGGTAGAAGATAGAGTTGGGCGATTCGTATTTGGCGTAGGCGCCGGTCCAAATGGAGAGCCAGTAGGTGATGGAGAAGTAGGCGACTTGCACGGTGAGGGTTGTCAAGATTGCAAGTATGGCGTATGGGAAGCCGCCGAATAGAACCATGTACTGGAAGACTAGAAGCAAATGTCAGTCCGTATTGCGCATCTGGGAGCACCGGCAAGACTTACCAAGTGTGCGCGGAACACGTCCGGTGGCTGATGTTTCTTTAGCAGTGAGTCTTGTCGGATCAGTGTCCTGTGGCTGCACAGGTGCAACCGTGACAACAGCCTCTGGGCTTGATTTGGCGACATTGCGGGCCATTTCGGTGTCACTTTCTGAACCTTCAGGTTCGGGTGCCTCTAATCTCTCGACTTCCTGACGAGAACCCTCGTTCATTGTAACCGAAGAGATCTTCCCATGATCCAATTGAACCACCATCTCTGCATCTTGTAAAGCTGCAGGCAAATGCGTGACAAGAACCACAGTCCGATCAGCCAAAAGGCCACCCCGGAAACACTTCTCATACACAAGACTTGTCGTATGAGTGTCCAACGCAGAGAAGACATCATCCAGCAGAAGCGTCGAGGAGCGAGAGTACAAAGCTCTTGCTAACGATACACGTTGCTTCTGTCCACCAGATAATGCGGTTCCCCTCTCGCCCACTTCCGTGAGATCTCCATCGGGAAGCTGCTGCAGATCTTGCACCAGACCACTTGCTTCGATGACGGTACTGTACCGAGCCTCATCAAATGCGCTATAGAAAATAACATTCTGGCGGATGGTATCATTCTGAAGCCAGGGCGCTTGTGGAACATAGGCGACATCGCGAGGACAAGTCGCACTTCCCGTCTCAAGGACAGTTTCTCCCAACAGTGACAATAGCAAAGAGGTTTTGCCGCACCCGGTCGGTCCCGCCACCACATTGAGAGCATTGGGCTTGAACCGGATCGAAAGGTCCTGCAACCGAAATGCTGCAATCGGCGTTCTCCGGAAAGTAGCGTGTTTGAACTCAAGCGGACCATCTGGATGCCGCTTGACCTCCTCAGCTGTATCGAAGAACCGGTCCACTCGTCGCAGGGACTCTGCTCCTTGGGCAGAGTAACGACTGACATTGGACAGCCAAACAAACTGGCCACGCAATGTCTCCATAATCGACAACGACGTAAAAGCAATAGGAGCGCGAAGCGGCCGATCAGTGAACAGGACGAAAATCGCGAACATGACCAGCAGACTCGCAAGTGGTAAAAGATCGCCGGCCATGGAGATGGCAGCGGCATGAACGCTCCGCTTCCAGAGACGCTGTTGCTCGACACCGCGCACGCTGTTGATCTGCTTTATTGCAGCGGGCTCCCAGCCGAAGTATTTCAGCGTTCGGATGGAGTTCAAGTATTCGGAGATCTTTGACAGACGAACGTCTGTGGCCCGCATGACGGATTGCTGGATGCGAGAGACTCTGCGGGAGGCCAACGCGGGAAGAGGAGTCAGACAGAACAATGTCAGAACGCCAAAGAGAGACGGCCATCCCAGCATCTGGTAGAGGAAGATCATGGCGATCGTGGTGGAGATGGGCACTGCGGCGGCGACGTGGAAAATGTCTCTAGAGTTATAAATGGCATCGACGTCGTAGGACATTAAGCTTGTTAGATTGGCTTGGCCAGATTTGGGGGCGTCTTTTAATGCTGATTTCGATGGTGTCTTGACAGTGGATTGTCCCACAGAGCTATCATAGATATGCGATCGTAACGCCGTGTGGTAGATATCCTGAACCAGAGAAATGTTGACGCGCACCAAAAGTCGCGTTGCTGTGAAGATATACTGCTGGTAAAACATTGACCGCATAGTCGGACCGATGAGAAGCAATGCGATCCACGGTGCAGGATGCACGACGGCACCATTCGAATCTTCCAGATACGCCAGCAACCGTAGCATGGCATAAGGCGCCACACACTCAACCATCGCTGTGGCCGCAGACCACGCGACCATGGTCTTGATTTCGGTCTTCATCAGTCTGCAGAGGGTGCGAAAGGTTTTCCCGCCCTTGAGGCGCTGCTTTCTGATTTTCTGCAGCCATCTCAGCGGTCGGTCGTATGTGGGCAGCGGAGGAAGATCGTCCATGGTCAAGTCCCGTCGGAAGCCGCGGAGGATCACGTAGGTGACCCATTCGTAGGAGCAGTAGTATGAAAACAATGAGCATGTTTCCTCGGGCGATGCTTTCTCTTCGACAGAAACGTCTTCAATTAGCGCGTCTGGTACATGTGTTCGTCGAGGCCGGGGCGTGAGCAGTGCCGTCACAATCGTGGCCGCCAGGGAACATAGCAATGCAATGTCAAAGGACGAGGGGCGATATTTGGAGCCGATAATGGCCATTGGAGCCAGATGTTGAATGGATGCCAGGAACAAGGCTACCGTGGCCATGGCGTTCATGTGATGAGATATCCACTGCCGTACGTTGTTGGATCTGCAATAAAATCGAGTCATTCCAAGCACGACGATATAACTGAATAGTGTCGGTTGCTTCCAGCCCGCTGGCTGCTTCACCGAAAGCCAACCCAGACAGGAAGCGGCAACGGCTCCCACCAGGTGAGCAAATGCAAACGGCAGCGGAATATATTTCTTCGGCGCATCGCGAGACGAATCGACAAGCGATGAAAGCCTCAGCTTGTACGCTCGCGCCAGATGGCGGACGCATATTGACAAGATCAAAATCATCAGCGATAAGGCGAAAGCTGCGAGATGCAAGTCACCGGTTGCTACGAAATCTGCTGCTTTACGCGTTCGGCACTCCCAGATGACTCTAAGATCGATCAGTTAGGGAATCTGTGAAGCTAGGATTCAAGGTTGACGAACCTCTCCATCGGGCCATCGGGGTACTCTCCTTTCTTTTCCTGGGACACTCCAGGCGGAATGGGATATTGGAATGGCGCAAGCGTTTCCATCGCGCCTGGCGAGCTAGCAACAAGCTTTGACAGGACAGCAGTCTTTTTGCGGGGATCGGAAAGCGATCGTGCCTGGTGGATCCAGCATTTGAAAAAAGTATTGGATTTTCCTTCTCCTTGCTCTGCTGGGCGCAGTTGTTCAGCATCCTACCGTTGTGACTCCGACACTGCTCCCAAATACCCGCCGAACGTACACACGAACTCGTTGGAGGAATCGAACAATTGCGGCATGTAAAGAGCGAACTTGGGTGACCTCTGGACATTGTAAATGAAGAAGAAAAATTGGCCACCGCCGGGCAGCCGAAAAAGCTGTGGAGCTGGGGAAAAGAATTGCAACGATTCGACCAGAAATGGTGGAAACGCAGACAACGGAACCGTCAAAAGAGGGGCGCGATAACGATAACGATAACGGCTGTCGGCTCCTTCCGCCTGGACACTGGTGGCTGCCACTGGCTGGTGCGCTAAGGTGCACACAGGTGGGGTGCACCTCCCCTAATTGCTCGGCGCACCTATTGAGTGGGTCCCCCGACCTCCTCGCTTAGCTCAACCCACCTATAATATGGTAATTTATACGACCTTCTTACAACTATTTTATACGCCCCTCTTTATTAAAAATTTTAAAGTATTCTTATAACTGGTTATTAACCAGTTAATAACCGGTTTATAACTAGTTCGGAACCAATTATAAACCGGTTGCTAACCGGTTATATATATATATTATTATTATTATTATTATTAGTTATTTAAAGGCCGTTTAAATAATATAATATATATTATATAAATTAAGAACTAGTTCAGAACCATGTAACGGGCTATGCCTGTCACGGTGCTGCCGTGGATAGGAGTTGGAACCGCTAATGACAAATCACGTGACCTTGGGAATATCTTCACCGCACAATTCCGAAACTTGTTTGAAGCTCTTTGAGCTACGTCCTGTCTATAGAGCCGACCTGTACCAGCCTGCCCTGCAGCCGGAACAGATAGATAGAGATTACTACACGTATATTAAACTATTAAATCTTAATAAGCCTATATAAAATATATAGAATCTATATACTATACTCAGGTGCACCCCACCTGCGTCCTGTGCGCTAAGGGGAAGGAACGAAGGCGAGACCTTCCATCACATGATCACACCAAGCTCAACATCAAACCGTCGCAAATGTCAAGAGTCCAGTCCAGCGGGTGGCAGCCCTTACTCCTACACCAGTGGTCGATGGATACGTCAAGGATGGAGAGGAATCGGCCAAGCTAAATGCATTCATTCCATCTACCATGAATAACGACACGCTTGCCACTACTCTTACCCAACAAACTCATACGACCATTCAACCTACTTCGCGGGCGGAATCAACTGACTCTCCAACGGCCACTTCTCAAGCATCACCCCCTCCTCTCCCTTCAACTCAAACGCCACCACGACATCCCGCTCGTTATTCAACGCCATCTCATACCTTCCGGGATACAGCACCCGGTTCCCCGACTCATCTGTCCTCGCGACACTCCCAATCGCGACGGGGAGTGTCATTGTCTTCGACTCACCGGGCTCCAACGCACCCACTCTCTCGAACCCGACGAGCCATTTATTCGGGTACGGACTGGGTCCGGCGTTGGTGGTATTCGCGAACAGCATGGCGGTGTAGTCCGACGTCACGTCTCCGGTATTGGTAACATCAACGCTGAAGTTCAACAAGGGCGCGGTTTCGATGTACTCGTGCTCCGGGTGCGACTGAGACAGGATCTCAACGATGTCGTACACGGCGTCGGACTTTGTCTTGCTCGATTGGACCGTGTCGAAGGTGGTGTAGAACAGCCCGTGGCCGAACGCGTACACGGGTTCGCCCGTGTACCACATGTAGGTCTGACCCGGGTTGCTGCCGTTCGGACGCAGACTCATGTCCATCGCCGAGAACTGGTGGGCGTATTCGGCCGGGTACTGCGTGGTGGTGAGGCGGCCGGCGGGGGCGCGTTTTCCCGTGATGATATCCAGCAGGGCCTGGCCGCCGGACTGGCCGGGGTAGCCGCCCCAGAGGAGGGCGTTGACGTGGTCGTTGTTTTTGAGGGCGGAGGAGTCGACTTGGCCACCGCCCATCTGAAGGACGATGAGGGGTTTGCCTAGTTCGCTGAGCTTATGGATGAGCTCGAGCTGGTTGCCCTGCCAGGTGATGTTGGCGCGGTCCTGGCCTTCGGCCTCGATGGTGCCGTCGATTCCACCGGCGAAGATGATGGCGTCGGAGTTGCGGGCGGCGGAGAGGGCGTCGGCGAAGCCGGCGGTGGAATTCGAGGAGATGTTGGTGCCGAAGGCGTAGTTGATGGTCAGGGAGGAGGCCTGCAGGGCGGCCAGCGGGCTGGTGAGGTAGGGCGCGGGGCCGTAGTAGTTCCCCTGGAGCTGGGTGGTGGCGTTGGCCCAGGGGCCGATTAGGGCGATGCTGCCGACGGAGGCGGAGAGCGGGAGGGTGCCGTCGTTCTTGAGCAGGACGATGCCCTCGACGGCGGCCTCGTAGGAGATGTTCCAGGCGTCCGTGGCGAGGACGTCGCTCCAGTCGAGTCGGCGGTACTCACTGTCGTTGCCGTCGAAGTAGCCCAGGCGGACGAGGTTCGCGTACAGCCGGGTGACGCCCTTCTCGATGTCCCCGCGCGAGACGTATCCCTCGTAGAAGGACTCGTTGAGGTGCCAGGGGTATGTGGTTCCACAGTCAATATCGGTTCCAGCCCGGAGGGAGTCTGCAGCAGCCCCCGACTCGTTCAGGGCGTACATATGCGGGTTGAAGACATTGTAAACGGAATCGCAGTCGGACGAGACGTATCCGTCCTCGACGAAGTCCCACGAATCCCGCAGCAGCGTCTGCAGGAAGAATGAGTTGGAGCAGGCCGGCACGCCGTTCACGGCATTGTACGAACACATGACGCTGTGCACCTTGGCGTACTTGCTTGCGGCCAGGAACTGCGGCGTGTAGTACTCGGAGAGATCCTGCTGGGAGATGCTCACGTCGTTGCCCAGCCGCGAGTTGCCCTCCCAGTTCTCGATATCATACCCCGCAAAGTGCTTGGCCGTGGCCACCAGCTTCAGATGCTCCGGGTCCACGCCACCCTGGATCCCCGTGATGTACTCGTAGGCATACACCGAGCTGAGGTAATACGCGTCCTCGCCCGGAGTCTCCTGCCCGCGACCCCAGACCGGGTGCCGGAACGCGTTGATGTTCGGCGCATACACATCCAACCCAAACCGGCCCACGTTATTGAACGCCCGGCCCTGCGTCGCGATGATCTGCGCGATCTGGTTCACCAGCGTGCGATTCAGCGCCGACATGGTCAAGATCGGCATCGGGAACGAGGTCGCCCAGCTATACTCCCCCGCCGGGGTGAAATTGGCGCGAGCCAGCCCGTGCAGCGATTCGCTCCAGACTTGGTACGGCGGGAGTCCCAGTCTCGGAACCCCGGGAGCCGTGTTCCCGGTGTTGTTGACCAGCTCCTCGAAGGTGAACAGCGAGATCAGCGCGGACGCGCGCTCGTGCGCGGTGGCCGTTGTGTTGCAGACGAGCGTCTTGCTGAGCGGTCCATTCTCGCAATCCGGAAACCCCAGATCGATGGTCGCCAGCGTGATGGCGGTGAGGTCCGGCTGCCCTTGCGACGAGTAGTTGGCGTAGCTGGTGTTCGCCTGCGCCATGGTGGTTGTGGGGATGGACATGAAAGCCGTCGCGACGGCGAGGATGGGCGCGAGGCCAACCATGGTGTTTTTGCTGGAGGAATTGCAAAGGATTGGATTGCTGGTGAGAGGCTGAATTCATTCTTTCGGAATGTCAGGCCTGGGGGTGGTTAATTTATACGAAGGTGCTGGAGCCATTTGGTCTCGTAGTATAGTTCCCCCCGTGAGCAATGGTCCGGATCGAGCAAGTGTCAAGGTCGATCGATGCGGGTTCGACGCGGGGATTCTCCGGAGAAAGAGACTGATGGAGGATATATTCAGGCTAAATAGGAGATGCATGTTGCAAGCTGCAAGGGGGTGACGTCAGGTCATATGGTTAATGGTAATGTATCTCTCTCTCTCTTGAGCTGCATCTTGCGGAGAAATGTGGATTGCGGGGTTGCGTGGAGGGCACGTATTCAACCTGGAAAACTGGACCTCTCACTACCTTCCCCCGATTCAGCCTGAAAACCTCCCTTTCAACAAACACGATGCATGTCAAATGCAACCTCAACACCCAAAGCTGGCAAAGATAGGCAGCTTCCCTTTCCCCACAGGACGGGGGAATAATCGGGAGTCGGGACGATGTTTATTTCAGCCGAGCGTGGCGGAAGTTTACCGCGAATAAGATTTCTGGAGCGGATGTTTGTTTGCGCCCGGTGCTTGGTGAATTGATGCCTGACACATGAGGCAACTGCTCTATGGCACGTGGGTCAGCGGAGCCCTAACTCCAATACCTAATCCCCAAGGTAAGGGTGGGATGGGGATTGCAGCACACTCCCTACGCTTTTGGTGTATTTCTGGAAAAGTCACTTCGATCAATACGTGGGTGGGATTCTAAAATGAGCTGGATTTGACAATTTCATGCTGAAAACAGACGTGGTATCCATTCTCACTTGCGATTTCTACATAGATGCGGCATGCCCTTCACTAATTATAAAAAAGGGTATATAATGCCGATAGTTCTTTCATGTATCCTATACTAAGAGAGTCATTCAACTCACCCCTCCGATGGTTACACAATCCTAGGCCAGCTGTACGACATCATCTCCGTAAAAAGACATCTTTATCAAACCCCCTCATGCATTCACCCTCACGCTCCACCTATACATCCATTCACTGGAAACCGTTGACCCCTCCATGGTTACACCACTTTACTCTACACAATAAAGAGATTCATCAGGCAGCAGCTGCATGCAGTTCTTGCCATTCATTCCCCTACTTATTACTTATAAACTGCTACAACCACCCACCTACTTCTTCTTTCCTAACTACCTCTCATCAACTAATTTATATACCCAAACCATCCAACCTATCTATCCTTATACTAGAGTTACCATACCCTGATAATCATCACGGGAGCACTATATTCTATCTACAGAGTGTAGATAATTATACACTTCCTCACCCAGATACGTCGTTCAGATCCATCCGACAACCCATCCTGCTTTCCTCCTGCGCATGCCAACCACCATACCTCAATATGATATATCTCAAGTCCACCGACGATCAACAGATCTGATGATCTCAAAAGGAATTCTACAGGATAATTCACGATACTACCTGTCCGTGATCATACCACTCACCTCGAGTGTCGCACCACCTCCGGCCCATTTGTTGTAAGATTGCCTAGGCGGGAGGTATATGACTGTCGCCTCCAATAGTTTCTTGAATGACGATAGAGTTTTCCTTCCAATCGCCGGGGGCAAAGACGTCGGACAGATCATCGTGGAAATTTCTGTGCCCTCGTCAAACTGCACGGCAGAAATACCCACTTCTCCTGCTGCGCATAACCATCAGTCGCCGAGTCGGAAATCCGAAGAGCGCTCTTCTTCGTCGATCCTACACGTTCAACAGCCGGACACAGAAATGGAACCTTTCAACAACATCATTACTCCTACCACCTCCTACGCTGAATCGGTTTGTCATATGACTAGCCCACTTGACTAGCACACTACTTAGCTACACATCGTCCCGCCTGGGACTTAGCGAATACACACATCTTACATCACCTTACAATTGGTAGCATGTCTGTCATTGCGCCGCCTTAGAAGAGCCATCTAGGCTTCTTTTCTAAGCAGCGTGATCTGAGGATTTTTACCTTCATCTCATTTTCTTCCCCACCCCATCTC
This sequence comes from Hamigera avellanea, assembly GCA_027569715.1. Classification (NCBI taxonomy): domain Eukaryota; kingdom Fungi; phylum Ascomycota; class Eurotiomycetes; order Eurotiales; family Aspergillaceae; genus Hamigera; species Hamigera avellanea. The sequence continues at coordinate 72,067 of JAPDKU010000063.1, read as the reverse complement.
TTCTCTACGAGTTTTTCATGAATGAGCATGTTCATACTGGAGATGAACACGGCGTCCAAGGCCAGGCCGCTTCAACGAGAGGATTGGGGCAGACTCCAAGTCTAATTGCCAACGTCCAGCACCTAAACTTTTCGTTCGGGGATCTTAAATGCTCGCCAATTACCTATATCAACGCTCCCAGACTTCATCATTATGGAGAACTTCGGCGGCGTCACAGTTGTGGGGGAGGTCAAAACCCCGTGGGTCAAGCGGCATGAGCTTCAGTCGAAAGTGATTCACGCCCACTCCCGGCTTCACACATCAGAAATTAGACAGACGCAAGAATGGCCAAATTTGTCCCCGTGTCTAGCATTTTCTTTCTGACCGAGAACCGTATCCGAGCTTGGCACAAATGGAATGGATACCGGAACTCGCGCATCTACTAAAAACCAGGCCTCGCAGCTCCTCATTGTCGACTCCCCTAGCCATGGATACCGGAACTCGCTCATCTATTAAAAACCAGGGCCTCTATTCACCAGTATATACGACTGCCCTGGAGAACCGTCAAAAGGCGCAGGAACCGTGGTTGGCCTACTCTAGTCATTGAAACCGGAGTGAGTGAATCGCATCCCAAGCTAAAGGCCGAGGCGAAGTGGTGGTTCGCCAATTCCTTGAGCCTTGATGGATTCCCAAGCACGTGGATTCCAGAATTGGCACACGATTCAATGGCGGCAGAACCTATTTCTAAAGTCAACTGGGCCAGAAAGTTCGATTGTCTGCTGTCGCGAGAAACCGAAGGCATGTTGCGGTGACTGCTCACCGTTCGCATTATTCACATTCATCCCGAGGACGATTTGGATCTATTCACTATTCTCCATATCGCAGCCCTAGAGTCGTCCTGCTTCCTATGGTCCATGTATATTCACGCCATATACATACGTCAGTCTTGCTACTCAGTCACGGGGTATATAGACACTCCACTCTTCTTCACACACCTTCCTCCTCCTCTTCTCCTACTTTTTTCCTTTCACCAACACCGCAACTTCTCCTCCTGTGGCTTGATCATTTCCTTTTTCTCATACGCAACGAACAGGGACCATTAGTGCTTGGATCAATGAAACTGAAAGCCCGCATGGGCTCTGCCTTTTTTTCTCTTTGAGGAGAGTTACCGGAGGCGAAATTCACAGTGCACCAGTCAGTGTGCCTGGGAATACGCCATGGACGAACAGTATTGCGATAAGTCTTTTGGTTTTTCATCGAGAGAGACCAATGCCGAGGACTCGACATCTCTTTGAGACAGGACCATCATGCGTGGTCCTGCACTTCTTGTATCTCGAAGGGTCTTCGATATTGTGAATTCGTATGACGGTCTCTGCAAAATACGAATGCTGGCTTCCGCCACCTTCAACATGCATCCAAAAGTATGTCAAATCGATATTAAAGGTGACTTGAGACTATAAACTAATATAAACTAGCTCCACGCCCGTATTAGGTTGCCTCCTCAATACGGCGACGACCTATATTTGACACGGCCTTTTCTAGTGTTTAACGACACCGGAAGCAACCCCCTGCTACGCAATCGCCTATTATCCAAAGTTTTCGCTGACGCTCCAACCCGCATCATTCAAGGACGCCAGTACACCCCGGTCCACGTTTCGCAGGCGCCGGTGAACCGGGTAGGTTGCCCTTGCGAGTCCCCTTCCACAGTTGGCTAACTTTCTCCTAGTTGCCTGCCGAACTTTGGGTCCGCAGGCCCCTTCCTCAAGAGGGAACATTCCGGCGGAGAGACTGGGATCGCGAGCCTCCCGCTCGTGCATCGTTGGAGGACTGGGCGGAAGCCCGATTCGTCGAGCTGCCTGGCGACGAGTGGTGGGCCGCGAGGTCCGCCGAGTCGCCGGTGGCCGTTCCTGGTCTCCCTCCGTAAACAGCGCCGCGAAGGCACACACGCACACCTGTTTGGACCTCCCCCTTGGCCAACACGGCCACACCTGTTTGGGGTTCGCCCTTCGCGGCCAATACGGCCACACCCGTTCCGGTCTCGCCTTTCTCCTCCGCGGCCAGTGCCACTGATGCTCCTGCCGGTCCCATTGCCGTTCCGCCAGGCGTGCGGATCTCCGTCTCGGTCCCCCGCGAGGACCAACTTCGCTTGGCCTCCTGGCCTCCGGCTGTTTCGAGGATGGCCCCGAGCCCGAAGCTCTCGACTTAGCAGTTGATGATATGAGTGTGTTGTTAGAAGGATCTTTAGATGATAATACTGAGCCTCAGGAGCCAGAGGTATGATCATATTCTAATAAAAATTATACATATTCTAATATTATTATAGGATGCCACTACTATCACTGCACGGGTTGAATATAGCCTAGCAACTCAGCCTAACCTCGATACTCCTGCCGCTGAAACCGAAGACATAGAACATACAGATGCACTACTCCTTATCCAACGTTCTCACGCTCTTCATATCCGATCTCGCAGTGCTCAACTTTAATCCAGTACTATATGTCGGAGCGATATAAGGTATACCGTACAGGAATAATAACCACTGCTCCTGGTCAGGCCCGTCAATCACGTCAACCACCCGCGGCGCTCCCGGCATTGAGCCTGCCGAGGAAATAGTGGGTAAATAAACCTGTTCCGTGAGCTGTACCGACGGACCCCTGTTGTTCAGCGGATCTGCTGCTAAAAGCAGCGAAGATTGCGGTAGGCTTTTGATAGTTAGAGAAATGGCTGTAACTGTACTAAGAATTGATAGTGCGCCAAAAGAGACACTGTGTTGCCTATTGGAGGTCAACAGTTAAGGCCTTTTGTACACAATGACGTTGGAGGACGCCTGCTTGCTCTTACGGGACCCGGTTCCTTTTGTTCGCGGCAGCATTGGAACGAGACAAATCAAGCGGTGCCAACCTTCGTACATCAATGCCCTGCTGATACAATCTCGAGGGGAACGGATGGCTGGGCCATACGCGTACAAGGCTTCCGGCCCTTGGTCGAATGGCCGCCCACGAGTGTTTCCTATATTTATGGAACAACCCTCATTCACCCTGATATTGTTGTGGCATAGAAGAGTGAAAGGGATCAGTCCACCGCTGTTGACATGTGCCACAAACGGGAAATGGGTACCTATCTTCTTTCTATCCGCAATTATATACTGCTGAGCTCTGCTAACATGAGCAACCAGGTTTCCTGTTTTCCGCCGTCGCATTCCTGCTTTCCTCCACGGGACAATAGTGGTCGGTACGATTTCGTGTGGTGCCCATTCGTGGACTGCAGCATCATTATTCACCTTATATTGGCGCGTTACATGGGAGAAATAAAACCTGATGTCGAAGCTGGAAATCGATCTTCGAGGATGAGCGTTGGGCAATTGCCTATACCACGCCCACTGCTGGGTCAACGATTCCCGATCGAAAACCCCAGTTTCGGACAAGACGGGATATTCCGGGGGCGCTTTTCCAGAATGCGGATCCTTGATTCGTGTCCTCTGGCAGATGACAACGAGGCAGCCGACGACGGATTCGCATCCACTCGTGGCATGGGTACGGGACAGGCTCCTCGTCCAATCAGCTTGGATCCAGAGGAGGGAGATGAAGATCTTCCAATCAACTTGGAGGGAGGGGGATGAGGATAACCCAATTATCCTATAAAGGTACGTATAATGTTGGAACCTGCAGGTTCCCATGCATTCTCCATGTGGCTCGGCCTTCTGCCTGCAGGCCTCTTTGCATGTTGCTTGCCTCTTTGCATTGCATGTTTCTGCATGTCTCCATTTCGCCTTTACTTACTACATCTCTTTGAGATATGCATCTCTTGGAGATGTGCAGCTCGCTTAGGAGCTCTTTGTGAGCGATCCAGTATATATGCTGATCATCCCATCAGAAGAACATCCAAATAAGGGACGAAGGTTATGAAGCTACTCGGAGAGCCGAAAAGAAGTACTATTGTGACACCTGTGAGGCCAGGCCGCTTTTCCGGAGAATTATAAGCTCCAACGCCACAACGAAAGTCAATCCCATCAGAAGAAGCTGAACCTGGGGGCCCCAGGGTCACGAATGTGCGACCTGCAATTATTCTACCCCGCGACCATTAAGGATAGAGCATCCATCATCTTCAGAGTTGTTCATCGGGGAGAAATGTTGTTGGGATGCTACTGGGCGGGTTCGAACGCAAAGAACACGGTCTTTTTTCACCCGTATCCATGATATATTTGATGATAAACGTCGCTCTTTACGGCACACCCTCTACCACTAACGGCCTCCTCACTACCGATCTCGGCCTTATCACTATCTATCATACTTTATTGTGGCGTCGCCTATGATCTCGAGCTTCTACGCATCGCCGCGGATAAGCTCCGGGCGGAGGCCTTGCGGCTTAAGGACACTGCCTATAACCTGGAGAATCGCTATATACCTTGATTAAGTAAATTAACTAGCTTTTTCTTCCGTTTCTTTTTGCAGGCACCTTTGTAGGTCTTGGAGGGTTCGCGGGCTGGGCTGCGGCGGAATTTGTAGAATCTCCCGCCCCATACATACCCTCTTTGAGCCGTAGACAGGAGGACAATCATTTACTTGATATCAAGCATGGATCTGTCCCAGTGCAAGTCCAAATGCCGAAACAGTCCAGAGATCCTTTTTCATAGAGTCAAGCGCAAAAGGACAGCGTCAGAATGATTGTCATCAAGATGAAAAGTCCATGTTCCACGCTACTGTAGAGAGAGCATCGACAAAGAGCATCCGAGAAGATCGCCAAGAGGAAAACACAACAATGCAGTCTAGACCTACAGCTACAGCTCTGAAAGAAACGAAGCTTCCCTGCGCGGAGAACGGGAATGAACCGTGGTCCCCGGATGCAACAGCGTCGTCCTCAAAGAACATGTCAAAATGGTGGACTTGTAGTAGAACAAAGAACACAATCCCCGGCGAAAGGGTCATGGCAATCTTTACATGCGTGGTTGCCTGAGGCGAGACAAAGAAAGCGATGAGGCCCATTCCCGTCGCAGTGCGATGGCTTTATAACCTCCAACCCGCCTTGTCTCTCTGATCTTCTCTTCAACCCATCCTTTTCTACACAACCAAACCAGCAACATGCCGAGAGAACTCCGCAGTCGTGCTAAGGCGAAAGGGAAGGCCACGGCGGAGGACCAAGGTGCAGAAACAACTTCCACGCCAGCCGTCACCTTCCCGAGTATCTATCGCGGCGTTCTGGAGCGCAAGCCAAGAGGCAGAGTCAAAGCGTTACGGTCCGCAGCCGGTCGCGGGCAAGAGCAAGAGCAAGAGGACGACGATGACGAGGTCGAGGATGTCATGCGTGAGAGGGAATTCGAACCTTTCCCACCACCGTCGTAAGTGGTGCCCTGCCCCATGGATATATATAGTCCAAGGGGGCTATATCTGCCAGGATAAAAACTAATCCCGTCTCTCTCTCTCTTTATCGCAAGTGATATCGATGGTTACATTCGGTGCCTTGACCAAAGAATCGACGCTGGCATCAACGTCCAGGCTCTCACGGAGTTCAAAAATGAAATGCTCGAGGAGTCGAGGTCAAAGCGAGCCGGCCGTGAGAAAAGCATGTCCCCTCTGATTCCGTGGGTAACTCTGCTAACTGGTGTATGACATTGTCTATCAGCCGATACGACGAAGGGGAGCCTCCGAACTTGAGCGAGGAGGCCTATTTTCGGATCCATAGCCTCAAACAACTCCGGGAAGAGCAGGCGGACAATGTGGAGCAACTCAAAAACATCGATGCACTTCTAGCGGCTTATCGATCAGGGCACCTCGAGGCTGATGGTCGGGTCACCTACTGGTGCGAGAGACGACTCGTAGGAGGGCCCAAAGTGGAGAATATGGACGAGACATGGAGCAGACCGGTATGGTGCCACGGAGGGAAATTTCTGGGCCGAGATAGTAAGTTCGTTATTCGACGCTTTTCCTTCAAGCCCGCTGGTCCCCAATTCAATTGACTCTGACTGACGAGCTTTTACAGTCAACCGTATTGAAAATGTACTCCTTCTTGTTGACTCGGCCGAGGGATCTGTATTTTTCTCACGAGGTGAAAGTCACTGACACACCGTTTGAAGGGGGGACATCTCTGCTGACACGTATGAAAAAAAAAGCTCCACTTTGCGCTGTACCTCCCCGGGTCAAGAGGTTACATGTATTTCAACTTCCTTGATGATACGGGAGCGTCCCTGCCGAAGATCTTCGAGGAAGACGTGCAACTCATCACACGGCACTTGGGAGGCCGGTGGGCAAGCATGGGGCCTTTAAATTTCGTCACAGCCAACGGATCGGTACGACTCCAGACGTTGAGAATTCGCTTCAGAGTGGTAGACACCCAACATGGGCATCTGATTGGACCCTGGGTGTGGTTGAGAACGGCCATCACTCCGGGTAAATACGATCCCAGAGTGAATGATCGTTTGAGTGGCATGTGGATGAGGCATCTTTTCTACAAGGCTACGGCACCAGATGGGAGTGGGAACATGTGGATCTCGACGAATAAATCAGGGATTTCGGGCCAGAATATGTCTACCATCAAGATGCCATGGGATCGCTAACAGTGAAGTTCTTTTCCGGCGAGAATGCAGTGGTCGTTGCGATGCTTCTGTTTTGTATTTCTTGGATATCTATCAGAAAATACCAGTATGGGTCAGAACTTGGAACTACGTAAACTGTCATGACATCTCCGTTTAGTCTTACAGACGAACCTGTCTCTCGCAGACGATCATTGCACTTTTCTAAAAACATTCTAGACCTTTCTCCTGCATTACTCAAACCTTGGGAACGGTGATATGGCTATGAAGTCAACTCCGATCAGCCTGACGTCATCACGCCCGCCCAACCTGCTACGCCCAGTGAGTTCTGCCTGTCACCGCTGCTTTCGACATACTCTGTACGAGGGAAAGCAGGGTTTACTTTGGGATTTACGCCTGTTCCGACATATAAGAGGGACTACTGTTGAGCGCTTGTTCTTCCATTCAGAATCAACACGAATTCTCTACGACGCAACACCACATCTCATCCATACCACGTTGGCAATCCCCTTCCTTTACCTATTCACTCGACAACCCACCAACATGAGCACCCTCAGCAACCCCGACTCCGTCGTCAAAGCCAACCAGGGCGAATTCAAGCCCTCCATCGCTCCCACCGGCCCATTGAGAAATGACGGCGTATGTTCCCTTCCTTTCCTTTGCCCTCTCCTTCCCTTCGCCATGAAGTATGTATACTAACAAAACTCGCCATGCAGCACCAACTCGGCCGAAAAGTCGCCCCGGCAGACTTCAAGCCCGAATTCCACGCCCAGACCCTCCCGCCCGGCACCGCGCCGGCGTCGAGCAGCTACCAACCCAACCCCGTGAGCGAGGCGGGCGGCCAAGCGCTCAACGACCTGATGGACCGGTCGCACGGCAAGCCGAAGACCTCCACCTCGGCGGAGCAGACGCTGAACGGGGCGACCTCGGCCGACGTGCACCGCGGGCTCGGCCACCCGGGCGCGGGCGAGACGAAGAACGAGATCCGGCACGACGGCTCGCACGGGCGCAAGCGCCAGACGTACGGGCTCGAGGGCGTGGGCGCGCACCGCGAGGAGAAGTTCGAGCGCACGCTGGCCGACCAGCGCGGGCTGGAGAGGGAGGAGGCCGCCGGCAGCGGATCGCTCGGCAACAAGGGCGAAAAGGCCGCCGAGGATATCCCGCCCGTCGGCGCGGAGAGCTTGGCGGCCGAGTGGAAGTACGAGCCCGGGACTAAGAGGGGGGCAACGCATGGCGAGGGCTCGTACGCTGGTACTGGACCTCACTAAAATCATCGTCGTTTTTTTTGGCTAGGGAGATTGGGGAAAATGAATGTATTAATTATCGGTTTGATTAGCATGGGTATCATGGTTGGGTTTTTTCGATGATGATGTACACACAATACTTCGAGCGAATAAACATGTGAGAAACTGAGAATTTCATATACTTGTCGCCCTGAAAAGAAAAATACTAGGTCACGATGCTGACCCATTCCTCTCGTGTCCGCTCTTCTCGTCCTGCTGGTTCGGCTTCTTGGGCCAACTGCGTGCGATGTCGATATTTGCCCGCGGGAACCACATTTCCAGAAAAACGTAGAGCAGGAAATCGATGACCACACACAGGCAGAACAGCTTCCCGGCCCACACGCCACACCCGTAATATCGTTTCAACCTGTCGATCAGGGCGAAGCTGCGTACTCGATCACCGCTGGCTTCCCATCCCTGGCCGGGATAGTATCCGTAGAACTCTTCCTGGCTGATGTCGCCGCAGATGCCTTGATACACACGCTCCGTTCGCTGAGCCACGTCGGTCCACGAGTACATCATCTTCACCTGGTCGTGGAAGCGATCGGTGCGCACTTTATTGGACCGGAGCGCAGCGATGGCCTTTCCCGTGGCCATCACCAAATCGTCTTCTTCGGGCTTGGCGAAGGTCGTCATGTGCTGGGGTAACACTTCTGGAATACCACCGACCCGCGTACACACGACGTAGAGGCCGCAGCTAGCGGCCTCGACGATGACCGTACCGAAAGCTTCCGTTAAGCTGGGGTGTAGATATATATGGCCCCGCACCATGACGTCGCGGACTTCTTCGTGGCGGACAGACCCAAGCATTTCAACCTTATCCTGCAGAACATTCCTTTCCAGCATTTGTTCCAGATCGATGGCTTTGGGACCAGAGCCGGCGATTATAAATCGTACGTTCGGATGAGACGCGAGAATCCGAGGGATGGCGGCAATGAGAAGGTCCGTGCCCTTGTTGTAGAATAGACGTGAGATGACAACGATTGTAATCGTGTCGTCGGGACCGATGAGCGGTGGAGAAGGTCGCGGATCGGGTAGTCCGCCTGGTATACGTTCGTTCGAGCGAGGGGTGTATGAGAGTGGTCGAAAGTTCTCTGCAACGACCGCGTTGGGAATGACGGAGACCATCAGGGGGTCGAGCGAAGCTCGAAGCACAGTATTCTCCTTGCTGTTTCGTGTCAGCATCGACTCCTTTTTCGCCAAGCCTCTCAGTACCATCTTACCATGTATGACTGACGCAGATAACATGGTCGACATCGCTCAGCGTGAACTTCAGCAGCTTGTTGGTAAGAATCGATCCGGCATCGGCGAATCCGAAGAGGGAGTGATCGGTGAACACCGTCCGTAAGCCCATCGTTCGCGCGTGAAGAATAGCTTCATGACAAAAGCTACTCAAACTGGCATGCCCATGGACAATTTGAATCTGTTCGCGGATAACGATGTTGCGGAATACGGGGAAGAACGAGAAGACGGTGGGCATCGTCGACTCTCGGTATATGACGAGGAAGGGCACATGGTAGACCTTGAGTCCATTCGTGAGGTATCTAACTCCCGTGCGCCCTTTGTATGCATGTGTAATGATGATCACTTTATGGCCTCGATCTATGAGTTTCTGGGCTGGGTAAGCATTCGTCGCAACGTTAAAGAGTGACGGGGTAGTCTTACTGTTGATAATTGGTATATGTGACTTTCAACCCCGCCTGTTACAGTCAGCAGCTGAAAATGACCAGTCAAAGGATCAAGCCTAAAAGATACCAGGTTGGGGGAAGAAGAAGTCACTGATCATACTGTACCAAGTCAGTATGCGCCGCACTGATCCACGGGGATGCGACACTCACGCAATGTTGTAAGGCATTTTGGCGGTCGCTCTGGCCTCGAGAACCTCCAAACGGCATCAACACAGGACTTCCACCTACTCTGTCCATGGCCGACAGTGTGAATGAGATCCAAGGGAAGAACACTGTGAATGACATGTGTTGGCAGTGAAGATCATCCAGGAGGCCCGGAGAGTCCAGACCCTGGCGGTCGAGTCACGGGTGGTCTCCGCAGCGGTGAGCCAGTTTCTGCCAGCAGAAAATTACGTTCTCCGGTGATGACTTCCTCCCCGCCCCAAAAAAAATACCTAGGAAAGTCCTCCGCAGCACCAACACCTCACCAACACTTCACTTCTTTCCACCTTGACTCAAGTAAATTGACGCTGCGACCATGGCTGCTCAATCTGCACGACCTCTGCGCGCTGATGAGCAGTCAAATACCCCGAACAGCTCCAAAAAGTCTCACAAGCGCAAGAGAGAGATCGATGGCTCCGCCGTCGCTACTTCGACACCGACCCCGACCAAAAAGCAAAAGAAAGACAAGATGGGCAATTCAACGCCTACCCACTCGGAAAACTCAAAGAAGGCCAAACGACCCGAAACCGCTGTCGACAGTGGTCTTCAAGAAGACGCGACCGAAGAAAAGAGTGCTGTTTCGCCGATCGGCAGCAAAGCGAAGTCCTCCGGAAAGCATGATCTTCTCGATGACGCAGAAAACAAGTCGAAGAACAAGAAACGCAGAACTTCCGTCGCCGCTTCTGAGACAATTGAAACTCCTTCATCTGTGAAGAAGACTAGGGAGGAATCAGAGGAGGAACCGGAAGACGATAAAGGGACAAAGGCATCAAAGAGCAAGAAGCGCAGAGACGATGGAGACGCTACTGAATCGGCCAAAAACACTACGTCGGTGAAACACACCAAGGAAGAGCCGGACGAGGATGAAGAGACAAAGTCAATGCGAAGCAAACATTCTGGTATCTTATCGAAATTTCAAAAGTCTCTCAAAGCCGCGGAGACGGCCAAGGCGAAAGGAGAAGATGCGAAGACTACAACTACAGAGACGATAGGTCCGGAGCCCGTGATCGCTCAAGGCCTCGAGCCGCTGCCACAACCTGAACAAGCACCCGACGTATTTAAGAAACCAACATACTCGTCTCTTCCTGCCTGGCTGGCAGATCCTCTTAAGGTACCCGTTGAGGAGAGAAAGAAATTTTCTGAGCTCGGCATTGATTCTAAGATGTTGAACATTCTGGAGGAGAGTGGCTACAAGGAGGCGTTTGCTGTTCAGTCTGCCGTTATTCCGTTGCTGTTGCAGGGCTCGGAGAGACACAAGGGTGATCTCTGCATTTCGGCTGCTACTGGTTCAGGAAAGACACTGTCTTACGTGCTGCCAATGGTTACCTCTTTGGACTCACTTCCCGCTCCGCGGCTCAGAGGTCTTATTGTGGTCCCTACCAGAGAACTGGTGAGGCAAGCTCGGGAAGCCTGCGAACTTTGCGCCGCTGGTTCTGGATTGCGGATTGCATCGGCCGTCGGCAACGTGGCTATCAAAGACGAGCAGAATCTTTTGATGAGGACCGAGGAGGTCTATAGCCCTGAAACCTTCCAGAAACGACAGGAGGAGTTGACCTCAAAAGACTGGATTCGCTTCGACGTTCAGGATTACATTTCCGAGGTAAAGGACCTAAGTGAGACGCTACACGGCTATGTCCACAAGCACGAGCCGAATGTTGACATCCTGATTTGTACACCCGGCCGACTTGTTGACCACATCCGCCACACCAAAGGATTTACCTTGCAACACCTTCAGTGGCTTGTGATCGACGAGGCCGATCGATTGCTTAATGAAAGTTTCCAGGAATGGGTCGAAGCCGTCATGACATCGTTGGATACAAGAAAGACACCCGACGCTTTTGGATACGCCGGCAGATTTTTTGCGGACTTGGGACTCCCTCTTCGAAACCCAGAGCCACGGAAGGTTGTCCTCAGTGCCACTATGACTAGAGACATCACAAAGTTGAACTCCCTGCGACTTACGAATCCCAAGTTGGTGGTTATTGGAACAGAGAAGGCCGCAGCGGCGGAGCACGAAGATGATGCCGATGCTACTGGCTCAGATGCCCAATTCACACTCCCATCCACGTTGAAAGAGTTTACGGTTTCCGTTGGCGATGGTTCGAAGAAACCACTTTATCTTCTACGCTTGCTACTGGAACACATCAAGGTCGACGCTGGCGACAAGGCGAAGCTTGTCTCGTCAGCCGAATCCGGAGACGCGAGTTCCGACGAATCTGACTCAGACGACACTAGCTCCGACGAATCGAGCTCCGACGAATCCGATTCAGACTCCGAATCCGACTCTGACACCTCGTCCGACGATGACACGTCTTCTTCCGGGTCTGACGAGTCTGACTCGGAGAGCGAGGCCGACTCCGTGGAACTGGTCCCCACCAGCGGTCCCGCACGAAACACCGTCCTCATCTTCACCAAGTCCTCCGAATCGGCGTCTCGACTTTCGCGGCTCATTTCTCTCCTCCACCCATCCCTCGCCAACCAGGTCGGAACCATCATCAAATCGAACAAGTCATCCGCATCCCGGAAGACCCTTACCGCCTACCGCCGCGGCAAGATCTCGGTCATCGTCGCTACCGATCGCGCCTCGCGTGGTCTGGATCTGCAGTCTCTGACGCACGTCGTCAACTACGACGTTCCCACCAGCATCACAACGTACGTCCACCGTGTCGGGCGTACCGCACGAGCGGGCAAGGAGGGATCCGCATGGACCCTCGTCGCTCACCGCGAAGGAAGGTGGTTCACGTACGAAATTGCCAAGGGTTCCGACGGGAAGATCGTCCGGTCTACCAACGTGGAGAAGGTACACATGAAGCTGGATAACGCGAACGACATCAAGTCGAAGTACACAGCCGCGCTGGACGCGCTGGAGGCGGAGGTAAAATCCGGTGGAAAGAAGTTGGAATTAAAGTGAAGGATTCTACTATCCAATCAACAACTGTGATTTCGCTTTCCTTTGATTTTCATTTTGATCATGAGTAAATTCCATATTGTAGATCTTTACGCAGAAGGAAAAAGACATATATAACCAGCTCGAGGAAATATCGTTCAAGGTACCAACCCTGTGAAATACTAGTATCTACTGATACAGTTGGCAGTGACCAGTCTCCTAATCTATGTATGTATCGCTTAGCAATACTTACTTACTTACTGGTCAATTCGTTCCACTAAGACCTCTTCTGAAGCTCGTTGTGACGATAATTATAAAAATGACATGACATGACTTTCTCTGTCTTAGGGCTAACCCTGAACGAAGCCCTAGATACATGGACATCTCGAATAGGCGGGTCTGTCGCCTGTCCGATGCACCTGCGCCCCCGTGGCAGGAGGATCGTCAGAACGAGGAACACGATGGCAACGGGAATTTTTCCTTGGGTTGATTCCGAAGTAGTAAAGCCCTCTTTCTAAACTGTGACGTTATTCCATCTCTCATGTACACGAAGTTTCTCCAGAGTTCAGCCGCGGAGAGCTGGGGACTTCTCCAGATGTTGTTCATTTGGAAAGAGCAGTGGACTTGTCCTGATGCTCAATGAACATCCATCCTCCTGTAGAACAGTCTCGCTGGGTAAGTTTGTTTTCATGAACAGGGAAGTCCTTAATATTCCCATTACGCACCTGTGTCATGTGAGGTTACCTGTCATAGAAGGTTGATTGATTGCTCTCCTTATGGAACCTATGCCTAGAACTGCTTGACCATGCACAACAGCCGTACTACATGATGTTCTGCATCCAGCGCTGGCTCAACCGCGTCACAGTAATTGCCAGATTATTAGATGATCTTTTGGGGGTCTATCAATCACCAGTTAAGAATTTCAAAAATAACTTTAGACGACATCCAGAAAAGAAAAAAAAAAAGACAAATCTATTGAGGTATCTAGATGGGGGTATGAAAGGATGAAACTCCTCCTGCGCCTGAAATAGTTTGAAGTAAGTGGCTTTAATCCACTCGTTCAAGGATTTCCTCGGACCTCGTGCTGCATGCAGCACCCTCGCTGCCCTTGATCGCTTTACTTCATCACCGGAGGCCGGCCTTCCTTATTCCACTTGACTCGCGTTCGCACCCACTCCACCGCCTCCTGGACTCCCGAGCCCATGAGCGCACTGACGGGCAAGACGCGACTGTCGCGCACGCCACCTCCCTTCTCACCCTCGAAGACCTTGCGGACGAACCCTTCCTTGATGCGAACGACCTCGACGCAGTCCTCCCGGTCCTGCTTGTTCGCCAGCACGAGGATCGGCACCCCCGCCACCTCGGCATGCTGCAGCACCGACTCCAGCACCTGGCGACACTCGTCCAGCCGGCCGAAATCGCTCCCCGCCGCGTTGATGCCCACCATCTGCTCCGTAAAGGACGGCGTCGCGTCGCCGCTCGACGCCGAACTCGGCCGTCGCGACGGTAATCGCGTGATGTCCGGGTTCTGGCCGACGTCCGTGCTGTCCACGACGAAGATGATGGCGTGGCAGCTGGCGTAGTAGCTCTGCCAGAGCCCGCGCATCGAAATCTGTCCGCCCACGTCCCAGATCTTCAGGTACATGTCCGGTAACGAGATGGTCGCGACGTTCTGGCCGACGGTGGGGACGGTTTTGCCGGGGTCGGGGGCAGCGGCGCCATCGGGGCGGGGGAGGTAGAGGGCCTTGATCTGGTTGAGGAGAGTGGTCTTGCCGGCGTTGTCGAGGCCGAGGAGGAGGACGGAGTATTCTGTTTTCAGCAGCAGAGTCAGCGGAGAGGAATGGAGCGGACAGGAAATGGAATAGGTGATAGATAATGCTGACTGACCCTCTTTGCTGGTCGCGTATAGATAGAGCGACTTGGCTAAATGGTACATGGTTGTTGTGGTCGGAGAATATATAGTCTCTCGGACGGAGTCAAGCCAGACCAGTGGCGGGACTTTGTTAAGGCCAGACTCCGATCGAACGATCTGAATCTGGCTGTCTCCTCCAGTGCTTGTTGATTCACTCTTTTTCCAATCAGATCAAGCTCAAACACGATGTCACGGAGAAGACCATAGTTCTCTCGATCGGCTTACGAGCGTACCTGTCCTTTACTTGGACCTGTTGCAGCCATCGGGATCCTCTTCGTCGTCCTCCAACGAGAGGCCGAGGTCCGCGTCAGCTGCTCCCCGTTTGGGACGGCAGGGCATGGGGTCAGCCCTAAGCCCTTGATTTCCTATTTTGGCTGATGCCTCCCCTCTTTTTGCCTGAGAACAATGGCGTCGACTCGTGATTTGTCGCTCCTTCGCTTTTTAATCGAAGAACGAAAGGACAAAACTACAAACAACCCCGTCTGAGGATTCGATTCCTCTGTTTGCCGAGGCGTGTCCTACGTCCTCATTGTTTATTTATTTGCCAAGTTGAAGCTGAACATCAATTCAATGATCTCCCTTGACGTGTACATGATGAGATCATGAACAAGGCGTAGGATCCAGACCTGGTTCCAACGGTCCGCAACGGTTCCAACCCATGCTTTTCACTAACAAGGCGAATTTGGCCCTCCCACTTTGTTTTGTCAGCGACTCCGCCGTTCGCGGAATCAGTCGTCAGGGCTGCGCATCGGCTGGAAAACAATGCTAACCTTTTATTTTCTTTTGAATTGACGGACTCTCCATGGCTTTCTCGCTGTTCTCCTTCATCAGAAGGTAGTCCGTCTTCCAACAAGGGTCAACAATTGACTCTTTTCTCCACGTCCTCCCCCCCATCGTATGTCTTGTACAGAATGCCCCGCGGATGATGGGCAACCGGAGGCTTTGAAATCGCCTTCAATGGAGACTGACACCATAATCATCGGTATGTCGCCATATCCAACATGTCTGAGACAACATCGTGCCAATGAGGTCCCTAGTCGATGATCGTGAGCGGAATGTTGATTTTTCATCAGGGAACGGCCCGTCGGCCATGATTCTGTCTTATATCCTGCATGGCCATATCCCATTTTATTCTCCCGAGCCCCCGCATCCGGACCCTTTGCTCCATGCAAAGCTGAAGGACACCCCGGAGTTACTGCATGCGGATTTCAACGCTCTCACCGAGCACTTTGCTGCGTCACGGCTCTCGTACTCCACCCAGGCTCTTCCGGTCAATGTCTTGCTCGACACCCTCGTCCGACCTAGCGCAGATGTGGACGAGACAGGGAGCATCACCAACGTCCAATGGCGGTATATGCCTGAAAAGGCAGTGCCGCACGTGGTCGTTGGCAATGCACCGCAGCCCGGTGGTCAATGGACAGACAATCCGATGCCGGCCAGCTGGGAGATTCAGACCCTGAGCTACGCGACCATGCTGTCCTTGCCTGGATACTCCTTCGCTGATCACTACCGCAAATCAACGGGCAAGGAGATCGCCGCATTCACCCGACCGTCCAGGCTGGCCATCGCAGAGTATCTCCGCGCTTATCCTTCTGCAGTTGGAATCAACCATGTCTTCCGCAGCGGCGAGAATCTCTGCGACATCTCCCGCACAGAGAACGGCTTCTACATCCGCTCTCACAACATTCACTGCAAGCACCTTGTTCTGGCGACGGGAATTTTCTCTGAAGTGCTACGGCCTCTTCCTCTGCTGGAGCCTTTACTGCCGCTCCAACCTACGCCAGACGTTCCGTTCCTCGTCATCGGGTCGGGGTTTTCTGCCGCGGACGTGATCATCTCTGCGCCAAAGGATCAGAAAATCATTCACGTGTTCAAATGGGACCCCGAAGCTCGACCATCCCCGCTTCGCAGCTGCCATCAGCAAGCATACCCGGAGTATGCCGGCATCTACCGGCTGATGAAACGAGCTGCCCTTGCCGCCGAACCAGCTTCTACCAAACGTCCCCGAACCCGACGGACCACCTCCACGCCTTTTCTCGAAAGTCGTTCCTGGTACGAGGTATACGATGGACTCCCCAACGCGGAAATCACGGGGGTGGAAATGCAAGACGGACAAGCAACGGTCACCTTCCGAAACGCCGACGGAACAACATTCGCTCGACAGGTCCGAGGGCTGGTATACGCGGTCGGCCGTCGAGGCACCCTGGGCTACCTCCACGCCGATCTGCTTTCCGAAGTGCTTGGGAATCCACGGGACGGGGCTGAAATAGATCCCATGGTGTCCGGTCAGACCCTACGCGGCAAAGCGGTCGACGATCTCGAAGTCGCGCGGGGCGTCTTCATCGTCGGTAGCCTGACGGGTGACTCTCTTATTCGGTTCGCATACGGAGGTTGTGTCTACGTCGCGGGTAAACTCATCCGCGCGCATGCCGGAGAAGAAGATGAATTGAGCAGCACGTGCAGTAGTGTCTCGACGCCCTCGCGACCGTCGACGGGAATGGCATTGCCCGTCATGAACGGCATGGATGGACACCACGTCGTACCTCGGGTGAATGATACGGATCACGATCAAAAGTCTCTGGTTTTGGAGCGAGAGGACACGTGCAGCAAGATCTCCACCATTACGAAGAATCCCAAGTTTAATAGTTGGTGGAGGTCGCTCCTGCGCATGTGGGGGTGACATTCGTGTCATCCGTCTCTATATGCGAGTTGCGAATTTCCTGGTCATGTCGCAAGGGTGGGTATCGATCTCTTATGTCTTAATAGATCAATTAGGTCGTTCGTGTCTCTGTTCCTCGATCTGGACTGTTTCGCAGGTCGGTTGTATGTCGGATTTGATCTCGTCGCATTTGAGCATTCTGAATGTTTTATGAGGGTGGCATAATGACAGATTATCCAGTTATATATTATAGACCTGGACTTCGGATTGAAAAGTCCTGCTCTTCCATCTACAAACAAATCTTTCTTCCAGAAATTTCCAACCAACTTGTAAATGATTCAACTCAATGATACGCATAGCTTCCCTTCGTATTTTGTGTGCTTTTAATGTTCGTTGAGACCGTATCAAAGGCAACAAATATAGATGCCGACGAATCACGCTCCTTTGTAGTATTCTACTATCCCGCAACGCCAAGGGTATTGATACAAATCACCATGAAGAGAACAATCGCTTGATTTTCGGATGAATTGACAATATCCAATGTCAATAATTTCGCAGTAATCTACTACACTACCCCATGATCTGCAGCTGATCATCCGGAGGCCACCGCACCTGCGCAAAGCTCAGGCACCGCTTGATGCTCTGCAGGTACTTCCGCGTGATCTCGTCGCTGAGAATGTGTGCCTGTTGGTCGCTCTGGTGCAATTTTTCTCGGGCCGATCGCTCGTGGATACCAACCATGGTGACACCGATGGGCCATGCTCTGTGGATCGTTAGCTTCGCCTTTGACACTAGGTATAGGTGGGAACGTACGCCTTTCCAATACTCAGCCGCAAATACGCATCATTCGCATCGACATATCGCCGCAACTGCGCCTTGTGCACGATCTCGACGACGGGCTCCAACACGCCATCCTCGAGATCCCCCTTCTCGAACTTCCGAAACAGCGGCTTCATGTTCTCCCGCGACTGCACCATGGCGTTGTACGCCTGCCGTCCCTGCAAGCTCTGCCGGACGGACAGATCCCGCTTCGCCAGCGCGACCTCCCACTCGGCCAACACCATGTTGAAATACGACGCCAGCTGGCGGAACAGGAACTTCCGCCCTGCGGCATCCTTGGGCACCGTCGGCGCGATCTTCATCTCCTTCTCGTCCACCAGCTCCAACGTCGTCGGGATCGGCCCGTCCGACAACAACACCTTGGGCTGCGGCGTCTCCACCAACCGCCGATACCGTCGCAACCGGCCCCGGTGCGTCTCGCCAAACAACCGCGCCGGCTCGTCCAACTGCCTCAGCTTCTCGATCAGCTCGTCATCGTCGATATCCTCCTCCTCGGGGGCGACGGGACTACTCTTCTCGTCGCTCCTTTCCGGCAGCTCGGGCAACCCCAACCGCTTCCGCCGCTCGCGTTCCTGGGCGCGTGCCTCTTCCTCGCGTCGCCGCAGCGATTCTTCCGCCAGCCGCCGCTTCTTCTCCTCGCGTTCCAGCCGGCGGGCGGATTCCTCTTCTTCGAGCTTGCGCTTCTGCGCGAGTTTCGCTTCGCGGGCGCGTTGGAGCTGCGCTTGTTCTTCCTCGTAGGCGGCGATGCGTGCGGCTTCGAGGTCGCCGCGGCGGACGTATTTCTTTTCGGGGGGTTGGGAGGAGGAGGAGGATGAGGAGGTGGTGGTGGTGGTGGGTGTGGCTGTGGCGGGGGATTTGGCCTTGGAGATTTCCTTGGCCATGAGGGATGCGAAGTCCATCGTGGGTGGGTTTGTGGCCCCGCGGGAGACTTGAAGGTGTTTAGATTATGTGCACTATGAGAAAGAAGATGGGGATGGAAGATCGGTGGTGGTGTTAAGTGAGGGTGAGAAGTGAAATGCGGTATTGGTGGTGGTTGAAACATGCGGCCAAATCGGGAAACCCTCCGAAACGGAAAGGTTCAAGCTCCATCCGCAGCTCTCGTGACAGGACAGGACAGCTTACACTCAAACACATCTCCCCATTGAAACCATTCCACCTCGACAGATGCCTTCCAGCTTATCGCAATAGCTTCGATCATCTGAAGACTACCCATCGACGAATTCAACCACACCCATTGAAACAAATCTGTAATTTCGACACGGAAAAACAAACACACACGAGCTCAAGCTTCCAGCAACCTCAAAAGAAACATAACATGACCTCCCGCGACGACATACCACCCAAACAACCCTCCTCCTCCTCTATCGACCGCCAATCCACGACCCCCTTCCACCTCAAACTCTTCTACCGCCAGCACAACTACCACCACCTCTCCGACTTCCCCATCCCTACCTCGCCTGCGCAGGTCAGCGACCCTCCTCCACCCGCGCTCCCACCCCACCTCCAAATCTACACCTGGCAATCCTGCACGCTGCGCGAACTCTCGCAGCTGCTGGCCTCGGCCCTGCCCGCCCTCCTCCCCTCCCCGGCCATCGGCACGCGCCTCTGCTTCCGCCTCATCTACCCGGACACGCGGGGCGCCGCGACCCTCGGCCCGGACGCGCGCGGGCGCTACCTGGCCAAAGACCTGGGCAGCGTCGTCGTCGGCTCATCTTCATCGAATGATCATCGCACCGCCGAAGACGGGAATCACGCGCCGCGCCGCGCGCAGCAGCAACCCGACGACGCGGGGAAGACGCTGCACGACGCCCGCTTCGTGATCGGGGATTACGTCGACTGCGCCATCCTGCCGCCGCTGGAGGACGGGTCGGTGGCGCCGCCCATCGCGACGGGGGGGCGCGGATCGGTCATCGGCGGCGGGATGCGGGCGTTTCGGGATCGGGAGAATAATGGGTTCGGCGGCAGGGGGAGGGGAGGGAGAGGAGGAGGTGGTGGTGGTGGAGGAGGGAATGGGGTTCCGAGTGGGGATTGGAGACGCGGGGAGAGGGTGCCGGAAAGTGGTAGTGGTGGTGGTGGTGCTGGTGGACGAGGGGGTGGGAGGAGGGGGTGGGCGCCTTATTGATCTGGATATCAATTGAAAAATGGATGGGAAAGAGGAGAAGGTGCTTAGCAAGGGATTGATTGGATTTGAAAAAGCCCATGTCGAAAGGGATACGATACGATACCCCCCGGTTAGGATGCGATTTGAGCCATCTTTTCTACCGCGATTGATTGTTTACGTTACGCTTGATGAGTTTGTGTCCGTTCAGTTGGGATGGGAGGGTTATGAGATTGCCGATGTGGATTACAGCATGCTGGAGGATCAATTGCGAGGGAAGATATCGTTGGGAGAATACCCTAATATACCTCTTACACGCGATGACCCAACTCATCCCACGAGACCAAAGCTGCATTTGCTGCTTCAACTGGTAGAAATACAACCCCCCCCCCCCCCAAAAAGCCAAACCCACTCTCACGAGTTAGAACACAAGAAAACGACATGTATGAGGTATATGCTAGTGGTAGGTTACAGCACGGGATTGGAAGACCGCAAAACGTGCATCAGAATTTCAAAAAACGAAGAACCCTTTCCCTTTCTCTTCTCTTCTCTACCACTCGACAATGGTGTCTCCCCTCCTCTTGCCGCGGAATTCGTACTTGCCCTGCACCACCATCTCTGTGTCAGCCGTATATATACCTCCAAGGGTTGAATTGAATGAAAGACATTCAACCCAAGCAAATCAAATCAATCACAGAAATCAGAGGGGATCGCATACGTCAGTCTTGTAAGCAATATATCCCAAAGTACCGGGGATCAAGGCCATGTAGACGAACGACAACCAGGCATTGCGGGGCGTCCAGCGGAAGTACTTGTAGCGGTTGGCGTTGAGTTCTACGAACACATCAATCAGTCTCCGTCTCCCATCGCAACCAAATTCCATATCCCGGCGGGATTGGCATATTTTGGGAAGGGAAGTTCACTCCATACCGTAGTATTTCTGAAGCGCCGGGTCAAGGATCAGGGCTGGAAGATGGTCAATTCGTCAGCGGAGAAACGCGGATTGAGGAAAACTGCAATTAATTGCAACCGCACCATGTAAAGGAGGGCAAGAACTTACACTTGCTAGGACCGGCCATGGTGACGGTGGTGTCGGGAATCTGGGCGTTTTGGAAGGCTGAATCGGGGGCGGTCGTGAGGTCGGTTGGTTGATTGTTGCGGAGGATGGGAAAGTCGGTGGTCATGTGATCTGGTGGGTGATGAGTCAGCACGGCGGACTGGTGTGCGGTGGCCAGTTGGCGGCAGGGGGGTATGATGTCATGGGGTTGGTGTGTATCACGTCGAACTCAGCTATCTCATGAGACAAGTTCCAGTATCGATGTAACACAAGTCTCATCAGCTGCATCGTTTGATACGATATCGCTGGTCACTACTGTACTTTGACGAATAGACAACTAAACCATCTCAACGATGCGTTCTTGTTTTGATAAAGTTCCACCGATCGATGTCCCTATGGACTTGATCGTAACTTGTAAGCCCCCACTATCGCATCAAATGACGCCAGTCACTTTCATTTCTCATCAGCAGGTGTATTATTTAGAGTCGGACAGTTTAATTGCTCCGACTGACATCCAAAAAAAGGGACCGTTTCGCCCGTGTCTCACCTGCAGCAAGCCACCTCGGCCCGAAGAAGTATACATGGCGAGCTTAGCTTGACGGTGGACTTTCGTACTTAATCAAGTTTGTGCCAGTTCTTAGATTCCGATCAATAACATTTTGGCCAGTTGCATTCCAACGAGATTCAAGGCGATAGATAATATTATCATCCAAAAATGGCAGATGCAAACCAAGGCGCGAAAATCACGCTTTACTGGTAAATACTGTCGCATTGCATTGCATTCGCCTTTTCTTTTCCTCCAATCTCAAGAAAGCACCATCAGAAAATACTATACTCAAGTAACTAACTCCCAAAACCACCAAATCAAGGCTCGAAAAATCCCGGTCGCAACGCACCCTCTGGCTCCTCGAAGAACTCGGTCTCACCTACGAGCTGAAAACCTTCCAGCGCGGCGCCGACATGCTGGCCCCCGCCGCCCTCAAACAGATCCACCCGCTGGGCAAATCCCCCGTCATCAGCGTCGAGACGGCGTACACCGAAAAACCGCTGGTCCTGGCCGAATCGGGCGCCATCTCCGAGTTCCTGACGGACCACTTCGACCGCGGCCACCGGCTCGTGCCGCGGCGATACGCGGGGGACCAAGAAGTGGGAGGGGAAAGCGAGGGGTGGCTGCGGTATCGGTATTTCATGCACTACGCCGAGGGGAGTTTGATGCCGTTGTTGGTGTTGCAGTTGATTCTGAATAGTAAGGTTTTTTGTTTTACCCTACTCCCAGTTTGCCTATCGCTTTCCGTTTTTTCCCCGGTATTGGGCGAAACTTGTTAATGGATCGGATCATTGTAGCGATCCAAACCGCCCCGGTCCCCTTCTTCATCAAACCCATCACCAACATGGTCGTGGGCAAAGTGCGCTCCGCCTTCCTCCAGCGCAACCTGGACACCCACCTCGCGTTCCTGGAGGAGCAGCTGGAAACCGCGCCGGGCGGGGGGCCGTTCCTGTGCGGCCCGGAGCTGACGGCGGCGGACATCATGATGAGCTTTCCCTTGATCGCGGCGTTCGCGCGGACGGTCAAGAAGGAGGAGTATCCGCTTTTGGGACAGTATGTGGAGCGGTTGCAGGCGATGGAGGGGTATCAGCGCGCGGTGGAGAAGGTGCACGAGGTAGACGGGGAGTTTAAGGCGTCGTTGTGATTTCTGAATCTTGAGGGTTATTCGATGTGTGATGTTTTGGAGTGTATTTACTGCTTGGATGGATTCCGTACGTACCTAAGTCATGACTTATAATATGTATCCAAGGATTTGATCAGTCTCTGGCAAGGCTGGGTATAGGAAGCATGCGACCAGAGATTGAATGGCAGTAGCTGATATCACTTAGAATCCCTTTCGTATACTGCATTCCATATCAAGCATGTCTATGGTTACAAACCGAGCATAAAGGGAATCAAATCAAGTCTTAATCATGTTTGTCCGAACTCGCCGAGTGAACAATTTGTTCAAACAGGAAGAAAAAAAAAAGTCGTATCTTAGCATGAAACGGATGGAAATCATCAACGGAAATGCCAAACGATGGATCACAAGGAGCAAGGGAAAGAAATAAAGTGCGCGAAAAAAAGTATGTGCCAGAAGGGTATCACGTTAAATATGCAATCTAGACCATCGCCATGAGCTTCTTCTCCCTCGTCAAGCGTAGAAAGGCGCCTCTCCGGAGCGTCGCTTCCCAATAGCATCGACACGGAAGCCGAGCTTTTCCATCTCTCCCATGTCCAGCAAACCTCGTCCGTCGAAAACCCATTTGGGTTCCTTCATGCCGTATGCGATCCGGGCCCATTCTACTGGTTCCGAGGCGATCGGCCGAGTCGACTTGGACCGGCAGTCCGAGCAGCCACTTGGACAAGCATTTTGAGGAGCTAGTCGGTATGAAAGCCCGTTGGAAACCCACGTGTCTTCTTCCCGCTGAGCTGTAGGTGTCATGGTATCGCCGAGACCGTCGTGGCATAGAAGATCGGTTTCGGTAATGTAAGTGTCCTTGGGCGCTTTCGCGAGCGGCGTTTGCTGGGCAGTAACGGGATAGTTCTGTCGCTTGACCGGCGTGTTCTTGAACTGGTCGCAATCTGTAACGACGAGGACCGCATGGGCCTGCGAACAAGCCGAATAGGCATCGGTGTAGACCTTGACGGAAGACCTCTCGTGCGTGAAGCAGATGGTCTCGAGCTCGCGCATGATGTCCTCCTCGCGACAGAAAGGATCGAAAATGGCGATTTCAGCGGGTCGCTCCTCCAGCAGCAATCGGATCACATCCACCGCCAACGATTCGCGCGTGTCTCCGGTGTCTTTCTTGAATGCGAAGCCCAGCATCGCCAGTTTCCGCCCAACAAGATTGCCCTGGAATCGCTGGATGACCTTTCCGGCGAATCGATCACGCTGGTACTCGTTCATCACGTTGACCTGTCGCCAGTAATGCGCGACGTCCTCCAAGCCCAGTGATTCCGCTAGGTACGTCAGACTGGCGATATCTTTGCGGAAACAAGAGCCCCCGAAACCAAGGCCGGCCTTCAAGAACTTGGGTCCGATTCTGGCATCCAGACCGATAGCTCGGGCGACTTGGTCGACATCCGCACCTGTGCGTTCACAGATGGCGCTGATAGAATTGATGCTGCTGATTCGCTGAGCGAGCATGGCATTGGCTACCAGTTTTGCCAGCTCCGAGGACCACGCATTGATTTCGAGAATCCGAGACGATGGAACCCATGATGAGTAGAGACCGGCGAGGATGCGAGCTGCACGGCGTCCAGATGATGTGCCGGAAGAGCCGATAAGAATGCGGTCGGGTGTGGTCAGATTCTCGATAGCGCAGCCTTCGGACAGGAACTCGGGATTCGACAAGACTTCAAACGGAACACCCGGACGGAATGTCGCCAGCTGTAGGCAAGTAAAGTTAGTTATTTACGCCAAAAAAATTAGACCATAACGGAGATCTGATCAAAGCAGAGCGATAAGTATGGAATGGGAGCTTACGATTTGCCGGACCCGCTGCGCAGTCCCACAAGGCACCGTGCTCTTCTCCACTATGATCGCCCCTGGCTTCGCGTGCATCGCGATATCTTGCACCGCCGCATCGGTTGCAGTCATGTTCGTCGCTCTTCCCGCACCAACACCAAAGGTCTTCGTCGGAGTATTAACAGCCAGAAAGATGATGTCGGCTTGGGAAATGCTCTTGGCGGAGTCGCAGGTGAAAAACAGATTGGGACGGCGTTTGATCCGGGCGACGCAGGTGTCGAGGGCAACGTTGCCCACGTCTGCGCCATCCCTGGTCACTCGCACGATCTTGTTCAAGCCTGGCTCATGCACGGGCAGATGAGGGGATTGCCATCTCTGAATTCTGTTGCGGTCGCGATCCAGCACCTCCACCGTTATCGATGGGTTGTAGAGCGCAAGAACAGCTGCCGTTGGGCCGCCTGCGACACACGGTCAAGTCAGCGACATCGACGCGCATTGTGAAAAATCAATTCCATCCGCAGACACGATCTGGGAAAGCATACCCACGTATCCCGCACCGACAACACAAACGTTCTTCACCGTCCCCCAAGCTGGAAAACTCTGAAGTGAGGTGATCCCAGAGCTCTCGCAGCCGGAGTCCGCATCAAGCTTCACCGATCCGGGGGAGTTGAGAAACTGAGAAAGAGAGCTCCCGACGAGGTCGTCAGCCCCTGAGGGACAGAACAGCGGACTGGATGCCGGAGTGGTAGGACCGGTCGAATCGTCGTAGGAACTCTCATCGGAGGTGATGGTAGGAGAAGAAAGAGGGTCCATGCTGAGAGAGTATCTCTGAGATTATTCAATACCTTCGCTCTTGGTCTATCTCAGTCCTCAGATCAATCAGACAAGAGGCTGTCTGCAATAATAGAGCGGTGAGGTAGAAAAAAAGAAAGCACAGTGCTCCATGATACATATTATAAGAGCGAGCGAACTACAGGCGGACTCCGCACATCACAGACTAAAGTACAAGCACGGGGGGATGGAAAGGGAGGGAGGGGGGGGCACCAGCCCAACGAACAAGAAATTCGGCAGGAGGAGAGGGGCAAATTGGAGGGCGGCAAAAAAGCAGCAGCCATTGCTTTGGGAGAACCGATGCGCATGATAGACGAAATCACCGACTGAGAGTATCTCAAGATCTCCTGTGATGTAGAGCAACAGTCAAGTACGCGTTGTAGATGGACGCACGCGGGGAGATTGGAGTCTTGTTAGTGGTTGGTTTGAAGGTTGCTGGTTGGGCGGGCCAGAAGGACCAGAGCCGGCGTCTTCCCCCCACGTGCAGGCGAAACGGCTTTCTTACACGCTGAAAATTACACCGTCAACAATCAATCTTGGAAAATCCTCCAGATAACTGCAACAGCAATCAATTCCCTAGCCTATCTTTCAATCAAGCTCGGGGCACCAAGTGATCGTCACCCGATCGCTTTGAGCTTCTTCTCCGTCCTTTTAAAAAAGAAAAGTCGCGGTTCTCTCCGCAACAATGGCCTTCGGGTGATCACGGCGCTGCCAGAGGGCCGTTGGAAATCTCTCTGCAACCCGCTCTCTTGAGCTCTCATTCCGAATTAATTAATTCTGCAGTTTTGCGCAAAGCGAACAAAATGCAGAAAATGAGCTCCTCGAGTTCTCTGCTTGCTGGCAGCAGCAGCAGCAGCAAGGACAGAGATCAGTTCCCCGCCATTTTGAAAGGCAGGCGCATCTTACTGGCGACGGAATCATTCGGTCCCGTCAATGGAGTCAGTCGCACGACGCTGATGCTGGTCGAATACCTGCGAAAGAACGGAGCCGATTTGGCCGTGGTCGCCCCTCGCTACGAGGGAGTCAAGAATTCGTCTGGACGCGAGCTGCGACTGCCCGGCTGTCCGTTACCTTACAACCCGGACTTGACCCTCGTGTATCCGTTCCACCTCGACGACGTGCGCAAACACACCTTCCAGCCGGAGATCGTCTACCTGGCCAGTCCGGCGCTGGTGGGCTTTCAATTGCTCCTTCACATCCGTCAGCTGCAGCGTCCTCCGGTCGTCCTGCTCAACTTCCAAACCGACCTGTCGGCGTACAGCGAAATCCTGCTTCCTGCGCCGTTGGATCGTTTCGCCGTGTGGCTGCTGGCGACCGTGCAAGGCTGGCTCTTCCGGCACTCGGCCGTGCACACGATCTTCTACCCGTCGTCCGGCATTCTCGGATACCTCGAGAAAGCCGGTGCGCCGGTGAGCAGGCTGGTCAAGCTCGGACGTGGCGTCGACACCACTCTGTTCGATCCCAGTCGTCGCGACGAAGCCTACAGGAAGGAAATCGCGCCCAACGGCGAGATCATTCTGGTCTGCGTGTGTCGCATCGCTCCCGAGAAAGGATTCGGGTTCCTGGCGCAGGCGGCCGCGAGACTCGTGGAGAAGAAGCTCCCCTTCAAACTGCTGATCGTCGGAGGCAATCGCAACCCGGCCGTGGAGAACCAAGTGCGTCGTCTCTTCGACCCTGTCAAGGATCATGTCATCTTCACCGGGTTCTTGACCGGCGTTCCGTTGGCTCGCGCATACGCCTCGGGCGATCTGTTCCTTCACTGCTCCATCACCGAGACGTTCGGTCTGGTGGTCCTCGAAGCCATGGCCAGTGGTCTCCCGGTCATCGCTCGCGACCAGGGTGGACCATCCGACATCATCCAGGACCAGCAGACGGGGTATTTGGTGCCACCGCAGGATCTCGATCAGTTCGTCGCCCTGGTGCAGCGCGTGTCCGTGGACTCGCAGCTTCGATCGACAATGGCAGCCGCCGCCCGCCAATACGCCGACGACACGACCTGGGAGAAAATCAACCGCCGCGTTGCATGGCGCATCGCCGACGCCTACGAGAAGCACCAGCGAACCGTGGAGGCGAGGAACAAACGGCCCATCCGGAACTGGCTGGTATCGCAGTACCACCGACTCAAGAACGACGTTTTCCTGCAGATCGTCGAGAAGGTCCGGTTGAACGCTGCCGTCATCTTCGTGTACGTGATGTGGGTGATCGCCGTGGTTCCGCTGATCATCCACGGCAATCGCCTCATCCCTCGAGGCCTGCAATTGCTTCTCTGCGTGCCCGCTCTGCTGCAAGAGTTTCGTGGTCGATTTGTGAAATGATTTCCACGAGTTTATGAATTTCTTTTTTTTTTCTTTTTATATGGTACTTGGACAGGACATGTTTATGCGGAATATGTAGACATGATGGAATCACATACTGAACTTGACGAATTTCTTTAACCACGTCGTTTGAACGCATTCCTGCGATTCTCGTCCTTCTCGTCAGCTGAGATCTCATTTCAAACTTTATAGTCAATAGTTCACGCTAGAACAAAACAAATCAAATCAAATCAAATCAAATCAAACCAACATGAATGAACCAGGAAGAACCTCAACGCCGGTCCCCTCCAAACCCCATATTCCCCATCGTTTCATACCGCATCGTAACTCAAATCACTTTCTCTCCATCCTCGAGCACAGCGGGGTCACCACGCCCACGGCAGAGTTCACACCTGCTTATATACTCGTTACTGGCAAGGGAAAAGTTCTCAAAAGGCGCATAGAATAAACATTTCATTGTCTTTCGCGCGGATATCGTTAAGCTCGACGAACATACGCATATTTCCCTTTGATTCGTTTATCGCTCCTCCCGTCACCAGGAATTCCCTCGATGCCCCCTCCGACTACACTACCTCTGCCTCGCTTCCTCGTCATCCGCCCCCCCGCGCATTATCCCCGCGCGGTCTATCCGTTGTATTCTTCTCGGGCCATCTGGCATGACCCCCTGATGACCTTCTGGTGTGGAGTGGCAGTAGAGGGCAGGGCAGTCAATAGGTCACGAAGCGACGCGTACCTGCGCTTCATTCGATTAAGACGTGCTCTTTGCCCTCTCGAACTGCCAGGAAAGGACGATTGGTAGCCTTGGCACATCAGGAAGCATTTCGAAATCAGAAACCTAATACTGATCGCTAGTAAACACTAGACAGTGGAGGGAGGGAATTAGACACGACACACCTTTGTTCAGAAACGAGAGGAGCTTGGAGACCAGAGATAGTTGGGGAGGAAAAGAAAACAAGAGAGGAGCCTGGGGGGGAAGACTGCTTACGTACCTCCACCTGGGAGGAGGGCCTCCTGCTTGTTTTGGGTTGGTGACAGAGGACCCGACAGAACTTGGGCGGCCACCCTCGTTCTACTATCCCCAATTGGGCATCCATCACTGACTGGATGGACTGTTCTAATGCTTCTCGAACAGCCTCCTTAGAAATAATTCGAACAAGGCATAAAAGAGTAAGATAGCCGATAAATTATCCGAGGGACATTGTAAAGGTGGGAGAAGCTTCTTTTTGTATAAAGTATTAAAGTACCATTGCGACTTTGATTTTGATTTTGCTTTCCTGATCCACATAGACGGGCTTTCTGCGAGCCACCAGATCGCAGAAGAATGGAAACGACATGAACTTCAGGAACTCTGACCCGATTGAACCGAAATAGAAACAAATTCGGCCGATAAAAACTGCGTTCTCTTTCCATAGAACAGACGGCACTTGTCCGAGTTCCGGGGGATGTGTGGCTTTGGCTGTTGTCCGGCCTGTCTTTCTGTCCGCACGATGTACGTCGAACTTGCCCGAGTAACGATTACTAGTTATGTTTGAGGAAGTGGTCTCGGACCTTCTTTGATTATTAGCATTCAAGTAAGTGTCCGCAATATCGCACGCATTAAGATGGTGATTGCAAAGATTCCTCCAAAGGGTCCGCGTACCTTTTCGAATAAAGACAACATCGAACGAAAGACAAGCGAAAATCGTCTGATCTATTCCACGCAAGATCCATTCGTTGAAGGTATCATCATACGCCAAGCCAAGCCGTGCTAGCCACTGGAATTGAAGTCGTCTTAAACCAGCACACCCATAATGTCGGCAAACTCTTCACAGTGACTTTCATTCGCGGCACTGTGCTTGGCCCACTGATCCGCTTCTGTGTTCAACTCGCGCGGAATCCGCCAGAATTTGATTGTGATGCCCTTGTCCGACCATCGTTCAGCTTCTCCAAGCAAACACTGCCAGAGGTCCTTGTTCTTGACGGGCGCTCCAGAACTTGTCTTCCAGCCATTTCGCAGCCAGCCTCGAACCCAGCCCGTCGCACCTTCGACGACGTACTCCGAATCAGTGGCAATGACAATGGTCTTAAATCCTTCGCCCTTCCAGTACCATCGCAGTGCTCCGATGACAGCCCGTAACTCGGCACGGTTACTTGTCTGTGCATGCGGCTCGCCCGAGGGCCCCTTGTTCTCGAGACGAAAGGCTAAGCGGCCGGGGACTCTGGGTTCCGAAGGTCCGTACACAAAGGCACAGCCAGCTCTGGGGTTTGCACTCCCGTTGTCAAGGCAAGCGCCGTCGGTATAGATGAGGAGTTGAGTGGGATCTGTACGATGCACGAATCTGACAACTGGGACACTTGCATTCTTGCCAATGCCCCGTGGGAAGACCAGCTGTGGCGTACAAGTAGGAGCCTCGCTCGGCGGGGTGAACTTCTTGGGGATAACCTTGCCGGTTCCAACCACGATTTCGGGATCCTCGTCGTCGTCGTCGTCCTCATCAGGTTCGGCAAGAACCTCATCCATAAAGCTGTAGTCAACGCAGCAATAGCCACAGACCACAAGACCGTGGGTACCGCAGACGAGCCGACCGTCAGGAAGCTCCTCGGGACTGTCTGGGCGCCAAGACATGGTGTGCTTCTCTTGACAGTTTCAGTGCAATGCAAAAGGAATAGTGGGTGAGAAGTTTTCAAACACAATGATTGCCAGATCAGAGGCCTGATATAGGATAATTAGAGGACGAGAGATGAGATGGAGGATAAGGGCAGATGAAGAGGAAGACGGACAGAGACGGGCGGCAGAATATGAAGATGGTGTGGGGAGGCGGTGGGTCTTTAGTAGCCCGGTCCTAAGAGGTAATCGTTCCAACTTCCCGTGTTGACTGTGGAGATAGCTTTATATACTCACTTTGATTGGCTTAGGTACCTACCACGACTAGAGCTTTTCGTTCCGTTTAGGCTTAGTGTATCCCACAACTGCCAACTCAAATCTAGATTCCAGAATCCACAGCGCCGAGCGTTCTAACTTACCAGCATCTCCTCCACCACCAATATGCTCCACCAAGGCCTCATTTTCTTCATCTTGAATCAACTAGTAGCGCTGGCCCGTTCTAGACTGTGAAGCGGGTAGTAATAATCAGATAAGTTAACAATCCAGTCTCTAATCGAGCCTACAGTCAAGCCTCTAACCACGCTTCTAATCTAGGAGTCGCTCATCGAGCCTTTGTATTGGTTGAATGGGCATTCTGCGCCACAGTGTATTTTATACTAATAGTAATACCCTCCTTAATTAATTCTCACACAGTCACAATCACGCCTAGCGGCCTAAAGCGCTGGAGCCTGGAGGTCTTCTTAAAATAAGAAGAACGTTAATCCTCTAGTTTGGTGGGTACCTACCGAGTAAAAATCTACAAGCACCCCGACGCCTACCCTTCTGTTTCTAGCAACTGAATCTTCAGAATAAACGAAGGAAAAGCAGAAGCAAATAGCTCTCATAAAGAACCGCTCAAGTAAGAAAGATCCTGCTAGCACGTGTCTATGAGTCCGAGGGACCCCGTGAGGTTCGTCTTCCGCTCAGTCCCTCAATCATCGGAAACTATGGGCTACCTCCCTCCCCATAGCCCGGAATTCTGCCTTGGGAATTGTGATGAAATGATCTGGGTTAACGCCTGGGGGAAGGGCGGACATGTTGTCGAACATCAGCTGGATCGGCAGGTGCATGGGAGCCCCCTGGACGGTAACGTTGTTGGGGTAGTTTGCAAAGTTAACTAGAACATCCTCGACGCATTGTGGCACAGATTGTGCTGGCACACGCTCCCATCTTTCAAAAGTTATGGTTGACTCATCTGTATCGAGCTTCACCAGAAGTACTAGGCGCGTCCAGCCATTGCTCCGGGCGAGCCACAGTCTGGCATCCTGACGTAACTGGTTGAGTGATTCCGACGCGCCAATTTCAATAACAAAAGATGGGTAATGATCATAACCTCGAGTGTCCGGATAGTACGAGTCATCTGGTTCTTTTGAAACACCATTCGGAAGCTCACATCTGCCTGATCTGAAACTTTTCAACAGAGGCCGTCTGATCCCACGATCTGCACAAATTCTGAGCAAGGTTTCATGATACATCGCCGCAATATGTTCATGTGGCTTTCCTGTAAAGCTGATTAGCTTTATACGGCGTGGCATAATAATGGAGCTTACCGTTGAGCTTGATTATCAGTGTGTCTTCTCTACTGAAAAATGTACATCTCATCGGGGGCAGGGTCCGCTCTTGGCGGATTCGATTCAGCTCTTCAAGCTGGCTGGATGTAATGTGGGTTATGGTTAAATATTGAGCAGAATCAACCCCATTCTGAAATTGGGAAAATCTTTCCTCGATGAACTGGACGGTGCCACTCATATTGAGAAAGCGCGTCACAGAGCCCGCGGCCACGGGATATGAGCGAGAATGGATATCAGAGCTTGGCATTGACATTGCTCTGCCCGAAGTGTCAGTCATATATCCTGTGGCCATCTCGTTCGATGATAAGGATGACGGTGGAGAGGGTGACGGTGGAGAGAATGAGCTGACCTGGGGATAAAATACACTGTGGCGCAATGATGCCCCAAGTCATTGCGGAGCGAGTTATGAAGCTTACTACCAAGCTGAGCAGGAAGATGAGCAAGATAATAAGCAAGATGAGTGACTCAGATCTGACCAATCGGGTTACAGCTTAATGACCAATCGGAGGCATTTCTGAAATTTCGAAAATGACTGTAACTTAGCTACGCTCGCTGACGCTCGCTCCGCAAATTAACCGAGGCTCCCAGATTTCAAATTGACAAAAGCGAATGCATTTTTCAGTTAGGAATCTCAGTGAGCAAAAGTCCAAAATATATAGGCTCAGCCACCCGCCGACTAAAAATTAACGACACCTCTGGGATTCGAACCCAGGCGGGCGAACCCACAGGCTTACTATTTTCATATATAATATATTAGTAGCAGGCCTGCGCCTTAACCACTCGGCCAAAGTGTCCTATCGCTTGATTGACCAAGACATACACAAATTATCGATCTTGGGCCTTGGCAGGCCTGTCCTGCGGAGAGCCCCACTTACTGTATTTAAGGTTATCTTGTGTGGGAAATTTTGGATCTTAGCGATAAGATAAGATCGAAGCATTCGGCCACGTGAGGAATGGAAATCCCATTATCGAATATCGAGGCTTTCTGGCATGTGAAACTGCAGCACTCGTTGAGGTGCATTCTAGGTGGTTTTGTGTTCGAGAGGAGGAGAAGGGTGAGTACTTCTACTTGTTATATGATTTGGCAGCGGGTGTTGAATCAAATGTTCATGTTCAGTATGTATGGAAAATGAGGACAAGGTTCGAATTAGAGGAAGTTCTAATGGTTAAGGATAGAAGGCTGATTATTTAAAACTGCCGTATGTTAAAAGTACATTGTCATCAGCTATGAACCTGCCAACTTAGAATGTAAAGGAACGGCCACCTTTTTTTAGCCTAGCAGTCACAAAGGGCTGGACCGGCTGGTTCTGTCTAAGAAGCTTAGAAGCCAGCTTTTGGGATTAAATATCAAAAAGCATCCCAGTGAGGAGATAACATTGTTATTAATTATTTACCTACCTGCCCAGCCCATCAGTGTTGTCGAACCACGCAACCGGGACCATCCTGCCATGGTCGAGCATCGAGTCTTCCTCTCAACCCTACTTCTGATGACCATTGTTCAATCCATATCTGACAGCATTTAACTACGGAAATGACACACGAGTTTCCCAACTCACACAAAACCCATCCTCAACAACTTATTCCCAAACTCCAAGAAGTAGTAATCCGCATACACGAGCCCGATGTTACTGTACCGCGTCGTCGCGAACTCGTTCCAATTCGCCGTCGCGTTCATAAGGATCGAGTCCCAATTCCCGATCTCTGGCTCGACGGCGATCTTCCCGTCGTCCTCCGCGCTCAGGGTGGCCGGATCCTTCGAGAACGACAAATCGATCGTCTCCGAGACGATCCTCAGTGCCGCGTCGAGGTACGGCGACTCGTTGTCGTGCAGGATCTGGTGCAAGAGAAGGAGCCCGTTGGCGGCGACCATAGCCGCCGAAGCGTCTCGGGGCGGGAGCGTGTTGTTCTCGACGGGGGCATCGAAGTCCCAGAGCGGGACGTAGGGATGGGTGTGTTTCGCAGTTGCGAGACGGCGCAGGAAGTAGTCGGATACGCCGCGGGCGGTTTCGAGGAACGTGGGGTCGCGGGTCCAGATGTAGGTTTGGGTGAAGCCGAGGATGGCCCATGCTTGGCCTCTGTGGGTATATTGTGTTAGTCTCATCCCGTGGAGGTTGGTGGAAGAAGGGAAAGAGGCTTGCCTGGTCCATGTCGACCAGTCTTTGTATCCCTGGACGGTCTCCTGGAATTTGACGGTGTCCGTCTCCGGATCGAGGTTGCAGCAGTGAAAGGTCGAGAAGTCGCGTCTAATGATCGTCCGCTGGATGGTATGCGCATGCGCAGTGGCGATATCGATCAATGTCTGGTTCGCGGTATGGTGGCCTGCGTAGAATAGCAGGTCCATATCTGTCTTCGCATGAGCAACTTCTCTCATTTCTCCCGTCCAGCTGCCAAGGAAGGGAATAAATGAAAAAGAAAGAGAGAAGACTTACTACACATGCTATCGACAATGATCAAAAAATTCCTTTCCATGTCAGTAATATCATGCCTCAGATTCTGCAACGTATTCCAGCTCCGAATCGCATTCACCCGGCCATCGAACCGCGACGCCAAACTATGCGCCGCCGTGACGATCGAATCGAAACTCTCCCGTCGTCCCGTCAAGTCCCAATCCATCCGCAACGCAGGAAGAATCATAAACCCCAGATCGTGCGTGTCGGTCCGCAACGCCATCTCATGCAGCGGCTCGGCCCATTGTCGCGACAGCTGGAACAGCTGGTCGTGCAGTTCTCCGCGGTCGATCTGGGGCGGCGACGGGAAGGAGTTGGGGAATTGCACACTGCGTTCGAGCAGGGCGTAAAGGCTGCCCGGGAAGAAGCCGCAGGTCCAGAACGAGGCGTCGCGGAGGGCGTAGTGGCCTGTCGTTTGGGGCACGCTTTCGGGGTAGCGAGAGGGGAGCTAATTGCTGCCGTCAGTAAGGGCCGGGTGGAAGATGGGTGGGTGCTTGGAAGAGAGCAACTTTACCTCGTCAAGAAGGTTGAGAGCAACGCGCCAGATCGTCGCGGTGCAGGTTTCTGAGAAGAGTTCCGCAAGGTCGCCGTCGATGCCTGGGGCTGGTGGTGTGCGCGCCTGGGGAATCACTTCCGTTGCGCTAGAACCAAAGGATGCTGGGCCCGAGGGGAATGAATACCCCATGGGCAGTAGCGATAACAATGGAAGGATGGCTAGTCGCATGGTGTTCTTTCTATCTTCGTCAAGCAGATTTGACTATTTACTATCCCCCACCGAGAGGAGAGAAGTCACGCTCTTATAATCTACAATCTCCCAAAGCCCACCAATTGGTCTGATGTAACCATCGAACATATGCCTTTCCGCAGTGAGATGCTCCAGGAGCCCGATCGACTGCCCGATGTTACTTTAAAGTCCGTCAAAGCCCCGCCGAGAGGTCATTAACAAACATCCGATTTTGCGGGGTGGAATGGCGGGGAAGACCATACATAATACATCCATAAACAACTCTCAAATGCCGATCCTGGTAAACCTTCGCCCCGATAGCCGAACGCCCTTGTAATTTCTCCGCCTATCGCAGATACTGCCTGGAGCCGATCCTCTGACTTCCGTCTGCGCCCACGGGTTTTTCGCCTAGCATAATCCATTTTCCTTTTTAAACGGGGAGCCATTTCATGATGGCACGCAAATGCGCTTCCTCCTCCTTTCGATGGCTATTACAGATCACCGCTAGCTACCATGTTATCTCCTCTCGGAGTCCTCTGTATTCTAGGAGATGATAGAAGAAATGAACTTTGTTGTTAAGAGCTGTCTGTGGACTAGCTAGCAAGGAACAAGGTTACCTGACTGGTGACAGGTGGGTAGACATTGTAAACCACGGAAATTAGGTGGTGAGCAGCCATGCGGGGAACGTTTCGAAATCTCAAAATCGCAAGTGAATGTCAAAACGGAACATGACTATGGCAAGGTGGAAACATGCCAACAGGTTCATCGAAGAAAATGGAGTGGGTGACCCGTAGGCCGTGGTCGTGGGTCAGCGTGCAGTGGCCTCAACAATGATGAAATGTATCTTTCCCCGAATCTCTTCAGCCAGCCGAAGGATTGTATTCGTTTGAAGGAACATCCATTGAGAGGCCTCCTTGCCAGACGGCAATCGCATCACATTTTCCTCATTGATATGCATTTGGACGTTATCTTTGTGGATACGGACGATCGGTCTGCTTATGGTAGAGCAGACGTGGCCTCTGACAACGTCGGCTTGCCCATGTTCCCAGAGATTGTTGAATTTCTGGTTCGGTATAATCCATTTCCTGCTTGTCCAGATGTACTCCTTCCAGTTGGGAGAATACCATAGGTCTTCCATGTGGAGGCTGTTAATGAATGACCATGGGATCTGAATATGTATTATGCAGGTATCAGCTGTGGGAGATCTTCTGGCTGCCCATTTTCGGTACTTTTCGGCCGTTTCCTTCTCAGGACTCCAGTAGTGGGCGACGAAACCCCAGTTGAAGTCTCCACCTGGTTGCGTTCCGAGCGCGCTCACCTCAACACTCCCATCGTCGTTGATGATCGGAGTGTATTCTTGATCCATATCCCGATATGCCTTACCCTTATACAGAGAAAGATGGTCGTCCAGGATATTGGCATCAGTATGCATCACCACGTGCGCGTCCGGAAATTGGAAATCACGAGGTGTCATGTTGATAGTCGCCGTCACAGCCGGCTGCTGCCACGGGCCTTGTTCCTGAGGGAGGCTGGCCTGCGCCATGCGCTGATTCGCATAACTCCTGAGCAGACTCTGCCGACCGAGAAGAGCAGCATAATTGGTTTCGACGGTATCCTTGGGCCAGTAATGGAGAGTCTGGGTACCAAAGACGTGGGAGAATCTCGGGTCAGTGATTGCTTCTTGTATTTGGAGATTGAGGCCCATCTGCCTGAGCGCTTCTCTGTGGATCATGTTGTCGTATCGTGATGACTGCACAGAGGCCATATGACCAGAGACATACGCCATGAGATCGTCAGGATTCCGGTCCGGATCGGGGCGGTTGAGGTATCTGTCGTAGATGAGTCTTGCAGCATCTGCCACGAATCCAATGAACTCAAGGACTTCGACGCTCTCTTCCGCCATCGGAATGTCGAAGGTTTGGATGACATTAGGTTGAAAACCCCGAATCTCGACGGACGCTGATGAGGAGGACGACGAGCTTGAAACAGACCTTGGCGGACTGAATGCAGCTGAGAGCTTTCTCTTTCCACTGGCGTGTGGTGTCTGTGACTGAGGCTGGGGCAGGAATATGGCGTCCTTCTCAAGGCACCTAATTTGTTCCTGTGTAAACACACCTGGACCGGGGGGAAGGTCCCCGGAAGGCCCAGGAGGAACGCTTGAAGGGACATAATTGTTGGGAGATGGTCCCAATGTAGAAGGAATCTGTATGATGATTGTTGATCATGCTAAGTCTAAGTCTAACTCGAAGAGCGGGATCTAATACTGTCTTGCACGTGACAATAATAGCGGAGAGATGAAAGAGAAAAGAGAATTGGATAGAAGAGAGGGAAGGATGTAAGGGGAAGAGAGAGGATTGGGAAGTCAAAGGGGCCAGGTCCCCGGGCAACTGCCAGCCCGTGGTAGCCTAACGGCTACCACTCGGTTGCCTTTTTTTGGCCTAAGGGTACAGCATTATGGCTGGCATGCTCTAGTTCTTACAGTGTGCCATAAGGGCCATTCTGGTAGTACGGTATACAATACAGATAACAACTCCATACTGATTCCCTGACAGATGCCATGAGCGAGTGACTTGAAACGAGGGAGGCTAGTGAAGAAAAAAGGAGATTATACACTCGGCCATAATATGTCCTCTACATAGGAACCAGAAGTGGCTAGCGATTATTGTCGGCCCGTTTGCACGATTCAGGCGTCAAAGTCGGAGAGGTGGAGACTCAGATGACCGATGCACGAAGTAGCTACCATGTTATCTGCTCTATATTCTAGGAGATAAAATCGATAGTGTCATAGAATGATGGAAGGAATGAACTTCATTATTAAGAGCTATCTGTGGTCTAGCTAGTAAGGAACAATGTTACTTGACCGATGACAGGCAGAGGCGGAAGAGACAGGTATTCAATATCCACCATAATCCATTCTGAGAAGCAAAATAGGTCCAGCGGACTAGCAATATTCACCCACACGTGTACTCCGGGTCTTACTAAGATCTGCTGCGTAAGAATTCAGCAAGGCGGAAAAAAAGTTATAGTGGCCCGACGATACTGCAATCTTAGAACCCCGTTCGATGAGACTGTCAGATGCGATAGTGAGACACCAGTCTAGGAAATAACCCAACCTCGGTGCATAACGGAAGAATCCAATGACGTTGAACTTCCACTCCTGGCTGGTCAGGTAGAACCGCAGTATTTCTCGCCATGAATCAAGGTACTCGGTCTGGGCTTCGGGAAGAACGTCGATTGTTCGCGCGTGGCTGGGTTGCCATCATCATACACAGTGATGCCGTTGGGCAAGACAGATTCCTTTTTGGGATCATTTCATAGAACTTTCGTCGGAGGACAGCGCAAGCTTTGTGTAGAGTGCGGGAGCGCCAGTGGTCGATAAAGACAGATGTATTGTGTTCCTTGTCGTAGTAGTACGCCATTCGTGCCTGGGCATAGTGTAGGGCGTCCATGGCTTCGTCACGGATGCGTTGCCTGGTGGCGACGAACTCATCGACCGTGGATATCCCGGAGGGTTGACTATCAAAGTCTGAGGGAGGCTCCTTACCGTAGAGGAGCTCGTATGGTGTACGAGGAGCTCGTATGGTGTACGTGCGGTGGTTGCGTTGACGTTGGTCAGCAAAAAGTATTGAATGTCGGGAAGGAGATCTTCCCAAGGGGATTCGTTAGGGTATTGACATAACAGACAGCGGAGCATTGTTTCAACGGTGTCATTCGTTTTCTCTGATGGTAGGCAGCGGTGAGGCCGAGTCTCGTATTCGCTCTCTTAAAAAGAGCTTGCCACAAATCAGACGTAAACTCGCAGTCACGATCGGAGATGACAACCTGGGGGGACCCCAATCCTTATAAACCTCCTTGAAAAAAGAGGGTGGCCCAGTGTTCGAATGTTAGCCTTAACCAACGCTTAAAGTCGGGTTGTAGTAAACGAACGCCATGCACGTATCGGACGTGCCCGTCCACCTGGTCATATCCGAAGCGGTCTTCAATCGTGGTGAGGAGGTCGATCATAACCGATCGGTACGAGAGCTCCCCCGCCACCACCTCGAAGCTTTCGACGGACTGGAGGGAGTCGATGACAGTCTTGGACCGCATGGCTGGTTGGACGCGGGAATGTAGTCGTCATCTAGGTTAAATCGTGAATGGATTTCACTCACAACAGCGAGCACCACGATGAATTATTGAACCGCCACTTGGCTTGTTCACATGTGTACCGGCCATAGTGAATGTATACCCATGTTCAGGCCACCGATCCCTTATTGGAAAGATATGGCGATGTTTCTGACGATGGGGTGCAAGTCACAGGTGACTTCTCCGGCTTGGGCGTATGGGGGTTCACAACAAGCACCTCGTCTATCTCTGTGGGACTTGTCAGAGCCATTTTGGACGGACTAGGAAATAGTGGAGCCGACCCAATATCCCCGTAGGAACTCGAGAAAAAGTTCAAAGGCGGGCAAGATAATGGCTCTGCGGGCCTCAGAGAGTCAGATGGAATATGGAGTCAGAATAGAACGGGAGCAAAGGGTGGTTGATGTGAATAGATAGTAATCAGTAGTGGGGATAATCGAGGGTAGGGGAAGAACGAGGCATTAGGACAAAATGGGAGGATCCTTGGCAGGAGAAAGTAAATGCCGCCAGCGGCGCTAGTCCTAGACAGGTTATAGAACCATGTCCCGGGCCGGATCCACGAGGGTGTGTCCTGATCAGCCTCCTAAAATAATAAGTTGCGTTTAAGCAGCTAACTAGATTTGCGAGATAGGATCTGAAACCTGACCAATCAACTTTGAGCTTTAACTTTTCCTCCGCAATTATCTTACTATAGAAAGTTGTCGAGATATAATAGCGTAAAATCCTCAAATTTTGCGGGAAAATGGCGTGTGGAGCCAGGCTTTTGAACACTTAGTACATTGCTTCGCGCTTCGCGCTCCGCAAACAACTCTCTCATGGTCTTATTCTATTACTGTGCTGTCAATCTTGCGTTGATACGAAGTTGTTTTTATTTCATCTTCCATTATATCCACGGCCCCTGACGGTTTATTCAAAGTACTTATCTCTCAATCCCTTTCTTCGTGAGTTATCCTGGCCAAGCAATCGCTGCCAAAGGAACTACTACATACATCTATCGAATCTGTACTGTACATACACATGGGGCTAGCTTTGTTCCAGTCACTCGCCCATCCCAGGTGTCTGCAGGGGCCAGCTTCTCCAATGGAGGCGCCACTCTCCATCCTCCGCCTGAGCAGGCCAGATCGACCGAAAGACACGCTCCAGCAGGTCGGGCACAACCCAACTTCTCTGCGCCTCGTCGGCACGCTGACGTGCTTTGCGGCCGATCTCGACGATTCTGAGCCGGTACTCAGCCTCGTTCGTGACCAACCACGAATGGGCGAGATGCGACGTCATACGGTGCAGGTCCGGGAGCTGTCTCATGGCGATCTCGCCGCACGGCTCGGGAACCAGTCGCAGGCGCTGCAGTCGGACGGCTGGGATGGCGTGCCAGATGGCGTTCGCGAGCAGTTCGTCCACGGCGCAGTTGATCAGCGTGTCGCGAACCTTCCAGTTGGAGACGTCGCCGAACACAAAAGGGTCCCAACGTTCCTCTTCAAACACGGTCAACGAGCGGCCCACCGGTAGCTGGTGCCGACAGTCCATGTCGAGCCGAAGATTCTCCATGGATTGAAACCGTCCGAGGGCTTGGTAGAGGTTGAACTCGGTGAGGTTGCCTCTCGTGCGTTTGACCTTGATGCGTAGGTCGCGCAGGTTGGGGCACAACTCGGCAAACTGCGTGATCGCGTCCGCTATGAAGGCTCTGCTGTTGGTGATGGGACTGCCTAGAGCTAGGCCCTGCAGGGTTTCTCCGTGTCGGGCGAGGATGGGCAGAATGAGAGGCGCATCGATGTGTCCCTGAAGGGATAACATGGTTATGGGGGGAATTGCCCTGAACATAGAGACGACCTCGGCTCGGAACCGAGGGATGGCAGTTGAATCTGGTTCAAGAGTGAGGGATAGCCTTTCCAGGGCTCGAAACGGTGTCATCGCAAGACTTCTGAGCGCCTCTGTGTTACGAACACGGTCCATTGTGAGAGAGCGAAGGATGGCCATGTCCGCAACGCGACTCCATGCTCGGAGGCCTGGTGCTTGGGTATTGATCATGTGATTGGAGATGGAAAGAGAATCCGGCTTGCCGATATGGAAGGCATCCCATAGAGAAGAAGGACCAATAAAGCCCCTCCAGGGAGCTCGAGGTACTGCGGGACCGGGTGGACGTGGTCCATGCAATCGAGGAGCATACCGCTCCATTTGCACGTGCTTGAGATTTGGCGCGACGGTGAGGATCGACAGGATTGCCTCCTCGTGGTAGTCGTGCTGGCTGAAACTGCGTAGAGAGCAGTACCGAACCTTAATTCCGTGCAAGCACGGAGATAGGACTAAAGCCATCTCAGAGGAACTGAGTGCAGGCAGGTTACCAAACTGAAAGGTGTGGATGTTGAGCCGGCAGGAGGGATGGCTCAAATGAAGCACGTCCAGCAACCGGCGCGGGAACTGGTTTATCACCGCGTAGTTGAATTCTGTCAGTAATCGGAGTCGTGAGACCAGCAAGACCAGGGGCTCCCAGTCTGCGGTCTCGTACTCGGCCACCTGGCCAATCTCTATCATCCGGTGATTCTGGGTCAGTTCATCCTCTTTAAAAGGATCCAGATCATCGACGCGGTACAACGTTTCTTCACCCTGCAGAGCGATCACGTCCAGACGCGTGGCATAGAGCAAGTAGCTTTGACGCAGAGGGTGCTCGAGAATCTCGGCCACCATGCGTCTCAGCTCTCCTTGTTCTGTGCCACGGAAGCGGATCGCCAGCTTCCGATAAAGAAACGGTACAGTCGCATTATACCACTGCCTGCTCACAAGGCTAAGATCTCGAAGGCTGTCCGTGGATGTCTCATCAATCTACAAACGGCCGTTTCAGCGTACTGTCAAGACGGCGGATATTCATTGGAAAACCTACCAGTCTACATATGATATGTAGAATCTCCACCGGTAAGTGCTCCATGATCACAGATTTCTTCTCGATATGTTTGAAGGTGGCCAGGAAGAAAGGAGGTGGCAAGTTTAGGAATGTGAGGTGGAAGAGCGAGTTTTTCGGTGTGTGTTTGTTCGACGTTGGAGGCCCCCTCCCATGTGATCGCAGCTTCCCATACACGCTGCACTTCCTTCACTCTGAGGCACTACTGTAGGTACTGTACTATAAATATAAAGTCTCGCCATTGCCATTATCCGAATATTGTCACGTGCGTACTTCCCAATTCACCCTGCCAGACGCACTAGGTGATTGA
The DNA here is from genome assembly GCA_027569715.1 of Hamigera avellanea. Classification (NCBI taxonomy): domain Eukaryota; kingdom Fungi; phylum Ascomycota; class Eurotiomycetes; order Eurotiales; family Aspergillaceae; genus Hamigera; species Hamigera avellanea. The sequence goes on along the minus strand of JAPDKU010000063.1, from coordinate 29,604 downwards.
TCAGTGTTACTCAACTCAGTTTATTCTAGAGATGGTTCAGTCAGTAAAATGTAAAGAACGAGGATATTCTTCGATCAGCCTACAAATACACAGGACCAAGTCACTGCACGGGATTCACTATCTTGTCCTGTGCTAGAGATGTGACATCTGGCAATTGATATTTTTTAGAAGCTGCAATGTGTGTATTTCTCAATATATACCACTGGACACGCGGCTTGAGTGGTTTCACAGCCGAGGTCGGTTCCTCCAATGTATTCAACCTCGATAGCGACATCCCAAGATACACCCCCCACGTAGGTGAAGCACAGTTGTGTATCGTTTCCAGCGTATTATCAACTCAAGCAGCGTATAGGTACGCGATGGTTTCAGCGTCGCTATCCGGCACCACTCTTCGATAGTGGCCTTTTTTGCATGGCGTTCGATCAACTGTCTAGAAAGTTCTGGGTTTTCCTAGTAGTCGCCAAAATAAAGGTTGGTGAGGGATGAAGCTTGGTGTGGATATTGTATGTATAGTGAGTGGTATTGGAAATTGTTCGACGCGGCGCAATTGGATTGAGCGCACTTGGGTGCTCAAGTATATCAAGCTTTGACGCAGTATTGGAGATTGTTCGACGCAGCTCGATTAGGTTGAGGGTACTTGGTTGCTTGAGTATATCTAGCTTTCACGCAGTGTTGTCAGTACGCTGAAGTCTGTGTTTCATTTTGAACCACGCATTACTATATATTTGCGAAGACAATAAACTGGTTCGACTTGCATGTGTATATTATATAATACTGTATATAGCTTGAGAATATAAAGAATCTTAAACAGTATATATGAAATTCGCGAGACTTGTGGGAAGATGAAGATCTATTGACGAACGCGAATGTGGGAGTTGGTATATATACTACGTCCTTGGCAAAGTCTCGTTTCTCCCTGGGGGGCTTCACTATCCTGTATTCACCGGAAAAATAACAAAGTCACCTAAGATTTTAAACGATATGCAAAAGGCCGTCCATTCACTAATGGCATTCACACTGCTTGATCTGCCTTTGGCCGTGATGCAAATAGTAAATGCGAGCCTAGTATTATAGAAGTTACGCAATAAAGTCGATTGATATAGATATTAGGTAGGCACATAGGTTAAGACACCACCTTGCGCAATAAAAATTACCTCCCGTTGTTTATCTACTTCATGCCCTGTCCACCCATCGACACGTCGTGGCTGGCGTTTAGTTTCCTTTATATAGGTGATATGGCGAGGCTAGTTGCCGCCATCGAAAAGGTTTATTCATTTAGCATAACTCTATTTTATTTAGATACTTTCTCTTTTACTTCCTCGTGCTGATAATTCCGATGGGCGGGTAGGAATTCAGAACGAAGATCCCCGAAGAGAAACATAGACAAGATGAGGATAGGTACATGATCTTTGATCGGTTAGGTACTCTTGCCAGGCAACCTAAATTTCTGCCTGAGGCTGACTCCCACGGTCCACCACGATCGGTTCCAGGATTACCAGGTTCCCATCCAAAAGTATGCTTGTCGGGCGTCGACACAATTATTATGTCATTCAGGTCTACTTGCAACTATGCAATCACATCTACTTTAATATTTATCTGCAATATATAACCTTAGCTTGCAGCTACGTCCTGCTACTTACGGAATCTCATCTATATTATTACTATTATTATTGTTATTACTATTATCACGACCATAATTCAACGCATAAAAGGTGCACCATGAAAAATGTCGATGAGCGAGTTAGGAAGATCATCGCGGACCAGTTGCACGTTGACCTGTCAAAGGTATATAATCACTTCTCAAAACACCTCTTCCGCTCTATACTACTTGAACTAATTTCCACGGTTGAGGTCACCGACAACGCCAGCTTGCGAGACGACCTCGGCGCGGACGAGGCGAGCTTTTCTGAACTGATCTTGGCTCTCGAAATGGTTCGTCATGATTTCCCTCATGCCTCGTGTATGGGTGTTTTTCCGCTGAGGTCGAGCAGCAATTCAAGATCGAGATCCCGGAGCAGGAGGCACAGAAGATCAAGAGGGGTAGGTACTGATGGCATTGTCTGGTCTACTTTAGGTACCTGACTGACTTGCTTTTTGGACAGTCCGAGATGTGGTCAAATACATCGAGACGCATGCAAAGCAACACGCGTATGCGGACTAAATATATGGCTCCCGACATATCTCTGGAGTTTGGGATATTGATTAATGGCGATTGGTTGCGAAGGCTGCTGGGTGAAAATCCAAACACGACATGCGACCGATGGCGTGTTTCTACTCCTGCTCTGCTTCTGCCTAGATAGCGAGCCTCCGTTATAATGCATTCGTCGAGGAAAGAAGGAAGGAAAGCGACTGCTCTAGATCACCAACCTTTTACTGTTAGTTGAACACAACTTTCACCCCGGTTCAAAAGGTGCCATTCCCCTCTCCTTCACATAGCCCATGTCTGCATTCTCGTCCTTTCCAAGAGCCCAAATTTATAATCCTTCCCTCCACTCTTGCTTCTCCCAGCAGGAATCTGAGCTGCAGCCCTTCTGCATTGTCTCGCCCACCACCGTCGAGCATGTCTCCGCGAAGTCGTGATCTCAGCATTCGATTTTCGACAACCGCCGCGATCGGCCCTGGCGAAAGATGCAGCGACTCCGCCATTCGAGGAGATGCATGCACGTCAAACTTTGATTGCCCATGCTGCCGGACTTGTGGTTTGACAGATTTGTGTAGGAGCCTCAGGCATCCACGCCAGGCTTCAACTGGAGTCCGGGCACCTCGCCCGCATGACTTTCAGTTATGATTTGCCAGAAGTCATCTTCTTCATCCTCACACATAATGTGCTTGTGCCGCCATGTTATTCTCGTCATAGACCCTATTACCCTGTTCTGGCGCCATGGGCATATGGGAAAAGCTCACGAACGAAGATCTTGGGATTGTAAGAAAACATGGTAGAAGACGAAGAAAAGATGAGTGGAGCGTTGATTTTGGTGGGCCACCACCGAACTAAGCCTACAAAGGCTTAGCGCTGAGCTCGCCCGTGGCCCGGGCCGACCCACTGACGACGCGACCTTGCGCGCCTCTCATTGGTCCATCCTTCCCTTCGGTTCGTGGCAATTTGGCGATTCGTTGACATCTCGACATCTCCCAGGTGTGTACCAAATCGGCTCGCCTACGCTACAAAACCGTGGTCTGACTAGAACTTCTCATTGTCAACCGGCAGCCTGCGATGTCCTCCCTGGAAGTTGTGGTTGATCACCTAGCTCCCTACCACCACCAAGGCTTCAGAGAGATGCATTGGCTGCTATCAGAAAACCTATACCGCTGTACTAAAATAATGTCATGACGATCATTCTTTCAGGGTTTTGGTATTTCTGTTATTCCCATACTTTGACAGCTGCCTAGCCAGGTACTTTGGGCCGACCCATCCGAAGCGTGGATATTCTCGCGGCGAAGCTTTTTAGCACGGAAGCTTGGCCCCGATCAGCGGCTCCTAGTGGGGCAATTCGCCAGGGCCTACGCAAGCAACGACAAGTCATGGCTGTGAGTGGTAGCTTTTTCTTCGATCGATGGATAGTGCGAAGCTGACCATGCGACAACTACCAGTGACCACTACTAATCCCAGCGGGGCTGCTCTAATTTTGGAGCCATGTCATTTCCATCGCGCGCCATTTTCACCAGAAGAACACGACTCTACGGGCCTGTGCGCGAATTTCGCTTGTTTCAAATTACAATTCCTCTAGGGAGTCGTCAGTGGCTGCAGAGAATCTAGAAACTGGTTAAGGGATGCTCGACCTGGGATCTCTTCACGCCATGTTCTTCGTTCTTCCAAATCCGGCTCTCGCTCGCTGCTGTTGAATCAGTTACTTTGGATGCTCCCCTGTCGTTCGTTTGCATCAGCTCACGGGAATGTCCATTCTAGGGGTATCGCCTAATTGGCGAAAACTTTTGAGCACGCTACTACTTGTTGCACAAGTAGCGCAAGCCATCAACCTGGACGTCGACGATGACCGTAGGATCCTCTCCTCTCTGTCCATGACACTCACACACACTCAGCTGGGCTAACTGCTGCGATTTGACACGACAGAGTCCATCAAGGATGCCGCAAGTACGGCGGCGTGGGGCATGATGTCACATTATCACGGCAACGAGTCGGGCCAAATTCCCGGCAAGCTGCCCGGCACGTGGTGGGAGGGCGGCGCCATGTTCATGACGTTGATTCAATACTGGCATTTCACCGGTGACACGACATACAACGACGAAGTCACCGTAGGAATGCAATGGCAATCGGGATCTAAGGGGGATTACATGCCCTCCAACTGGAGCAGCTATCTGGTAAGACACACCAACAATGAAGCAATCGGCCGCAAGCCTAACAAGATTCGGCCAAGGGCAACGACGACCAAATGTTCTGGGGCCTCGCCGCCATGACCGCCGCCGAGCTGCAATTCCCCGAGGCTGCGCAAGGGTTTTCGTGGCTTTCGCTCGCGCAGGGCGTCTTCAACACCCAGATCAACCGATGGGATACCTCGACGTGTGACGGGGGATTGCGCTGGCAGATCTTCACCTACGAAGCCGGCTACGATATGAAGAATTCGATCTCGAACGGCGGGTTGTTCCAGTTGTCCGCGCGCCTCGCTCGGTACACCGAGAATTCGACGTACGCCGATTGGGCCGAGAAGATCTGGGATTGGTGTGCCTCGACTCCGCTGTTGAGCAATTCGACCTGGAACGTGGCCGACTCGACGGATGTCGGGAATGGCTGTTCAACCCAGGGAAATAATCAGTGGACATATAACTACGGCACGTTCATCAGCGGTGCTGCATACATGTACAACTATGTAAGTGCCTGCCTGTCTGTCTGTCGACCGTATACCTACCTATTCCCTACTCCAAGTATAGAACACTAAAATTGGCCTTCTCTTCTACCTGCAGACAAACGGCACCACCAAATGGCTCGACGCGGTCAGCGGCCTGCTGAACGTGACGCTCGACCGATTCTTCCCCGCCGCCTACGGCGGCAACATCATGTCCGAGATTCTCTGCGAACCGACCGAGGCCTGCAACAACAACGAAATCATCTTCAAGGGTCTCCTGTCGTCCTGGCTGGCGTTTACCGCCCTCCTGGTCCCGTCCACCTACGACAGTATCCTCCCTAAGCTCCGCGGCTCGGCCGAAGCCGCCGCCAAGTCCTGCACGGGGATGAACAACAACACCTGCGGCGTGCGGTGGTACAATTCGAGCTGGGACGGCTGGAGCGGATTGGAAGAGCAGATGAGCGTCACCAGTCTGCTCGCGTCGAATCTCATCGCCGCGCGCAATTCCGCGCCCGTCACGGTCAGCACGGGCGGGAATAGCACGAGCGATCCCTCGGCGGGGTTGGATGATACCAGTACCGATGCGACGCCGAATCCGATTACCACGGGGGATCGAGTGGGGGCGGGGATTTTGACGACGGTGATTCTGGGATCGTGGATCGGCGTGGTTGTTTGGATGATTAAGGGGAGTTGAGGTAGTGACTTTTGTGACTTGTCCATTGATTGATACGGTTTTTTTTAAAATCCCTGCGCTTCGTTGGCATTGGGATTCTTCAATGCTTTCGTATATAGTTTTGCATTGAATTGAATGATCTATAGTGAACAGTGGGTCTCGCGTTTGTTTTTGTTCTATAGTCTAATAACTTTGTATGACCACGCGGGAATATCCGGGGTAGACCTCGCCAAAACCCGCGGGCTACCTGCGGCGGGCTACCCGCGTGTTGGGTTTTGGGCCTGACTTAGAACCCGCGGGTTCTTGGCGGGTTTTGCGGGTTGGGTTTTGGGCCTGACTTTGAGCCCACGGGCTGGGCTACGGGCTTGACCTAAGGCCCGCGGGCGGGCTTTGGCGAGGTCTAATCCGGGGAAAAGTGTCACAGATGACGCGTGTCTTAACGGGAACCAGGAGACTGGCACTATCCTTTGACGACATGTGGAGTTTTATATTGTCCGTAACCCAGTGCCTGGACGTCGCCATATACTGGCCGCCATTGTGTCCCTCCTGCATACTAAAGGGGAAGATAGGAAGCCTCGGCTGTAAGTCAGAGAGCCCCGTGATGTGGCAGCATGTGCTTACCCAATCTCTAGGAAGAGATTTGTTATCCAGCACGAGGATAATTTGATATTCGATCTATTGTCACAACTTCTGGCACTTGCAATACATGATCATATTTTCGAAGCTACTATCAAAGACGAGTCCCATATATACACAGCACCAACTCCTGATCATCGAAAGGGCATCCAGCTGAAGATTAAGAGAGAAAAGTTGGATGTACCGATCTTCCGTGAGCCTGAAGATACACCCGAGGGCTACAGAACATCTGATTCGCTTCCTCTGAAGTCCAGGACCTGGAGCCGATATATCAAACGGATTGGAGTGCGAAGCGGCCAGGAACATAATCTGACACAAAAGGTGTTCCGGCGCGGTGCAATTAATGCCATTAATAGTGAGTCCTCTTTTCATATTACTCGAGCTTCATGGCTAACGGTAACACTGTGTTAGATAACGCCCCGTCCTCGGTCCGTGATCAAGTCGCCGACCACGAATCTAATGCCGTGAAATATTATCTCAATGAAATAGTCGATTTTGATACAGCGGCAGCATTTCACAAACGGCCATCAAATGAGGTCATTCAGCGTGAGCTCAGATCAGCGACATTGCTAGCGGATAATACCGCGCCTATCGGACTGACGGACGACCAGGCTCAGAAGATCTCTAGAAACCCTGAGGTTCGTCGGCTCCGCAGAGTTTGTCACGCATTAACTGCGGAAATTCGCAGTCAGGGCTATAAACGTCTGAAGGATGCCGCAGGGACCGAGATCGGCGAGCGGAAGAAACGTGCAGATGCCGAACTCAACAGGATGCTTACGAGGCTCCGAGATGAGGCCAAGGAGAGGAATCGCCAAAGACATTTTCGGAAGACTGACACGGCTATATTTAACCAACAGTACGAGCTCGATCAGCATTGCCGTGAGGATAAAATACAGCCTCAACTGGTCCGGACCTATCAGATCCCCGAGCGCAAGGAGCTGGTGGATCTGCTCTGCTATTCTACTCTTGCCAAAACAGACGAGGAAGCTCATCTTCGACGATTGAAATATATACGTCTTATGGTCCGATGGCAAGACCGGAAGGAGAGCCCCCGTCGAGGAAAGCAGGCAGTGATTGTACCAGAGCCGCAGCCAGCAAACCCTTCATCCCCTGTTGTTGTCTCCGAAAGTATGATCCATTGCAATATCCATTTTGTCTCTCAGATAGGCGCCTGTCTCCTGCTGACCGCGCAAAGCGGGAGAGTAAAATCAACAAACTATGGGATCACGTGGAAAATATTCATGAGCAAGAGCTGGCGGCATTTGACTCGGGATTTCGCAGATGCGGGCTATGTGGGCTGAGAAATATCAACTTCATGCCGACTAGTGTCTCCAGTTTCAAGAATCACACCCAAACCGTCCATGGGATCAGACTTCGGCGGTGAAAGGAGCGTTGAGATGGAAGTCCCCGACTTCGGCATCTTATTCTACGGTGTGGAAGGATGAAGATAATATTATATGCGTCTCGCCCAGCGGTCCTTCGAGTCAACGAGGGTCTGCTTTTTTGAATTGACAAGGTCCAATTAGATCTATAGGACTGTGTATCTGGCTACCTACTTAAACCCATGAGTAACCTTCCTTAATCGTAACCGAATTTGTCTCGTATCCCCTTGAGAAGGGACTTGAGTTGTGGTCGAGTAGGTGTGAGCCGCTTTAACAGTGAAAGCATCTAACCAGAGAGGCAGATAAAATAGCAATGTGTATGGCGCACCCAAGCACTCCCTTGGGAGGTATTTTTGCATTTTGTGTGTTGTGGTCCTGGTCCACACATGCCAAGCTAGACGCTGTGGTGTCAAAATCGAGGAGGCGCAGGGATAGTGGTGTAAGCAACTCCGAAAGGATATAATTAGAGATCTCTTGTGGGCACTTGATCGATTCTGCAAAATTCTGGAAGTCCAGTCTCAGAACTAGCGGGGGGGCAAGCAAGAGGCTGTATCTACACAACAGAAAGCCGTGATATATTTGAATGAGTGCCGGGGAATATACACACCACAATTTGGAGGTTTGGATGCGTCCACAATCAGCCTTTAACCTCCTTTGTTTCTCTCTCGATAATGATACAGTATGTAGTTGTTTCAATCAGTTGAGGCGTAAAGTTGTGGGAAACCAACAATCAGAGAGAGAATGGGCCTTTGTTTTAGTGTTTGGACTCAAACTATATTCTGGGGGCCCATTGAATACGAGGTCACCACGAGCGTTGTCAATTCTGTTTCAAAATCCTTGTGGGTGTGAGTAGGAGATAATGCTCGTGATATCGTCTCTATCGCCGGAATATATGCCTCTTTCGTTCTGTTTGTTTATTTGCACACAGACTGCACTTTCGCGAAAATCGTGTGGACCTAGTGTGCGCGAAAGCAGTTCCCATTTCAGGAGGAAACGAAGAAGGCATCCCTACATCCTCGACTTATTCGGTATCGCAACCGACAGGCCCCGCCGACAGCTCAGCCTCGTTGATATGGCCGAGAGTAACTTACTCAAGGGCGCGACAGTGTCAATTGTTTTGGCCGCGCTAGCCTGGGTAGACAAGTCTTCCTATGATACTCTGATACTCTGTAAGAATGCGAGAGGATCAGCGTGGATGACTAGCAAGCCTTGGCATTCCATGTGCTCCAGCTGTTTTTGATTCTTTGGTCTTTCCAGTGTCAATATCCTTTTGTTTCATCAAAGACAGATAAATGGTTCCCCAGTTTATTCACGCTTATGACCAAACCAACTGAATACCGAAACGGCCGATTTGATGGTCATCGTGCCAACACCGTGCGGCCACCTATGCTATTATGCTCAAAGACAACATGGTTCCTGATGCGGTGGGTCAGCGCATTGCGCGGATGCTGCTGGTCCTAAATTATGAGGAAATCTGCGAGTGCCCAGAGAGTTACTGCCGACGACCCCGACGAGCAGGAGAGCAGAAAAAATTGATCACCTTACCGAAAAACCTACCCTATACGTTGAAGAGATGGCCGTCTCCCTATGGGACGAATTTGGTGTGCTGCCTTCGCCGTCCAGTATCAAACGTGCCCTTGCCGGTGCCGGTTGGACGAGGAAGAAGGCCCAGCAAAAAGCAAAGGAATAGAATCCTGAACTACGGGATTTCTACCAGCATAAACTATCTGAGTTCCGTTCCTACCATTTGGTTTTTGTTGACGAATCGGGGTGTGATAAACGTGTGGGATATCGACGTAGCGGTTGGTCTCCTTCAGGGGTGACACCAGTCCAAGTATCTAAATTCCACCGGGGCGAACGCTACCAGATACTACCGGCATATACGCAAGACGGTGTCTTATTATCCCGCATATTTACGGGGTCAACTGATGCTAAACTTTTCGAATCTTTTATTGAGCAACTTCTGCAGCATTGTGGGAGATGGCCAGAGCCGAAATCGGTACTTGTTATGGACAATGCATCGTTCCATCATTCCGATCGAGTTAAGCAGTTGTGCGCCGATGCAGGGGTCAAGCTCCTATACTTGCCGCCATATTTACCGGACTTCAACCCTATCGAAGAGTTCTTTGCCGAACTGAAGTGTCATATAAAAAAAGTGTGGCCAACGTCCAAAAGGACTCTCAAGGGAGGTTTTCATGTCTTTCTTCGGCGATGCCTTCACGAAGTTGGCGCAAGGAAGGAGAGTGCCGAAGGCCATTTCCGACATGCAGGCTTAACGGTGGAGAGACAGCCATGAAAGTCTGCACTTTTCAAAGTTATGTGTACATGTGATATTGCTACCGGGCTAAACCGGTTTTGCGAGGGTTCTGGCTCAATAATACTTCGTGTTGGGGGGTCGGCCTTGTAACTGATCTTCTTTCTGGACATTGTGGCAGTTAGTATCTGATTTTTGTTGCAATGGAGATACACAAACCAACAGCTTTCCAAAACTCTTGACAAGCTCGACTTCATACTCGCAGTATGCGTACATTCCACCTATGTTGGCTACGTTGGGGACAAAGACTGGAAATACTGGACGAATCGGAGCGGACTTGCGCGATGGCTGGTTGATACAGTGGAGCAGGGGCAAGGAATGTGGATTGGGCAGCTTCCTGCTGTTAGTGACCTCACCGCCATCCATAAGTGACGGGGATTCGGAGTAGGGGGTGGGGGCGGGGCGGGGGCAATGAAATGCTCAAGTGGTCAATTGTCGGAGCGACGTACGGATGATTGTTGTAACTGCGGTCAGCTGCTGATCAAGTCATGGAAACAATTTCAAGGCCATTCCGTGCCCTTATCGTTCCAGGTGTACCTATAGACGGGGCGGGAATCACAATTTCTATCTAATGAAACATCCTCCCGAGTGTCGCAGATTGCAGCTTTAGGAACGGTCTGCATTTACTGCGGCTCCCAGTGCTCGGTTGAGTAAATACGACACCCGATGTCCGACTGCTTATTGAATGTGAACTATAACGGCAGCCCTCGGACTTCGGAATGCCGAGATGCCGATCGGAAATTGAAAGTTAAGTGGCCAAAGGAAATGAATCCATTATGAATTGCGGTCTACTTCGGTCCTCCTAGTGAGAAATTGACCCTTCTGCAACGTTCTGAGACATTCTGAATTGAAGAAAGAACAAAAGCTTTAGCCTAGGGATTCCCGTTCCAGGAGATTGATATCTTGACAGCAAACCAGGCCCACTCTGCTGCTCTTTCGATTGTAGTCCGACAGTTATGAGGATCTAGACCATATCTAGTTAGGGTACGTCGACCCGGGTTTCACTCTCCTATATAATATGCATATTCTCCCCTGAGGTTATGGTCCCCCTTCACTGTCGCTCACCTTCCCGGATACAGAATCAGAACGCAGAAACCAGGATGCCCCGCGAGAGTGTACGGCAGACAGACCTCCCCCCTTTGAGCTGGATTGATATTGATGCTTCCCCAGGCACAGAATGATATTGAAGCGCCAAAAGAGTCGCTCACGGTTGATCAGGCGCCATCTTTGAGCGACGCACACCTAGTGATCCAGAGAGCAATGGAATGGACGAGACAAATGCTTTCACCGATCTTTCTCGAGGTATAGTGGGGTGGGATGGACCAGGCGACCCCCGGAACCCAAGGTACTGCGCACTAAAATTGCTAGTTGTCGCTACCCTCGCTTATTGGAAACTACCAGGAATTTTGCGCCCTCGCGGAAATGGCTGCTCTTATCCTTTGTGAGTAGCATCACTTTTCTAAGGCAAGTGGCCTCGAAAGCAGCAAGCAGACCTGGATCTGAACTAACTAGTCTGTGCGAAAGTCCTTTAGCATCCTCTATCAACGCTCCCGGTGTTCCTCTGATGAACCAGGAGTTCCATAATACGTCAAGTATTCTCAGTTCTCTTGTCGTCAGCATCTTTGTCCTGGGCTTTTCGGTATGGTCAGCAATTGCCATGTTTATTCGTGACGCAAATAGTCTAATTCGCGGATTGGTTAGGTTGGGCCTCTTGTGTTATCTCCGTTAAGCGAGATATATGGCCGTCAACCAGTGTTGAACGCTGCTAATATCTTCTTGACGGCATGGCAGATAGGCTGTGCTCTCACTCCGAGCGTGGGTGCATTGATTGGCTTTAGATTCCTGGCTGGAGTAGGCGGCTCAGCATGCCTAACAATTGGAGGAGGAATCATTTCTGATCTTTTCCCCGTTGCTCAGCGCGGCCGTGCAAATGCGATGTTTTCCATCGGGCCGCTGTTTGGGCCCGTGATTGGGCCAATCATTGGAGGTTTCATCGCTCAGCGTGCTGGCTGGAGATGGGTATACTGGGTACTCCTCTGTGCCTGTGGTGTCGTTACTCTAGGCAATATTGTCTTGAACTCGGAGACGAACCCAGTTGTCCTCATCCGCCGAAAGACTGAAAAGTTACGCGAAGAACTGAATCGCCCCGAACTTCAGTGCGCCTACGACGTTGGTCGTGACGCACTCGAGGAGAGAAAACGCTCAGTTTTGGTGCGGGGCATTTTCCGCCCGTTGCGGATGTTATTTGGGTCGCCCATTCTCTTGTTGCTTGCCGTCTATATGTCCTTCGTCTTTGGCATGCTATATCTTCTCTTCACCACCTTAACCTCTTTGTACGAGGGGGTGTATCATTGGCCGGTGGAGCTCTGTGGCCTAGCCTATCTTGGAATGGGGGTGGGGTTTCTGCTCGGGCTCATTGTCGTTGCGAAAACGTCCGATGCGACAGTAGTCCGCCTCACGAAGGCCAACAACAACGTTTACGAGCCAGAGATGCGTCTGGCTAGCAGTGTCATTTTTGCTTTCTTAATACCAGTCAGTTTCTTCTGGTACGGCTGGACGGCGGATAAGCACGTAAACTGGATTGCGCCACTAATCGGTCTGGCTCCTTTTGCGTTTGGAATGATGGGGATCTTCTTACCGATTCAGACATACTTCATTGATGTTGGCGGGACATATGCGGCTTCGGCCGTGGCAAGTCTGACTACACTTCGATGCCTATTTGGAGCCTTCCTGCCTCTTGCAGGACCAAGTATGTACTCGACGTTGGGCCTAGGTTGGGGAAACTCACTGCTAGGGTTTTTGTCGCTCGGGCTGATTCCAGCACCAGCGCTCATTTACCGATATGGGGGGCTTATTCGGAAGAAGTTCCCTATTACCTTGGGTTGAAGGACAAAAGCAAGTATGGCACTACTGTCTACAGTATTATTCGGAGCAGATACAATATCGAACTTCCGCGTTGATAGTGTGGGAGGACACTAGTGAAAATTAGAAGCTGGGTTCTACTTCCGTCAATATAAGACAAGTTGCTTATACACTGCTGGTTTTCGGAGCAGAAGGTGAGGCCCATCCTACTCTGCCCGGATTTACATTACGTAATCTCGGCTCCGGGGGACGAAGCTAACGTATGATCAGATCATAAGAGAGGTCTATACACGCCGGGGGTGTCTTGGCTGGCCCGGTGGAACGGCCAAGTTTTCTATAATTAGGCTCCTAGTGCTCTAGGGTGGTCTGTTTCACTTCTTTGCAGTCAGAAAACTAATCTCGTCCGCGTGATATTCCTCTCGGAATAGATTGCTTTGAAAATTGAAATCATAATGTCACCGCAGCAACGGCGCGGCCGCCAGCGGCCGCTCGTGCTCAGCACTACTTCTGTATAGTCATCGGTGATTGAAAGTTGGGTTCGGGCCTTAGCTGCACAATTTTGGAAGCTACATACGAAAGCTACAATCCGAAATAGCGTACACTTGCTGTAACCACGTAAGGTGGGCCTTCAACTTGAAGGACTGGACACCGAAAACGAAAAAGAAGCAACTTTCGCCTGGTAAAGTCGACTATGCTTGCTTCAAGACTTCAGAGAGGCGTCCTATAAAAATTGTCAGTCCTGGTATGATTCCAAATAGAAGCTCTCATTACTTACCTGCCAGTCTCCATCGCCTACTAAAGAACTGAAGCATATCTATGAAAGTTTGTCGCTCCCGGAGTAAGTATGTATCGCTCCCCGCTGTATGTAATGATTTCATAGCGTCCAACACCAGGAAAAGGACTATTATGGGGAAAGGAGACGGGAACACTGTATCTGACGTATGCCGATTCAACTGACTACTTGATATAGCCATCAGCGAGCCGAGTAACTCTAAGCTGGTCTGACGCCGTTGTTCGAGGTTTTCAACGGCACTATGGCTTGTCGTTTGCAGCCGGTAATAGGTGTGTATGCATAACTTCGCCCTGATAGACAAAGTCGAGTCATTTAGCCACAGTGCAAAGCATGTAAGAGCATACGAAGCTTACGCGAAGGCTGTAGCAATGCCTCTGTGCCACAGAGAGTCATCTTGGTGACCCGAAAATTCGACCATTAGGCTTTGGAGCTCGGTTTCCAGGGTTTCGACCTGGCTCACTCGCGCATCGCTACACAAACTTGGAATATCGGCAGTTGTATTAATGCATAGAGTCGTTTGTAGGCGGTCCAAAATACCACATGCATCCGCTTCACACTTTAAGGGACCATGGCTATTTACTGAAGGAGGTTAGTTCGGCAATTCAGACGCTATTACACGAGAGTCAGACCTGCAACGTCCGAAAACTTCAGAACCGGAGAATAGTCGTAGATTATAGGTTTCATGAACACCTTCGAAGCGATCTTGATATGTCTGTCATAAATCCCGTGGTATTAGCGAATGAGGGCCCCACAAAACGCATGGCTCCAATTATTGAGTACTACCTGTCAAGAATGTAAATTCCAAGGAGAATATTCATCTTCTCCTCTAGATCGTTCGCCATTTCTGAGGTCTGAGAAATATCGGATGCAGCTGAGTATAGTCCAATGGTATTTGCCATTCTGGCGCAAGTGCCAATTGTGAGATAAGCCTGGTCTCCAATGCATTGAGCATGTTCGTACAGCGCAATCAATACCCCGGATTGAATCAGCTCGATGCACGGTTCCTTTAACGATACAAATAAGGAGTGGTTGTATTTGCAGACCCGGTATAACTCTGGAGGAGACGACGTGCTGGACGACACGAAACTATCCGCCGGCTCCTCTGTTAGTAAAAGAATACTCGAAATGAAGATTAAGAAGGGCCCATTCCGTTCGAGCCCTTCGGATTCTTTGATTCGCCACTCGAGTCTTTCTCTGGACATAGCCGGCAGATGGTCGTGTATTAAGTTGAGATATTTCTCGCCCACTGCCCGCACCGAGGTGCCTCTCTCCTCTAGAATCTTGGACAGATTCATTGCTACGATAAGCTCCAAGTAAGACGGTTGAAGCAGGCCGGGTTTCAACTGCCAATCTGATCCGTTGTCTTCGTTTGTCTCAATGTTTGGGTGGGCGCATTGATCATGTTCCCCCGAAGGTCGCTCCGCCTCGGACGCAAGAACCCGTGACTCGAGCCTCTCCAGCCTGTCAAAGATGGCTTGGAGTTGAACCGTGAAATCTTTTGCTCCTGTTTCCGCTGCATCATCATATGTGCAAGAGAGGCAAAGCCTAGATATGATCAGTTTCGTGGAAATGCCTCCTCACAAACCGGGCGGTGACAAATACCTGGAACAGCGATTGCAGGTTGGCAGAGTCTTGTCACACTTCTTCTTGCTAGATTTGCATTGGATGCATATTCGGGATGCAAATTGGCCAACTGCATAATTATCAGAGCCAGAACTTGTGGCCATAATGGCGGTGGGGGACGAATGGTAACTGACTAAGTGGACAAGAACCTAACAGTACGGAAGCAACTAAGGGACCCTATGTCGGGACCTAACTGGGCACCCGCCTAGGGCCCTTGGGGTCCAACCGAGCTTAGTCATAGCTTAGTCAGCAGATAGAGCACTTAAGTTAGGGAGAGCCGTCCCAGGCACCCCTTAATGGAAGACATCCATCGCCTAACACCCTAATGTTCTCACGTGACCCATATCTTCTCTCACGTGCTGGCAGTTTGATGCATCATGCGGCGAACCTGGGCGTAGTGGAAACGTGGCTCAATCAATGGAATCATCAGGAGGTCTAAATGGCTGAAGCCCTTACCTAGCAATTTATGCGTGGGTGGCTGGCTAATACACAGCAATGGGTAAGTTCAGACAGTCCACCTTCGAGTTATGGATTCCGACACCTGATAGGAAGTACTGTTGTGCTTCAGAGAAAGGTTGATTGTTGGTATTCACATCTGAAAACATGAGGGTTCATATACAAGTTGGAAATATCAAATTCATTTCCAATCGATCTGATCCAATACGAAATAGATTCCGTATACGAAACTCTTATTGTCTACTTGATCGAGCCTCGATCCCTAACAAGTACTAATACCGTGTAAGTGCTTGTAAGGAACTTGCTTTATATTCCATCACAATGAGCAAGGATGCGGTAAACTATACACTTGGATATTATTATACACACGGCAGCTAATCTGGCCTTTAGTGAAGGCTGTGGGCCAACATTGGATGCCTACTTGATACCCATGAGGTGCGTGGCCTGACTGATAAAGTAATCTTTTCCCTTCATCTTACCGACAAACCAGCTCCATGGAACCCAACTGAAGAGCTGTCACGTACCACTGGAACTACCAATAGGGACCATCATCATCAAGGAATTCTTTGTCTTATATTTTGCTCGTGCTCCGTGACCGAGAACGTCGGCCTTAATATTGGATGCGACAACCGGGATTTGTTCTTGGATTTTCGACGCCAGCCGGTCTGTGTGAGTCGTAATGTCTCCTATGGCGTAGATATAGCGATCAGGATCACCGGTGCCGCCTATCACTCGAAATTCTGCGTCGACTTTAACCCATCCATCCTTAGTAAGGTATTCTATGGGTATGAACGAGCTATTGGGTAGGACGCCGGTAGTCCAGATGAACATGTCGCAGATGATCTCTTGGCCATCGTCAAGAACAGCACTCCATTTCTTAGCTGAGTTGTCTTGCATCGCACGTACTACCCTTCGTCCAGTGAACACTGATATATTGTTCTTCTGCAACAGTTCCTGTGCTGTCCTGGAGGCGGATTCCTTCAGCATGGGGAGAAGGCGGCTTGATTGGCTAACCAGAGTAATATTGCCTCCAGTCCTACTCCGGAAGGCTTCCCCAAGCTCACCTGCAAACTCGACTCAACGGGGCCGCCACCGGCTATGAGTATGGTCTGTGCGCCTGCAATGTCTTCTTGTGCCTTTTGAACCATGAGCTCCATGTCGCCTGTGTTTGGTGGCTTGAAGGGCACCACGGCGCTTTCCCTGCCAAGTGCGGATGCGGTCATACTGCCGGATGCAATAAGAAGGTAGTCATAACGAAGAAGCCTGCCTGACTCTTCGATAGTAACTGCCTTGCCGACTGCATCGACTGCGCCGACACGACCTTCTATCAGCTCAAATGCACTCGAGTTGTATTTCTTGAACGAGTCTTCGATATTCAAGAAGTACTGATCAGGCTTGAAAGCGTTCGAGTCAGCAAATATGCGTGGAGAAGCAATGTTGAAAACCGCTTTTTTGGATGGGTTGACGAGGACGGCCTTGATTGACGGTAGATCCTTCAACAGCGCCTGGGCCACACCTATCCCCCCAAAGGATCCTCCAACGATGACAATCGTGGAAGGTGCAGTCATCTTGAGTACCGGTAGAAGGACGCTGTAAGATAGCACTTCCCGGACAGTCGGGGAAGAAAGTCGTCCTCACGTGGACTGGCAAACGGCCTTTCTGGAACAGGAGAACAAATAGGAAGGGCAGCGTAAGTGAAGTAGATTGGGTTCTTGCAAGTTTGGTTACCTACTACAATATATAAGTATCAAGAAATGGCGAGGTGGCGATTTGTTATCTGCTGGCAGAAAGAAACATCAAAATTGTGTACGACGTACAGACCTGGTCGAGCATTCTAGACTTGCATACCTCTGCCAAAATTGACGGGTTCCCGACTACGCGGGCCCTTCCCGCTCGCTGCCATACTCCCCCGGCTAGTCGGCGATGGCGGCCGCCAGAGTACCGGCGGCCGCTGGTTGGGTACAGTCAGCAAATCGCCAATCAAGAACGTCATTCTCGGTCCTATCTTTGTAATCGACTCCATGGATTTATTATTCATGGTGGACCACATCGGAAGTAAAGCCACCGAGAACCCGTTCCACAGTGGTTAAGTTAAGTATTTGGAAGCATTATGCCTGATTATGTGCTAATGGCCTCATCCAAGTTCGCGGAGCAGTGGCTTGGCTTAGGGATCGGGAAAGTATAAATTACGCTCTCCCTATCTGCCAAAATATAATGGGATCAAGATATTTATTCCTCGAAAGAACTTGATTCAACGAAGATTTCTATTCAATCAAAAGATCGAAATGGCCATTGTTGCTGTCTCTGGTGGAACCGGTAAAGTGGGCCGGGCGATTGTTGAAGCCTTGAAGAGCAAGACCAGCCATACAGTCTCCGTTTTGGCGAGAAGTGTACGTGACTCTTGCAATGTAATGGCTCTGCCTACCAGCTGACCGTCTGATCAGGCAAACGATCAATTATCTCAGACGCTGGGCGTCCCCATTATCCCGGTCGACTATTCGAATGTTGTGTCGTTGGGAAAGGTGTTGGAAGAGAACAGAATAGACACTATCATCTCCACCGTTCCCATTTCCGATGCTTCAGCAACCGAATCTCAGCTCAACCTCATTGACGCTGCTATCAAATCGCCAAACACCAAGCGTTTTATTCCTAGTGACTTCGGTATCATGTATAGCGAAGCGTAAGTGTCATAGCAGATTCGCTTGCTCGTTACCGCCGCTGATCCTGCATAGTCATGCTGCAGTATTTCCCCCTATCAAGGGTAAAATATTGGCAGCGAAAAAGTTGAAGTCTTCTGGTCTGGAATACACTCTGATTTCGAACGGGTTCTTCATGGATTACTATGGCCTCCCCAAAGTGAAGAGCTACCTGCAGCCTTTTGTCTTCGCTGTCGACATCGCAAACAATACTGCAGCGATTCCTGGATCTGGTAACACACCTGTGGCGTTCACACACACATTCGATGTTGCCCAGTATGTGGCCGCGCTCGTGGGCGAGGAAAGGTGGAATGAAAGAAGCATCATCATCGGCGATAAGTTAACATGGAATGATTTTGTCTCCCTTGCTGAAACCACCAAAGGTTTGTCCATGCAGAGCCCTGCCTAGGTTTTGACCTGCTCTGACATAGAATCGCTAGGGACTAAATTTGGCGTTAAATACGACAGCGAGGAGAAACTGAAGACTTTCCGAGTGACTGAACTTCCATCGCATCCTCCCGTGTATCCTTTCCTTCCTAAGGAGCAGCTTCAATATATCTTGGCTGTATTCGGCCAATGGACTGAGGCAGGAGCCTTTAACCTGCCCGAGGCGGATACCCTCAACAAGCGATTCCCAGAGATCAAGCCCCTTTCCATGATTGAACTGCTGCAGCAAGCTTGGAAAGCATAGATGATCTAGGACATGGAAACCATAGACCACGTGTCTATGGACGTCAACAGATTCAACCTTGGCGGACACAGACGCTGAGGCTCGCATTAATAAACCTCAATGACACTACTCTGT
This sequence comes from Hamigera avellanea, assembly GCA_027569715.1. Taxonomy (NCBI): domain Eukaryota; kingdom Fungi; phylum Ascomycota; class Eurotiomycetes; order Eurotiales; family Aspergillaceae; genus Hamigera; species Hamigera avellanea. The sequence goes on along the minus strand of JAPDKU010000063.1, from coordinate 10,562 downwards.
GCATAATACATACTGGTTCATTATGCTGTATTGTAAGGAGCTCTTGGCCAGCTGTCACATGGCACAAATGGTACAACCGTCAATTTTTGAACCTCGCCCCCCTCACAGAATGTTGTAAACGCGAATACCAATCTTCATATACTTACCTACGGAGATCTGACTGCTATGGTGCGAGTAGAAGGCCTGGCTTAATGTAACCTCTGCCACCAAGTTCTTCACTCCTAGTATGGCTCGGACCACCCCTAGGCCCTAAAGGTACGAATCATGTACTTAAGGTCTGTTTGGATGACCTCGAGTCCACCTCGTCGTCCCCTAACAAAGCTTTATTGACCAGCATATCTGGGTACAGTGACAATGCTCCTTTCCATGACGGCCGTAGTATTAATGTTAGTGCTAAAAAACCTCCTCAGAATAATGATGCCCAAGCACCTGTGCAAGAAGAATACCTTCAAGACCTTAGTACGTTGTGGAAGAGGGATCAGTGGTTGCTGCCGGCTAATCTGTGACTCAGGTACTACAGCGGGACGACGGCCGTCAGATTCTACTACCACTACCACGCTGACTTTGACGCACACTATGTGTCCAAGTACAGGGATGCCGACTCCAGAAGCATTAACCGCGAGCGCCTATCGTTCTTCGCATTCCCTGGGGCGGCTACCCGCCGTAGCAAGTGTTGGCAAACCCAACCCCTGTCCTATACTACTCGAAGGCTAACTCAATATACATAGCAGGAGCATGGAAGCGCCCCAGGATCTGACACTCTGTTGTTTTCTCCTATAACGATCCCAAATGCGCCAACTTCGGTCTCGCCAAATGTTGCAACCAGTCCAACCAGATCTTCTACAAGCGGTGCTGCAACCTCCAGCTTGACATTCAAGCTCACCGGAACAGGATCACCATCAATCAGTTCTCCTACTTCCCGAAGTAGCACCGTTAGTCGAAGCTTTACCCAAATGGTGAAGGTGACACCCGGGGAGATGACTGAAGTAGAGCCTAGAAGCCAGTTAGCTTGCGTCCCATCTAAGTGCAATATCTTGTTCGTATGTTCAGCCACCGTATGCTGACGCCACTGGATCTACATATGCATTAATGCAAGGAAACAATAACATTATCCGGTTTGCTATCTCAGGTTTTCTACCTGTGTAGCTCCGATACTATACTATAAGCTGGGGATCAGCTTCTTCCTACGATGGACAGACACAATATTCACTCTGGTAGATATTGACGGAAATTGGTATTTTCCTATCTATAACCTAGACTTAGTCTCCATGCCTTTTAACGTACTACATGTTGATGGACCAGTTACTGTACATAGAGTAGACGCACAAGAAGATAATCTATCGCAAACTATCAAGACCCGCGAGAGATGTAGAGATCAAAGAAACCAAAGAAAGGAGAGAAGAACAATGGCGGCCAGGAGAAACGAGAGAACTCCACCACGGGCCTGCGTTCCTGTACCCGTAAACAGAGTTGAATTGGCAGGCGGAGTTTCAGCCATTGTCGGCGCTAGCGAGCCAGATTGGCTCGTCATTGCACTCGGCAAAGCGCCATTCGCTCCCAGACTAGTTCTGGAAGCCCAGACTGCACTATGTGTGGAAGAGGTGGCAACAGTGTTATTCCGAAAGAAAGGATGGCTTATATTTTTCAATGGCCTGCTTCCCATCATTGACACCAATATCACGGGCGCATGAAAGTCGGCAGCTGATGATGTATTGGCATTCACTGCGGTCGTAATATGTCTCTCAGGCTGGGTTGTAGAGCAGCATGCAGTTTGTGAGGTTTCGGAAGGCTTAAGTTGAACTTCTGCCACAGGATCACTGGCACAGAAAGCTGGTTCAGCAATCGTACGATTCACGTTGGCTAGAGCGGCCATGGTATCATCCAGGAGCATTTTCGTCAAGAAGGCCTTGCGGATGTATGTCTATTAAATTCTAGTACCCGAATCTCATGGCAAACCTTCGACCGTATGTCGTCGAAAAGTACAGTAGACAATTTTTCATGAAGACCGTGGAAGATGCGCTCTTATATCCGCAATTCCAAAGAAAGATCTATTGGTTGCTGTGAGGCCATTCGAGGGAAGATTTTGAGGGATCAGAAGAGGCCTACTTAATGCTTCCTGTCGTGTTGTTGTGTAGCATATAGGTGCTGGCGTCAGGCGTCTCCTGAGAACTTGACGCATGATCCACAACTTTCTTGGCGACAGCAGGCCCATTCGCAGCCCGCCGAATTGAGCTGCTTCCAGACTCAGTTTATAAGCATTGGAGCCTTTCTCTTGAGTGTTGTAGTTGTTGCACTTTCTGAGGTCGTACTGGAGAGGTCAGAGCGCCCTTGAAAATATGGTCGAGGCATGTTACAGTGAAGGGTCTAGTTATAGCAGACATTCATTTCCTTGAACACCGCCAGATCAAGACGCTTTGTGGCATATCGTGGTAACAATATTAGGTGAAAGAAATTGATGTCCAAAACGCCAATGGATGCGTCATCTTCAAAATACCCCTGATGGCTCGATTGGACGAACTGTCATATTAAATAGACCTCGAATCTCTTTGATTCTGATCGCAACTCCACTGAAGTCATTCATACAGAGCTGCCCGTAACCGGATTCCATATTCTGTATATAGAAGCTTGTTTTCAAACCCTAATCACATGATACGCTAGTCTGAAAATGGATCACTGGTAAATTATCTGTTGGTACCGTACCGGTAATATTACGTAGCGTTGTAAAATTATGGTATCTAAGATACAAGGGCCTAGAATCAGCATTCTGGGAAGACTGGAAGGTTCGATGCTAGCCCGCTAAGCGAGACCGTCTTCGAACTGGCAACCTGTCAAGATGCCTTTCTTCCCTTCTGTGCATCTCGCGGCTGTTGCACTGCAGAGGCCTTGGTACCCCCAGGTCATCTAAAGCCAAGTTGATGGGCAAAGATCGATAATCCAGGTGATTTTTTTTACATTTTCAACCTTTGCTCATCATTATGCTGCGGCTTCGTGTTCCTAGGCGTCTTATTGGACACGTTCAGTCATGGGCTAACCCCTTGCAGCTTGTCTGCTTAGGTTTCTCTCAAACATCGGGACAATGACCAATAGATCTCCCAGGCTCCCAGCTATAATGATGCTTATCAATCTCGGATGATCGACCCATGGGACGACACTCCCCAACATGCACCCACTCCCGGTTATTTTGGTCGTACACCTGCCACCTTGTATTCTCCCAGCCCCGCCCCGGAGCCTGGCCTGCTGTCCGATCAACTAAGATTTGCTCCGGATCGGCAAAAAGATCACTGTCATCATTGTATGCCGCCCTTGCTTGAGCTTGGGGATTATGATTGCCGTCCACCGTCAAATATAAATGACGATGAGATGGTGCAGGATGACTGGCCTACGCCTGCATTTGCAAGATCAGATAGTACCTTTACCCAGACGTCTTGCCAAAGGATTCTGTTGCAGTCTTTGCCGATTCGGCTCCGGGTTACCAAATTACTAAATGGCGTCGGCACAGAACAGACGTACGATGAGACTTTATGTCTGAGTCAGGAGCTGACGAAGACCTGCCGCTTCGATTCTACATTATTCGAGCCGGTGACCAAGGATGGACTGGGAGAGCACCGGAGACGGCATCCCAGCGCGTTTCAGGAGATGCTCGTTAACTTACTGACACGCCGCTTCATTCATTCACTACACTCGCCTTTTGCGACTAGGGCTCTGGTAGACTTACACTTCTACTACTCACGGTGCATGCATCGAATCGGCTTTGGAACTTATTTCGATCCTAGCCGCGGACTACTCGGGAAAGGGCCTAGGCGTTGACGACTTACAGACCCTGAATTTAATCCAAGTAATGGGACGTGGGTTCTTCAAGTGCATACTTCTAGATTCCGGCCAGACGGTGTGCTTCGAGCTCATTCAACAGCTCCGGGAAAGGTATTTGCCGTCGGCCTTGGGTGCGAAGATGACTATGCCACAAAGAGAGCTCTACCAGGCCGTAAAGTCCCTTGCTAACGTGGGATGGCGGCGAATTGAGGGCGGTGAGACAAATGTAAAACTGTACATCTTCTACTCTGGGGTGCTGGCGAAGGCAGACGCGATTCTCGCAGGCCGAGACATCCACGAGCCTATCGTGGATGCTACGAAGTCGAGCTTGCATAAGAGCCATGAGACACTACTGTCCCGGGCAGTAAAAGCCGGAATCCCATCTTCTGAATTTGACCAATTTGGCAAGGAACATGGCCCTTCGGGTGGGAGCTCTGACGTTATTGACCAGAATAGACCCGATATTGCGGTTGGCCCTCTGAGTGACAGCGACAACTGGGTCGAATTCTACTTGCAGAACTTGGGCGTGGATTTTAACATACCTCAAACAGAGTTGTTTTCTGGGGAAGCGAGCGAAGGATGAGGGAAATGGACCTATTGATATATACGGTGACTGGCAGGAGAATAGATTTTCGGTTCTTGCTCCCCCTAGCAGCAATATGTACTCGTTAACCGGGCACAGAATTCATTCAACCATGATTTGTAGAAAACATTTTCCCCAGAGTAAGCTTGCGATCTAAGAATCCTATCTCCACCGATCACTACCATTGATGTCATTGTCCAAGGACTCCCGTTGTTAATAATCTATGGCCTCCTCCCTCGAAGTACAGCTTGCGCAGCAACGGTACTTGCAAATCATAATATGAGAGAATATCTATCAGTTACAGTGAGCATCGAGGGAAGAACCATATATACGATTCCTTCCGTTTATTTAGTAGCTTGCTTATTAGATAGATGACAGCCGATCAACACATAGACACATTGCATCCATATCCCTTACGCTTGCCTCATATAGTCTCTTCATATTCCGGCAAATCCCACCCTCTCACATCCTCACGGATGATATACTTGGCCAGAACATCCAATCTCAGGAAGGCAACCATTCCCAGGAAAAAGTGCAGCAAAGCAATACCTATGGGCGACGACGGGATCTTGTTCAAAACATTCGAATCCTTTGATAATCCTTTCTGAACTTTGTTCATGAACGGCCGAAAGATCTGCTCGTATTGTTTTAGCGCAGTCGGAAGGCCGTCTTTGGTATCGCGCCCACAATATTTCCCGACCTCGCCAGCTAATATGTATGCACCGACAAGACTGGAGGTAGTGCCCATTCCAGTGACTGCTGACGGGCAGTACGCAGCGTCTCCAATGAGAACAACCCGGCCTCGAGACCAAACGTCCGTCTTGACAAGGCCCAGGCGTTCGAGGTAAAAGTCGTCTGACATCATCAAGCCTTTCAGAATTCGGCCTGTTTGCCAGCCTGCACCCTGGAAAAGCTCAGTCAGAGCCGCCTTTTCTTCATCGGTACTACCCCTCGGCACATTCCTCAGTCTCTCCGGGTCGCCCAGGCAGGCAAGGTACGCCTGGATATTCTCTGGGTTATGCCTTCTGGTAAATACTATTCGCTTCCCCGGAGCAATATAGTTCGTCGCGATGTATTGTTCCCCCTCTCGGATCGGCTGAGGGATGGTGAAGTACCCCGTATAGACACCAAGGAAATGGAAAGTATCCGGCGTATCAGGTCCGAGCATCAGCTTGCGGATGCGCGATGCTTGGCCATCAGCGCCGACTAGGAGATCAAAGCGCCCCTTCTTGCGATTTGAAAACAGAACTTCCACTGCGCCATTGTTCTCCTCGAAACTCTCGACAGTCATGCCGAAGACATATTTGACACGGTCCTTCGTGGCGTCGTACAAGAGCCGACAAAGATCCCCTCTCATAATCTCATACTCAGTAGTAAAGCTTTGCAATCCTTCCCCGGTTCTGTTCGCTGGAAAGTAAGCCTTCCGTTTGCCAGTGCCATTGATAAACTCGAGGCCTTGCTCTTGGATCGATCTGGCGCGGAAAGCTTGTTCGAGGCCCATACGCTTTAAGACCTTGATACCGAATCCGCGCAGGTCTACCTGCAGTCCCGTAGCCCGCAAGTTCGGCCAGCGTTCGACGACCGTGACTTCGTAACCTAGTTTTGAGAGCCAGAAGGCAAGAGCATTTCCGGCTATGCCTCCACCGCAAATGAGGACTGAAAGTTGTGCCATAATATGTTTGATGCTGTCGGGACTGGGTGTATAAAAAAGAATAAGGGCTAGTCTGAATTGAATAGATGAACAATCGCTGCCGACTAGCCCTATTTAAGTCCAGGCGGAACTACCTCACTACGTACCTACCCGTCTCGAGCTGGACCCGGAGTAGGTGGCTCGGTAAATTGCTCCCACCGAACCGAGTTTTAACTCCGAATTTACCGAGTTTGTGGGCAAGTTATCTTGAATCGAAAGCTAAGACCGAGAGTGTTCGGGGACCCGCCAGGTCCGTTTTGTCATTGTAAATGAATCCAACAGAGCCGAATTATAGAATAGTGTCAAAACCGGATAATTCAACGAAATCGTTTCGCTGTCGACCCCCTCGAGAATGGACGAGATCCGTCAAGCGACCCTTGTTAACCCCGCAAGATATTACTTGAGGTGGACTCTCGAGTCGTCAACTAGGTTACTCTCATCAATGTCCACAAAATCCCGTCTTCGACCGCTAATGTGACAAATATTCAGGGTGCATTCAGAACCTAAGTTAGGGCAAGATGCCTTGGGCTGTGCTGGGATCTTAACCTCAATTGCTGGCCCGACTGTTAGAACAGAATGTATGACTGGCTTATTTAACGTAACTAGTTAATTGTAACAAGTCTGTTATCAATATCATCCAGTCAATTTTCTTCATAATATTTGCTGTGTTTCTGAGAAAGAGATTCAACTATGCCATCATCCACAGCTTGTGCTCTAATGCATTAAGAGGATACATGCGGTGTTAAATGAGCAATATACATTTCATCAGTATAAGGTTGTTTCGGGCGCAGCTTATTTAGAAGGCCTAGAATTATAACACTCGGGGATCCTATATAGCTAGGGTACATATTCCTTTAGGGTTCCTTCGTTCCTTTGTTGGTAAATCGCTCATAGAAGCCGGTAAAACCAGCCAATAGACAGGTGACGATGAATTTTTCCCTTTCTAGAAAAAAGCAGGGCAAAGCAGTTTCTGGACAGATGTATCATACCTCTCTGGAGGTTGGCAGGACACCAGATGTAGTAAATTGCTAGAAGGCACGTGCTTTTGTCGCCAGTAATAGTCTGGGTTTCCGAAGACTAAGACTTGGATGCGGGACTTCTGTAGTGACAATTATACGGCGTAGGGGATGTTGCTGCTTTGATCCCAAGATTACTCCAGTGGCTTTGAGTCAAAGTCTACCATCTCAAACCGCACACCGAGGCCGATAATTGAAGATAAAATTATCGGAAACTTTCTTGTGACAATGATCCATTAGAAAGAAGAGCTTTGTGGTCTTTCATGAAGAACTCCGACAGCACGAAGACGTGATGCGGTTTTACCTGCGACCGTTGAGCTGTTGGTAATGGGGCCCAAGGTAACACAATATAAGCTACCCACCTATAACTTCCCATCGATTGCTCGCTCTCTCCATTCCCTTTTCCAAGGCTTGCACTGCATCTTTAATTTTACGACTGTGCTGCGATTGCAATAAAATGGCGATGGATGCCATCTTCTCGAACAAAACAACAGCCAGCACTGGCAGCCTCTCAATTTCGAGAATATTAAAGACATCGTCCACTCTCATGAGTTCCCCAAAAATATTTAGAGCCATTTCGAGAGCGGCTACGGAAGACTCCCGGACAGAGAAAGGGTCCCTTTGGCGGCTGAAGGACACTAGCCTTTTCTCATGCAATTCAATGAGTGCCCTAGGTCGAGGTCAGTTGTCCAGGTGGACGCAAAGAGCATGTATGAAAGGCAAAGTCTCGCTCACATGAGGTATATCGCAACCACCATATACTGGTGATGGAGGGGTTGGGAATACGTCAGACTGTTATGGATCTTTTGCTGGATGAGCATATCAAGCTTCCAGGATTCCTGATCCACAAGAGTTCCATGGTGGACGGGAAGTTCTCTCGTCAGCAGTAGGACACATTGCACGAGGTGCATGGCCTGGATCAATTCGCCGAAAGTGCCAGCAGCCATTAAGTCCTCGCCAGGCACTGATGGGACGGTTGATGGTGCTGACCTTGCCCATGCGTCGCGACAGCCGAATAACGCCCCACCCCCAAGAAAGTTGCCTCCCATCTGTGCATTCCGAAGGAGGAGCATGCGGGCTAATTTTTCGTCGGAGTAATAGTTGAGTCTGTCGAGGAAATAGAGCGCCCACCACACCCGCCCCCGGTCTTCGCTGCCCTCATCATTGGCTAAGCCCGTACGGTCAGAAGACTGCCCAAGTCCCATGACATGTGCCAGGCCGGCACAAGCTGCAAGACTGATATATGCATCAGAGGAGCCGCAATGGCCTTGCTCATAAACGGCAAGCAAGAGTCCAGATTGGATAGTGAGTAGGCGGTCTGGACGGCGAGCTTGCAGAAGATAAAACAAAGACTTGCATTCTTCATACAAGACGGGTAAAACAGCTCGCAAAGAAGGAAGCGAGGTGGGCGGATTAACAAGCAAGATGTGGAGTAGAAAGGCTGCCAGCTCGGCTGAAGGAGCCCCGCGCAACGACAAAGCTTTTTGTCGCAGAGTCTGCGGATGAATTATGGGAATCCAGGGCTGAACAAAAAGCAGGAAACATTCGATAATGTCTCCCAGATCAAGTGCCAATTTCTGAAGTGTATCGAAAAGATGTCCAGTCATTAAATAGTCGAGATCGGTGTTGCATACCCCGTTGGGTCCAGCGGCGTGGCGTGGCTGAACGAGCAACTGGAAAATCTTTTCTGGAAAACCAGGTAGGTATTGCTTATCATAATGACCGAAATAGTTACAGGGGATATTCCGCCTTGAAAACATCAATAGACGTCGTCGATAGAGAGTAATCTGAGTCGGGGTGTATGCCTTACTTCACACACCAGCCACAAGTTGGCATGACCCGATCACATCGGCGCTTCCGTGCTGAGCATGGCAAGCACGCGTTCCGGGCTTCTTTGCTCGCCGGCATACCTCTGGGGTTGGAAATAGGCTGTTCTCGACTCCAGACCGCGCCCGAATGACGCCTCGAGGGTCTAAAAGCGAGGCAAAGAGGAGGACAACGTTAGTCCTGCTCACTAACCGGAGCCAGCCGAAGCGCGCCGAGTGTTAATCCGGGGCACCCCACTTCTAAAGCCTAGCTCGCTGAGAGGGGATTACCTTGTTTGCACCGTTCTGCGGCATCTGTTTCAGGCAAACGCCGGAGACGTCCACTTCGAAGGTCTTTCCATTGCACCTAGTGAGACATTGATAGTTCCAAGTGCCGAGTTTGATTTTAACAACCTCTCAACATGTGGGCCTCCTCTAACGAAAGGGGCCAAAGGGCCATTCACCTCCGGTGCTACTGGCCTGGTCAACTGACTCAACTCTCAGATGCCGCTTGTAGGGCGAGCCGCAGTCATCAGCAGTAAAGGCCAAGGCACGACACTAAAAGTATAAGATTTCATCCACTTTAAAGAAAGTCCGGTTTCTTACGATTTATATCAACGCAAGCCCTCAGCGTCGAGAGGCGTTCAACACTCTCCAACTAGATGCACCAAAGCTAGTTCCAATTTAAGATATTAGGACTCGGTGGAATTCAACCTTTATAATACTTCGCCGAGCTAAGCGACTCCGGTCTGTTTTTGCTCCCTTTTGCGCAGATTATGATTGTGAAGAGATGCTGCTAAGTAATGAAGAATGGCGTTAAATTGACTATCTTCTTTGTATCACTAAGCTATTCTTTCTTTATACGACTAAGCTTTTAAAGACTCGTGATATGAGTCATATGACATCATATCTAGTTTTCAAGATTTATCATGTGCTTTTTGACTATCTTGAAAAGTCAATAAGCCAGCTCCAGCGAAAACGGGTTCTATAGAAAGTGTAGATGTTAGAGGCGCTTAAGGCTGGTCGGCGGAAGCTTGATGAATACTACTCGGAGATAGACGGTGCCCGTGGACATCTCTACGCGATTAGTATAATGCTTGCCCTAGACAACAAATTCCAGTTCTTTTTAACTGATGACTGGGATAAAAAATGGCGGGATACTTACCAGAATTCCTTCTAAGAAGCTTTAGCTCCCTACCAGCAACGTGTAGCTGATACCTAAGGCTCTTCCAGTCCTTAGATAATAATTAGACATCGCCAAAACCCACGAATTCGGAATGGGTCGAAGACCCCGACCCACGACCCAACCCATAACCCATCGTGGGGCCCCATTGGGGCCCCATGAAAACCCAACTTTGCATAAAATCCAGGTCTTGGCAGTCATAAAACTGCTGATTCATCTTAATAAAATAGTTAACTAACGTATTCGGTAAGCGAGTCGGCCATGTAAGCGAGTCGGCCACCTCCACCCGATTTCCACCTCTGGGTGAGATTCTATTCTAACGCCTTTATCAACAAACAATTGCATTTTTATAAAAAAACTAATTAGGAACTCGATTAGGACATTGTAACCGTCTATGCCCTAGATTATGACATTCACTGCAGCGTGGTGGCGCCCGTACGCGTAGTCCAACTGCAGAAAGCCCTGTATCTTGAAG
>JAPDKU010000062.1:0-166302 GCA_027569715.1 Hamigera avellanea | reverse complement strand
CCCCCCCCCCCCCCCCCCCCCCCCCCCCCCCCCCCCCCCCCCCCCCCCCCCCCCCCCCCCCCCCCCCCCCCCCCCCCCCCCCCCCCCCCCCCCCCCCCCGCTCACCACCCCCACCCCGCCCCCCCCGTTTCCGCCCCGTGAGTGTTTTTCCGAGGTGGGTTTTTCCCTTTGTTTTTTTTGTGGGCCCCCCCCCCCCCCCCCCCCCAGCCCCCAGCCCTTCCCACGAAAAATGGTATTCTGAACTCATTTGCATGGCTAGAATGTCTACCCCGTTGTCATCAGCAAGGACTCATCGTCAAGATTCGACCTGTTCCGAATTCGAGGATCCAACAACGGGAGCTGGAGGCCTTCCAAAATGGGCGCTACGGGGCCTTGTTTGACCCGGAATATCGATAGGCTATGTAGGAGTGGACGGAATTACGTTCCAGTTTGTTTCTTGTTACTGATCTTCAGAAAATCGATTTGCTTGAAAGGAGCAGATGCATGCGCGAGTGTTGTGGTCTGACAGAGCACTCAATCGCCTTCCGCAGGTGCCCCCTGTCTCAGTTCAAGGCCATTGGATGCGCATGATCTGCGCGCTCGAATGTAGTCCTATGTTCTCTGAGACTTTATCGCTTTTCTTCCTTGCGGTTTGATCTCTCAAAAATTCCTCTTCCGGTCATCCCACCACACCTCTCGATGCTATCTGGACTGCTTAGATGGAAGGCAAACGGACTTAATTGATTGCGATATGTACAAATGTGGATACTTTCTTATCGTTGAAGTAAGATACATGCGAAATGGCCAGGTTCGGGATAATGACAAGGGTCCCAAACCTCCTTTAGAGCCTACTATATACATTCGAAGTCGCCTGCCCATGCCCGCACGAGGACCGATGGGATAACGCCGATCGCGCATCGAAAAGGATGGTCAAGGCCGCTGTGGTATTAAAATCGCGAAGAGTTCACAGAATCTATCTGGAGGAGATGGTATTCAGGGATGACGCGGAGAGTCTGCCCGCCTAGCCAAGAGATAGGTGGAGGCGCTGCCATGGACTCTTTCAATAAGACAGGCAGAGAGCCCGTGCCATCTAGGTGAGGCACATGCAGCCCGAGGAATCAAATGAACAGAGAAACGCTTCTTTGTCGGCTCAATCATCATAAGAATGCAATCGCACCTGGGCTTGGGTGGGCGGGTAGATCCCAACTCCCGTCGCCTGCTTCACGCAAGACATATATCTATTACACCTAGAAAGAACGCTTTACGTCATTGTACATCGGGCATGCGAACAGCGATGTCCCCAGACTGCGTAATGTAGCGAACCCAGGGGAGGGACGGGTATTGCAACTGTGGTGGGGAGGGGAAAGATAGATCTGTTAGCCTTCGTTCCAGGATGGGTAGCGAACAGCCCCTCACTCGTGGAGACAAGAGTGATGATAGTGAACATGTGGAGCCACGACAGTTTGTTGTAACCATGGACCGGACCGGCAGAGCACATGCGCAGAGCCAGTCTTAACTTGGCAGCTGCAGCACCAGCAAAAGTGCCTAGTGCCAGGCGAGGAGTAGGACGTGGGTGGAGGGAACTTTCGAGGATGCAAGCTGACTAAGATGGAAATAAAAGCAAGCAAACATACCTTGGGTTCGGTGATCTTCAAGTAACGCACTTGAATCCCGCTGGTGGTAAAGTAGGGGATCTCGAACTTGACGTTGATAGGACGCTTCGCCTTGCCCTGGCCAGTGCCGCCCATGCTGCCTCCGAAACCGCCAGTCATGCCTCCCCCATGCTCATCGTCGCCCTTCACTGAAGGAAGGCCGAGTTCAGCCCGCATGAGGAATTCCTTGCCGCCACCAAACTGCTTGATCTTCCAGATAATAGCGGATTTTTCGGGCGCATAGTGGACGGTTCCGATATTGGTCCGGAAGCGTGGCGAGTCTGCATCTTCTGGCACTGGAACTAAGATTTCCACGTTATTGGCGGTACTTCGGCGCTTAAATTGTGCTTTGGCCTACACAAAAGAACCGATCGTCAATCGAGCCATCCTTTAGCTTAGAGAACATAGCGCAGGTCAATGCGACTCATCTTCCTTACCTTCAACATGTACTCGATCCGTGACCCAGAATGCGACTCGACGAGACACTCGACCCAGATCAAAGGCTTCACCTGTGTGTTCAAACGGTAGCTCATGAGCTCAAATTCGCCATCCGGGGGGATGAAGCTGATCGTTCGGTCGTTTTCGAATCTGGAAAGTCGGACACACTGGTGAAACTTGACATCCTCCATCTCGACCGCTTTCCCTCTCGTAGCCCGACCGGTCGTTTCGAACATGACCTTGTCGTTCAAGCCCAGGCGAAGTTCTGGCATACCACTCAGATAGCATTTCATTTTGATGGCGCCCAGGATCTCGGACCGCAGAACGTTTCCATTCGCAGACACGAGCAGATTCAGCGATTCGACGACATCGAGGAAGACTTCGTTCTTGCGGTAGCGGATACCCTCACTTCTCCAGGAAACTGCATTGGTGACGGCGATGGGAGGTCGTGCTTGGATTTCAAGTTTGTGTGACTCTTGGGTGATGTACCTGTTTTCACGGTCGCGTTCAGCCCCGGTCAGTGAGAGAGCCCTCGGTCGGATCAGAGGTGACGGGAGCTTACTCTTGCAATATCTTGCTCTCGGTCGTTTGCGGGTAGCCAAAATCCATCATTTCGTCCAGCAATTCATAGATGATGACAAAGTTATCCCGGATACTCTCCTCCTCCAGCACTTTGAAATATTCGGTGAACACCTCCACAATCTTGTGGAGGAAGAGTAAGATTTCGGTGGCATTTGTGTTTCTCTTGGTCAATGCGAGGATGTAAAGGTTGCTGTGACGGATATAAAGGTACTAGAAACGCAATATGAGTCTCAGCATATGGAAACAATCGGGCGGTGGCGGTTCTCGACACAAGATAGGGGCTTTGAGAGTGGTGCGTGCGGGGGAGGGTAGAATAGATCGGGCGGAGAGTTAATCTGCGCTCGATCGTAAAGAGGAGGAGCCCACGTACATTGATTCCTTCGTGAGAAAAGCACGGAGGCACAGCAGAGCTCTCTTCTTCCGCTTCGCTGAGGAGGATGGGGAATTTCTCGACCGCGGACATGGGAATGTCCCCGCGGTAGTTGCGGGCCAAGAGGGTCTGTCGACATTGGAAGCTGTCAGTTTCAGGATAACGAGAAGCATGGAGGATTTGCGAAACTTGGCATCAATTGAATCGCGCATAGTGTGTTCCTCAGGACATACCTTGCCCTTGAGATCTAAGAAGAAAATCGCCGACGCCATAGTGGGAGGAGTGTGTAGTTGTCGGTATTTAAGCGGTTAGGTGTTTAGGTGGTCGTGAAGTGGTCGATTGATATGCGGGTTTCAACTCTTTTCGTATCAGGATCGGAAAATTTAACTCCACATTCTGTCTTTCTGAATATTGTTCCAAAAAGAAAAGCAGATCCGTAGCCACCCAGAAGATTAAGAAGAGAGTTGTTTGGGTGTATTGAGGAAGGAAAGATGTTTCGTTTCTCTCTCCAACCCGACTCTCTCTCTCTCTCTATTGCGGCTTCCCGCTCAATGACCTGGCCCATTTCCCGTTTCCCGCGAGTCCCAATGGGGCTTAGCGGCACTGCTAAAGCCCTCCACCCCAAGGTATTTCTTCTCTTTTTTTTTTCGGCCTCGCTTTCTTTTTCTTTCTTTTCTTCTTCAACGCCCTCGATAGACAGTGCAAGTCAGTACATGGCCACCATCCCGGCATTCTGTCGGGATGGACTTTTATGGTTTTTTTCTCCTGCTGCTGTCTTGCGATATAGAAGGTGCGGAGACTATGAATCAATCGTAGATTGAGGGTTCCATAAGAGCTGGCCGTGTATTTTGCTTACTGTTACTCGGGCGGTGTCAGAGGAACCGTACATTCTTCTTTAGATCAGACGAGTCAGAATGATTTCTATTCTCTTCGTTTTTGCCTGTAATTGGGTGGTCCTTGTAGTAAAACCAAAGCTGGCGTCCAAAGCTCGAACAAAACCTCGGCGTGGTATTTGCAACGACAGATTCTTAAAAGTACATGTACATACATACATAAACAGAAGATGTTCCCAGCAGTAAAAACATCCATATGACAGACATAAAAAAAAATTAACGCCCTGATAAATGCTCCCCTGCCACGATATATAAGAGAGGTGTTCTCAATCTAAGAAATCGTCTTCAAGCCCAATGGTGCGAGTATTCGTTCCGATGCAACTTTGTTGGCAATGTGTCCGCCCTTCTCAAGGGCAATGGCGCCGACGATTGCGTACATGGTGTGAGCGAGGACGAGTTCGATTCCGGAGGCGGCGAGGTTGTGAGGCTGTTTGATTTGAAAGGCAAACCGTCAGCGAGACAAAGCAACGACAAAGCAGAATTTCGTGCCCGTAATGGTAAATTCCTTTTTTTTCTCACCTTTCTCGGAGACCACCTCAAAACGTTCTCCATCTCGTACTTCTGCGCCAGTTCCGCCAGCTTCGACTTGCTGGTGAGAAAGTTCTTAGTGTTGCTGGAGAGGTTGTTCAAGCCGTCCAGGGCTGGGTGCGAGAAGGGTTCCCGGCAGTAAGCATCTTTAGCCCGAAGGGTTGAGACGCGTGCGGGACCTTGCACGAGAGCAAGAGAAGCCTGTAGTTGAACGATGCGTTTCCCTATTCATGAAATCGACCCTTAGCCCCTAGTCCATTGCAATTCAAGATTCTTCGCTACCGACGGATGGATCGCTGGGAATCGCAACGGCCGGGATATGCCATACCTAAGAACGCCAACCGATCATTGAACCCTCTCCGTCCCTGATCGAAACTCTTATGCGTAACCGCAAGCCACTTGATTTCCTCCGAAAGAAGCTTGTCGCCATCCTCTCCCAACATCCGAATGTAGAACTGATCCAGCACCTTCGGGTCCGAGTTGACGGGGAAATCAGGTCTCTTGGAGTTGAGGTGCAGACTGAAGGGGGCCTTCGCCGTCGGCGGGGTGTATGACCAACGTGGTTTCTCTGCTGGCGTTTGCTGCTCCCGGGCAGCAGAAGTTGTTGATAGTGCACGCCTGGAGAGTGTAGCAGTTGCAATCGCGCCGGGTCCAGCGAGGAAGTTGCAGGCAGAGCAGGAGACGGCGGTGACCGTCCGGGCGGAGAGCTTCGAAGCCATGAAGGGCAGATGGCTGGGCCGGAAGGTGACAAGATTAATTGAGTTGAGTTGCAGTTCGACCTAGTCCGGAGGCTTTTGCGGATGCCAAAAGTTGAAGATCGAGGGAAGAATTTCGGACGGGTGGCGCTAGTCCTCTTTGGGATGGTCCATCAGGAAGAAACCTACAAAGCATTGCAGCTTGAATAATTCCTGTGTCACTCTATATTATTATCTCCGTCATTCAATTCCATATTCCAAGGCAAAGGGTTTTCTGATCGATGATCCATTACACTCGAATCCATAAGAGAATGTCCGGCAATCGACTCTGGAGGCTTCATGACTCGAGCTATGAAGATGCTATTCTAAGGAACGCCCCTTTGGGACCAGCCCGAGTCGATTGCACCGAGTTGGAGAGAGAGAAAACAGCTTATCCTCCGGGCAAATCCCCACGACCACAGGCTGTACCTATCCAGAGCATTTTCCATTTTCATAGTACCTTGGTGGCAAGGGAACAGCTTGCTTAGGAATCCGGCGTTAACCGTCATACGTCCTTCCAATTGCAAGGCACATTAGGCCGCACACACGCCAAAGTGACACCATACTAGTCATGTTACTAGTCAGGGATCAGAGGCCTGAGATAAGAGCCAAACAGCATTGCTGAAAGTTTGTCCGTACTTCTAGCCATCCTGTTCTTTTACCCTTAAGGGTTCAGCTTGCCTGAAAAGGCAAGATTCTAGACGCAATAGAAACGGACCAGCTTCACAATAGAAGCCTTCTAGTTCGTTGTTGCAAGGCTATTTGCAGCCCTGCGAGGCCATTGTGACCAGGGTTCCTGCTTCAAGGGAGTCGCGGTCCGCTGCTGGAGAACATTGCCCAGCGGGGATACGTTAATGCACTGACGTTGTACGAGGGCAGAATAGATCATCATGTCAGGGGGGTGGGAAGCAATGACTTCTAGGGCCAGCTACTGGTTACCAGACTTCGAGCATCGGCAGTATTGACGAGATTTCCTGAAATTCGCTCTGCCATGGCATCGTAGCTTGACATGATCGGGGTAATACTTCTGTAAAAGATGATTAGGAAACGGCAGACTCCGCGAGCTGGGCTCAACCGAAGGGACGAGGGGATTGCCTGGTGTTTTCCCTTGCGTGACTTCGAAGAAAGCGACAACGTCCACGTGTTAATCAACTATACACCCTCGGTCGTGCAAATTCCCTCCGACGCTAGGATTGAGCTCTTTTCCCACATCGTTGCCACAGATCACGGCAGCTTGAGGCATACTGTCATTTCGAAGAGCTTCAATCGGATTTCCCATGTAATGTGGGCAAACGGATGTTGCACGAAACGAAGACGCATGGCAAAAATATGCAGTGACCTGGGTCTCTCCAGGTCCGATTGAATATCAAGATGATTTGTTGAAGATGGAAGCTTGAGGAGAAATAAGCAATTTGCACTTCAGGTTTTCGTTTCCGTTGTCAGCCCATTGGCAAGAAGTACATAGGACACAATAGGGGGTGCCATTGCAGGAATGCAAACTTGATTGTAGCCCATTCGAGAACCATTGTCCGTGAGAGCCAACCGGATATGTATGCAGAATTGGCCGCTGCTAGATTGACTCGCGTCGGGAAGAGGTTTGTTGAAGGGTGTCAATTGGAACACGGTACAAACAAAGTAGCCACTCCAAATGGTGGGGCCGGCGAGTCGTTCCAGGTAAAAAAGGTGACGTGAGGCCGGTAGATTCGTGAACCGACTCTTCATTCGGCATTACCTTTGCTGCAGGAAACCGGAAACTCCAATGCTAAAGCCGTTTTGTGTTACCTGGTCGAACTCCAACATCTCGGTTGTCCGGGGCGGCTGGGGGAACGGCGTTTTCACTTCTGTAAAACTGCAGAATCACTGAGATCCCGCAATGTCTTCCAGGATTTGTAGGTCTCGAAGATATGGTAGTTTGCACATTTCGGAAGGCCGGAATCTCAGCACTGCGTCAAACGTCTTGTATTGTGCATCCAATCCCGTCGGGTCATTGCAGGGACATCTCGGGTGTCCGATTGCGGGTGGAAATCACCCGTGAAGACTGCAGTGGAGTATCTGAAGTATCATTTTCGCACAGTCTCTTCCCGAAGAAACGATGCTCCACGAGATGGCGGTGTGCTCAGGGGCCAAAAGGGCACCTTTCCGCAAACATGTTGCTTGGTCCGCAGGAGAAGCTTTTAAAGCAGGCGAAGGCCCCATCGATGAATCCAACTACCCAGATCCTAGAACACCGGGACGTTCCATCATCAAATCTGGCCATCGGTCACACAAACGGTGCTAAGAAGAGTCTTCATAACGGAAAGAGTGGCAAAGACGGTCCTTCTTCTCCCTAATCAGTCATTCGATGTCATCCCTCGAGCCATCTACCCCAACTTTCATCAAGCAAGCCGTATCAAAGCTAGAGAAGATATCCAACCACAACAGCGAGTGCTCGGTAGTCATGATGTCTCGTGGGTTTCTTTCTCGTGAAATCCATGGTAACGGCGAGGTCCTCACATCCGTCCAAGATCCGCCTTCACCGAGACCGTTCCCACCAAACCCACCACCAAGCCCTGTTTGATGGCTTCTGGATCGACGGGCTTCGTGTCTACTTCAAGGCAGAGTGATTCAATCGGTAAGTCCCTTTCGTTTTTCTCAGTGGTGAATGTATCGTCTCCAAGGTGCAGATTGCATGTCCTGGCTTCATGGCGGATATCAGAGCAAGCACTGATGCCAAAGACAGACTGAAGGCAAGACGACCTATACCCGTCGGTAAGGCAACACAAAAGTTGCCCTTCACTATCGACACATTGGTCAATGACGGGGCTCCCAGCCTTACCTGTGGGTAGAACCACGACTGTCCACGAAGAAAAAAGATCGAGGCCTTGGAGAAGAGCCTGAATGGACTGCGAAGGAAATGGATGTCAACTTAGATTGTGTCATTAGCATGGTTCGACGTGATGTAATCTTGCTCTGGTTCCTAGATTGTCAAAGAGGGCTTTCTTCTCTTTTTCTTTTTCTTGTGGGGCAAGGGGTGATGAAGACTTGGTCAAAGGAGCATTTAGACGCGGGCATGCAAGCATCAACACAATGATAAGAAGCTCAGGCTATTTCTCGCAGATAAGTCAAAACCTTTGGTCTGTATTCTTTGATATCGATGGATCTCAACACGATGAGTAGGAATTTAGAAACGAAGCACGGGATCTAGATAGAAAAAGTGAGAAACGAGGGAGCGGTCGTCCAAAAAGCAGCCTTCAATTGCACCAGGCCTAAATATATAGCATAAAAACAATTTTGGAAAAAAGAAAACTCAAGAGGTATGCGGCAAGTAAATCACACGAAAAGAGCAAGAGCAAGAGCGCTGGCAATGCTCAAGCCCACAACAGTCCAGCCGCTCTTGATGACCTGCTGGTTGGTAATTCCGCGGCCCAGATCCCACACCAAGTGACGCACACCGTTGAAGGAGTGGAAAGTGAAAGGCAGGGCGGCGGTGGTCTTCAGGAGGAGCTTAGCAGCGACGGGAAGAGCACCAAAGGCGGCAGCCAAGGAGGCCGACTCGAGGTGCCAGCCGAGCAAAGGAGAGACGAGGTACGCAGTAGCAAAGAGGTAAAGGGGGCCAGACAAAACGGCTCCGGTGACACGGTTCAGGGCAGAGAGATACCAGGTGATCTGAGGCCGGTAGATCGAAAGGTGAGGAGAAACGGGGCGGTTAAGACGCTGCCGGGCGAGGATCTTGGTGGGGTCGGAGGTGTTGGCAGTAGAAGTAGCTGGTCTATCTGTCATGTTAGCCTTTGTTCCTGGAGTGTATGGGGGGAAGAGTGGTCATAATCTGGAGGCATTGCGGGCTTGCAGGGTACAAGATGAATGTCGCATGACGTAGAGATCGGACGTCCATGTGCGAGCAGTTCGCTAGAGTGCAGGGCGACCAATTCACAAATGCTGAATCTCTACTGACCTGACCTGGATGTTTCTTCCAATTGCGACAGCCGCGGGGGAGGCCGAGTTCATCAAAGACCAGCGCATGGCGTATGGCTGCTGGACGGCAACTGCGATCGGAAGCAAGTCAGTACGAGCATTAGGAGCGTATGGTTCGGACAGGAACGTACGCCGTCGCAGCGATTGCTGAGCAACCTTCTGGGAGATCATTTTGTAGCGATTGGGAGTCTGAACAGGCTTGAACTGCTTCCCTGAGAGTGGAGAGAAATGAAGGTATTCGCAGCAACTACCGACTTCTTCGCGATGGCTCGGAATCACGGACGGACAACCTCGGGTTAGTTCCCCGGTCACGGGACTCGGCCAATCAGGTCGTCTCCATTACGCCAGTCGGAAGATTTTTCTTCCATTCCACCGGCCCCCGTTGCATGTCTTCACTTTCCTTTTCACCTTCCTTTTTCCCTTCTTCTTTTCTTCTTCAAGGGTCTCAGCTCACGTCGTCTACCAGCACGCCTGGCATGAAGTTGACGTGCTTAGCAGAACCTCAATGGTTTCGGCTTTCTGTCGCGACCGCAGAGGTTTTTAGGTCCTCAGAAGGACTCCCGTCGTTAATCGCCCATTCTTTTCTTTCCATGAGATGAAAGGGTTTCATATCAGGGTTACATAAACAACTATATTTCAGCTGGTGAGCTGTGTCGTATAATGGAATGCAACGAACTGGAGTTGTAGGAAATTACACTGTATGGTGATGGAGGTCGATGATGTTTCCCACGACACGATGTCCACGGGCTTTCAAGAACTGTTCGGAAGGCTAGAAGCAGAGTCGGGCATTGGGGTCGTAGGTCGATGACTAGTGCACCTGAATAGGAATTGGGAAATGGGAAGTGCTTCCCAATCATGTCGATTATGGCGACAGTGGCATATTGCGATCTGTCTTGACGATCTTTGATCGGCTCTACACCTGCAACTCGGCAGTAATCGAGGCGACTGGAAAGTATATATTTCTTCGCCATGAATTGATTGATGCACTGAACGCTTTCAAACCACATTGATAGGTATCTCAAGTTCTTTCTTGTCTATCACCCATCCTGTCATCAAAGCATATAATGTCAAATAGGTAGTTCGGTATTCAGTGATCCATTCGAAAGTCGCCGGTGTGCGATCACATGCAAAAGATCTGCCTCAAAAGGTCAAGCGGACAATGGCAAGCGCTGCAACTCAAAGTATGCCATCTCAACAGCATTACTCCGTCATCTGATATCTTATGCGAGAATCTTACGATATTAAATATCTCGGCACTCCCAGATCGTCGTGCTATCTGGTGTTTGATAATCTCGGCCAGCGAACCTCGGCAAGTCTGACTTCCCCACACCCAAAAGCCCGCGGTTGCGCATTTCTGGGGATCTGCTCGTTATTTCAACTCCATCATTTGCATGACTCTTTAGAAGTTTAGATTCTCAGCTTTGTAAATTAGTGATTTCATTCTCTGCTTTTCTGCATCCCATCGCCACGTGTCTTCTTCATTAGACATACGCAATTCTACCGTCCTCCGCTCCTTTATCCGACTGCCGATCGTCTGCAGGGTTGATAGAACAAGATGCCTTTCAATACAGCATTGACCAGAAAGCTGGGAATTACGGGTACGGTCTACCGGTATTATCTGCCAGAAACCAGTGACTGATTATTTATGCAGTGCCCGTGGTGCAGGGAGGCATGCAATGGGTTGGGTACGCTGAGTTGGCTGCCGCTGTCAGCAATGCAGGCGGACTTGGAATCGTACGTTATCCCTGCTTCCCGGACATATCATAAATTGACAGACAAAAATGAAACCCTGCCGCTGACATCCATCCCCTTCCTTCGACAGCTTACCGCTCTCACGCAACCGACCCCAGAAGACCTCCGCAAAGAGATCCGCAAATGCCGCTCCATGACCAAGAAGCCCTTCGGCGTGAACCTGACTCTCCTCCCCGCCCTGGTTCCCCCCGACTATGCGGCATACGCCCAAGTGATCATCGACGAGGGCGTCAAGATCGTCGAGACGGCAGGAAACAACCCGGCCCCCATCATCGCGCAACTCAAGAAAGCCAACACCACCATCCTGCACAAGTGCACGACCATCCGGCACGCCAAGTCGGCGGTGAAGCTGGGTGTTGATTTCCTGTCCATCGACGGCTTCGAATGTGCCGGTCACGTCGGAGAGACCGACATCACCAACTTCATCCTCCTGAGCCGCGCGAGACAGGAGCTCGGCGTGCCCTTTATTGCGTCGGGTGGATTTGCGGACGGCCAGGGCCTCGCTGCCGCACTGGCTCTGGGCGCCGAGGGTATCAACATGGGTACGCGGTTCATGTGCACCGTCGAGGCTCCGATTCACCACAAGGTCAAGGAGGCGATCGTCAAGGCCCAGGAGACGGATACCGCGCTGGTGTTGAGACGGTGGAGGAACACCTCTCGGCTCTTTGCCAACGAGGTCACCAAGGAGGCTTTGAAGGTTGAGAGGGAGAGCAACACCGGCGACTTCAGCGAGATCGCCCCGTTTGTGAGCGGCCAGCGTGGCCGACAGGTGTTTTTGAATGGAGACGTGAACTTTGGTGTAAGTGATCCATCGCTCTTCCCCCACCCCCGATATTCTCGGGACATACTAATTCGTTTGATCATTTATACAGGTCTGGACAGCAGGCCAAGTCATCGGCTTGATCCATGACATCCCAACCTGCGGGGAGCTGCTCGCCCGAATTGAGAAGGAAGCCGTGGAAACAATGAACAAGACGAGTAAACTCTACAGCGAGGCGCCCGTCCAGAGCAAGCTGTAGAATGGTATACTCGGTATTGTTTGCGTTATTCACGTTATTGCTTGAGCATGAGACTAGAAATTTTGACTAGAGACTTTGACGAACCATTCCCAATTGTCGTCATACATCCATACCCACTATCATCATTTTTAACATTAGATAAAGTGCTCTCCTACAAACCCTTGTCTTCATGTGTCGGCTCAATCGAACCTCGGATCATCATGTCGGATGCGCGATTTTCTGACGGCGACTAGTAATTAGTTTTCCGCCTAGCCAGGGGTTTCGTCAAGGTCAGTACGCCAAGTTTATGCCAGCCAGATGAGAGACAAGAAAGAGCTCGAGGAAACGCGTTCGAAATGGAGGCACGTCACATCCTCGTTGTACGTTGAGGGAAACGATGTGGAAGCGGCTGTCGCCGAGGCTAACGGGAATGCAGCATCATAGCATGTGTGGTGAATGCCTGTATTTTGCGAGTTGCTGTAGGCACTGTCTGGATCTTAGTAAATGCAAGCCGGGAATCAGAAATGCTGTTGGGTCCCCCTCGAAGTGTAGCTGGAAACTGTGTTGATTCGAACCCGGGCGGTGGATGGCTTCATATCCAATGATCCATCATCGACTTCGGTCGTAGTCGCCAAGCAAGGCTAGGGCGTGATGGTCACGCGAGGGTTGAATTCTTCATTTCGAAGAGTAGTCTAAGTTCTAACATGCTGCCAACCCTTGCCCGGCTGGACCGGTCTAGACAAACGTGCCGTTGATCCAACAGTCCGCCCTTGCGAACATTGCAACTCTTACGGAGTACTCTGTACGCCGTACTCCGTAGTTGTGTCGAGAAAAAGAAGCAAAAAATCCGATATCAGAACCGAGTTTCTCCGACTACCGTTGCCAATACTGCGTTCGGTCTATATTCCTTGCATTTGAAGTGATCTCATGTCGTGGAGGGCAAAAAGCCCCGTGAGAAATCAAGCCCGGAAGCTTCGAGCTTGGCGCAAGCGATTCCTTGCAAGTTGCAGTCTTAATCAGTCCGCCCTCCAATGCCGGTTTGTGGGGTAAAAAAAAGGTACTGTACGGAGTACACTGTACACTCCGGAGATGTCCCATGACTCGCATATAGCACAAGCCTGCTTCACACCAATGCGCATTGTCGACGTCGTCTGCAAAGAGCCCTTTGAATCATAGTCTTGACGAGACGTTACTCGACTTTCCAGAATACGCTCGTTGATGTCCTCCGGATTCGTGCCTTCCCTTTGAGACGTAAGTGCCAGCGTGACTGCCCCATGGACCATCTGAGACCCTCCCACACCCCCTTCCTTTCTTAACCAAGCAACTCTACTGCAAACGCTATGGTGGTCAACCCCGTTTCTATTGGTTGCATCCCCGCGTTCTCACTATAAGGCTAAGTTATTAGCGGAAAGTTGCTCTCGGTAGGATATCCGTGCTTGGAGTGACCCGGTTGATCCGTTGTGGGCTCTAGATTCTAGAGTCTAGCCTCGACTGCTGCTCCCTATACTGAACATACTTATAGGATGGAGCGGACATGCGAGGATCCTTTCTCTCTTTTCTTTTCTTTCCTTTCCTTTTCTTTCCTTCGCTTTTCGTTTTTGTCGATGTCTTTCGCTTGGATTCTATATCCATCAATCCTTCCACTCTTTCGCTCTTTCGTTTACTTGAGAGTAGTCAACGGTTCATACATACGGGACTTGGAGTAATACCTCTATAAACACCTCTATTAATCTTAATTTCTTCTCTATATACCCTACCAATTCTCCCTTCCCGACTATTTACTTTACTCAGTTGGATCAGACGCCCTCGGGCACATTATACTGATCGGACGAACATCCGCCTTCGACATCCCGAGACGAAATCATTGCCCAAGCGAAGCACACGCGGTTCTACGGCCACGATGGGCATCGTCGCCATCCTGTTCCCGTGCATTCGGCCGTCGAAGCCAGCCAAGGAATCTCGCCCGTCTCAGATCGAAGCAGAAAAGACCGACCATCTAGCCCGGAAGACGTCACGCGACGCATCCGTCGAGCATGTCGAGTCGACAACCACACATACCGCCAGCCGGCAGCAAAGCAGCCATTCCCCGCAAGGGAAATCGACGGTCAAGGTCATCGAGCCGCAGCCTGACAAGGACGATCCGAACCGGACTGAAAGCCGCACCGTTCCAGCTGGAGATGCACGCGGAACCGAGGGAACGGATCAGCCCTCGGTGGAATCGTTACTTCCTGCTCCCACTGAATCCACATCTGCCGAGTATACATCCAAAGACAACCAGATCAGAGCAACGTCAACTTCGACACCAGCGAGTCCTTCGCCACAAACACCCCCGACACAAGAAAATGACGACGCAGATGCAACGCCTGCGCAAGCTGCAGAGGTTGTCGCTGCGTCCGACAATCGGTGTCATCAAGGCAGTAACACGAATCCCAGGGCAGACGATCCAGTCGAGCCCCCGAAGGAAAGAGAACCGCAAGAATCAACAACCGCAGAGCCAAGCTCCGAGACGGAGGATCGTCGCGTTCAAACACCCTCGGAGAATCCACCCTCAACCGCTGCCGTTGCTGCACTCGAACCCGCCTTCGGTGATGCACCGCAGCAGGGAACGTCCACCTCGCAACCGCCCACGCGCAAAGCCAGCACCAGGAAATTGATACGCATGTTCAGCAAGCGGGTGTCGACGAGGGCTGCGGCCTCGTCGTCGTCGTCGTCACCCAAGCCTCCGACGAGTCCGAAATCCGTGGGATCCCCGACGATACCGGAAGACGGCGACGAGAAGACGTTCGAAGCCGCGATGGAAGTCAGGTTGGAGGGAAGGAAGTGGCAGGAGGGAGATAATGATTCTCTTTATTGTTATTGAAGTTGATATAAAGGATAGGGCGTTGGAGAATGGATTGTTTGTTTCTTTTTTTTTCATTGTTGTATCTAGGATTCTACGCCTACCTGGTGGAATGTACATGACACTGTAATGTAATAGAACTTTCAACCAAATAGCTTCATAAATTCTCTCCGCCTCCTCCTAGGTTGCTACCTTGCATGCGCCATGTTCCTGACAGCAATTCGATCGATTCGACTGTACGCGTCCTATCAGCCTATCAGAACGTGCATTAGTCCGGAAGAGGTAGGTACCTACCTGCCTATAGATACTCCCAAGTAAGGTACATCCCTGTTGACCAACCACGTAACACAACAACCCATTGATATCAACAACCGGCCGGTAAGAAACATACGCAACGGTCGCAACCCCTTGGGTACGGCGCCTGGGTAGTGGAATTCAAAACCAATCCCCAAAGAAAACAAAAGAATCAAACACTTAGACTACCTACAAGACAAACAAACCACAAACCATGGAAAAAATAGATGCCCAAGGCAGAGAGAGTCCAGCCGGGAACGCGGCGGTCCCAACCCAAGTTGCAGGTTCGCGTCACGGGGCATTCCAATGGCGTCGGTCAGGCTTGTTTCATGACGCATTCCGGGCACCTGTCAGCGGCGGTGAGGTATGTGTGGACATTGTCATTGAGGAAGCGCGGAGGCTCGAAAACAGAAGGGGGCGTGTTTTGATACATTTGGATTGGTTCTTTTTTTTTTTTTTTTTTTCCTTTTGTGGTATCTGAAAGGGGCTATTCGCGTGGGACCTATGGTTGGGTTGCGAGGGAATCGACGTAGATGGAAGGGGGAAACAGCAAAGGTTCCACTTATCGATCCCGTGCAGAATAGAGGGTGGCTATCAAGACCATTGGTTCAGCGAGTGAACTACACAGGAGACGCTGGAACACATGGTAATGATGGAGAAGACGACAAAGGCAAGAGCCTTCGCTGTGAGACCTACCCATGGGGACGAGTTCGAATAGTCGTCCAAGTCCTGGAACATCGGTCGGTTAAAGGTTATACGCGTGGCTATGGAACACTTGGAGCTGGTAAAGCAGATCGCAAGTCTAATCCATTAAAAGATATTTATGGAATAAAAGAACCAGGCAATGGAGATGATCCCAATGCACACGGCCAATGCACGAAGAGGATGAGCGCCCGAGCACGCCAGTCCGCTGGGAAAGCAGAATGCAGGAAACAAAAAAACAAGGTGGAAAAACACAAAACAGTCTTCTTTCTCCGAGGGTGCCACACGACACAAGTAAAGATACACGCGATTGTCCAACAGGAGCCCACTAGCTATTCGAGAACCAAATACTCAGGAGAACACCCGTCTTCAGTCGACCCCAGAACCCGAATAACCTTCGCTTTCCCACTCGCTCCATAGAGGATCCACATGGTAGACGCTGTCCGGCAAGCAAAGGCCCATCCAAGTGCCAACCGCTTACAGGATGGAACCGAGAGCAATGCAAGGAAGAGCGACACCAATGAGGTCGCCGTCCTGATGATGCGTCAGAGGCTGAGCATAGTTTGAACTGGGACGTAGTACTTACCGCACTGGACGGGGAGTTCTGGCAGCAAGCAATGTTCTGCTTGCACTTCTGGTTGACGAGGTCCTGGATGGGGATACCGATGATGGGGACTGTGACGAACGAGTAGTTAGCAAACCGTTGTCGACGGAGAGCAGGGACCACTTACTCTGGAGGTCCAGCTTGGAGCACTGGTCGAAGAGACCGAGACCCTGGGATCCAGAGCCACCAGCAATGAGCTCGCCCAAGGTGCCAGCAAGGATGCCGCTGTTGACAGTGGTGCTGTCACCAGCGTAGGTGGCCTTGTTGCAGCAAGAAAGCTGAGCCTTGTCACCACACTTGGCCTGAGCCTGCTCGACAGTCACGTCATCGGGAACGGGGAACTTGATGTCGCTGTTGCCCTTGTTGCCAATGCCGTTGCCAACACCCTTGCCACCAGCGTTGGGGGCAACGGGAGGCATAGCGGCCACGGAGGCGGCGAAAGCAAGAACAACGGTGCTCAAGGTGAACTTCATTGTGACTGTGGGTTTGGATTTGAACGAGAGTATGAAACTCGGAGATTTTTTGGATTTTTTTTGGGAAGGTTGAGAAGACTGGAACCCCGAAAGGAAGAGAATGAACGAGTGTTTGATGATGAAGAAGAAAGTCGATGGAAGGCGATGAACAGACATGTTTATATAGACGAGAGTGGCGGTCTGTGAGCCCTCTCATTGCAGAATTCCAAAAGCCCAAGATTGTTGTTGATTACCGAGAATAGCAGTCTCATTTCGCTTCTTGGAATGCAACATGCAAGGAACGGGTTGTGATTGTCGCCAGCCAGCTCACCCACGCAGGGCGTGAGACCTCCCAGAGGTCTCACCTCCATCTCCCTGGTATGGATCTGCCAGCGACAGCTCCTCGACACCCTCGACGCAGACGCCTCCCATCGCATCGGACCTCGCTGGATGGCATTCCTCGCTCCCGCCCCTTGTTACTCGTCATTGTGTCTCGCAGGAACCATGGCCTTTGGCTGCCCATTCCATTCTGAATCTGACTCAATGACCCATGCTTGCACTCCGGCAGATCGTCATGAAAACGAGAGAAAAATAGATTAAAATAAAATAAACGAGCAGCTGATTTTCTATCAGTCCGATTGGCGAGTCCACTGGATATTTTCCTGTCGCTTTCGTTCGGGATGTGACAGGCGAATGAGCACCGCCCATTCGTCCTCAAATGTAACCCGTCAGACAATACATTGATTATGCTTCTTTCTTTGAACCGCTGGATCCATTCATTCTCGCTTCTTCGGGACTGCCATTTTTGGATGCTACGGATAAAAACATCCGTTTCTTGGTTGAATGCCCACTGGTCCTTCATCCTCCACTTACCTCATACTCGTCCATAGTGTTGGCATAACGGGCGCCATGAGGCTGCCACCAAATATGCAGGCCTTGGCCAAAAGCAAAAAAAGCATAATTGACGCCCAGATCTTGGCAGGACTTGTCTGCTTTTGCCCGTGGTTCTCGAGTCGGGGGAAATGAGGGTGGCTTGCAGGACAAACAGTCAATCTGCAAGGGATGTAACGGGCATTGATTCATTGATATTCAACCATTGAAACCTTTGCATCAGATCGACGAAAACAAATCTGAGTCGTATGTACGGAGTAACTAAAAGCAAATCTCCACCCGATCCAGAGCGTGCGATTGTATGGAATAGCACCGAACGCGACGAGCAAGACCGGTTGATGGTTGTTGATCGGAGCTTGGATTGAGGATTGAGGTTGAGGCCCCTGTTTGCGGCTGCTGAGTCAGCGCCCCTGTCATCCCCTCGATCCGACAGCCGATGATTCCTCTTCTTAATTGCTTCGATTGTCTGACGTCTATTTGATATTTCTTTGGGTTCGCATAAATCGTACACTAGAAAATGATAATCATCTCCTTGTTCGGCTCCTCTTGATGGTCTGGACTTGATTTCCATCATCTATCATCTACCACAGGAGAAACGAATCGGTGGATCATTCTACCTTGAGAGTATGCGGGCTTCGATAATTCCCATCTCCGCTATTTTGTTTAAAGGGGGCCATGCGTATATACATTATACCGGTCTGAAATTTCTTTCCTGTACATACTACATAGTGTCTCGCACTATCGTTTCTGAGTCCCCGACTGAGGACTCACTTGTGGGAATATACAGCATAATTCGGTCTTGCCTTGAGAGATGTTACAGTAGATTTGTGGGGTATGCAGTATACTGGGTCCATCACGTTGGTGAGTATGTTTGGGGTTTCTGCAGGGTATACTCGGTGAATTGAATCGGTGAACATGTACGTCTATGATGTTGCAGGTGAACGTCCGTCGGTGTGACTCGAACGGATGAAATCTGGTAGAGGAGAAAATACTGCGTGTGAATTCAAGCCTACTAGTACCGTAGAACATCTTATGGTTTACAGCGTCGGGTAGCGTATCTGATGAGTTTATACAAAGTATACCCAGTGATGTAATGGCGTTGAGGGTAGATACTCGATGTTCGTACTTATTGTTAATGTCTTTTAGTTTTTAGACATTCAAGTCGCCGATTATTCAAAATACCTGGACTTTATGTTCCCATGCAAGTGTATCGCTTGCTCCAGAGCTGATGTTGGTTGATGGTAGATACATATACTGTCGCGCGGAGATATATATTTCACACATCGACTCCCAATAAACACAGCAGACAACCACAACCACATTAGTTCACTGTAACCCCAATCAACACAGCATCATATACTTGCTATAAATTCAACAATGATCCATCTATATCTAATTTTCTTTGACCATCTTACGCGGGTTCCACGAAGCGGTTCAGAGCCCGAATCTCTATCAAGGATCACTGAATACCTCTCCGATGGATTCAAAGGATTCGAATTTAATCCTACAGAGTAGACCATCGGGTCACAGCACATCAGTAGCAAGTCGATTGAATAGTTAAAAAGAGCCATAAGCCGCAGGACACCCGCTAAATGAGGTCGTAAACTCATCAAATGCACCCAAGAGGAGGTCCACCGCCGCCATTCCCCCCTTCATTTATTGGACCCCAACCGATCATTCATTCACATGCACCTTTCCCTTCCCAACTTCAGACCAGTTAGTACTCAACGTAGTTCCCTGGCTCTCGGTGAAACTTTTGATCATGGCCCGACGAGTGTCGGGGTCTGCGTTCGCGTACAACTTCTTGAAGAACGAATCGACGGGGTCACCGCCGAAGTCGGAGTCGTCCGACTCGTCCCCAGCACCGTCTTCCTTGTCCTTACTATCGGACTTGTTTTTAGATTTGGACTTCTTCTTCGCCGTCAGACTGGAGGCAAGTTTATCCCAATCCTTGGCACCGTGGCGGGATGACGTTGGGTAGGATGGTCCAGCAGCACTAGCTGGAGCAGATGACGAAGTTGCTCCAGTCGCTGGTGCAGAGTCTTGGACGGGTTGTCGGTCTGCAAGCTTGGGGTGGATAGAAGAAGCTTCCAGCGCACCCCATTTCTGCCTAGGAGTTTTCTTGCGCAGCACCATCTCGATCTTTGTAGACATCACGGAAACCTTGGATGTGGCTGTGTCGATGGGTGCGAAGAGAGGGTCGAGAGTGAAGTCATATTCTGAACCGGTCGCGAGGGGGAATTGGAGGGACACCTAGGTAGTCAACCCTGTCAGCTGCCGTGAGGGAAACAAAGGAAGGTCCCGCGCAAAAAAAAAAAAACTCGAAATATACCGAATCATCCCTGAGATCGATGTGCACGCTATCCTTGGGCACGCCTTTCGCATAGAGTGTCACGACAACCTGCTCGTTAGACTGATACCATTCATGCCGAACATTCACCTGAGCCGGGGCTTTTGAAGCTGCCGAAGCAGAAGTAGCTGGCTCGGCCTTGCTTTGCTGAGGCTGTCCCGCGGCAGCATGCGCATTCTCGCTCTTCTCATCCTCCGAGATCTTCTGAGTAGCGCCAGCCTCCGACGGTTTCCCAGACTTCAACGCTTCCAACAGCTGCTTCAGCTCCTTCTCTGTAGGAATCTTCACGCCGCTAGGATATTCCGTCACCGCGACAGCCGCCTTCTCATCTCCCTCCGGCAACTTATTCAGCTTCCCCTTGACCTTGAGCGACCAGATAGGCAGCTCCTGCTCGTAGCCGTGCCTGGACGTAGATCCCGAAGATCTCATCGCCAAGGCGCTCTGAAGATTGGCAGACCTGTCCTTGCCGGCTGCTGCATCTCCACCGGTCTTCTCCTTGATCGAGTCGAAGACGAATGCCGCGTCGCCGTATCGCTCCAGCTGGTACAACGAGACCCCGCGTCTCATCTGCGCGGACAGGATGAGTTCCCGCTTTCCGCGTTCGCGGGCGAGGCTGAGTGCGATTTCGGCATCGCGAAGTGCGGCGTGGTGATCTGGACCTCCGTCGGCGGGCTTGAGGCGGGAGTAGGCGGTCGATCGCTTGATGTAGTAGGATGGTGCGCGGGGTAGTTCGACCAGAGCCTGCGTAAAGAATCGAATGGCACTGGGGATGTCGGAGCGCGAAAGGGCCTGGTCGCCCTGTGATGCGGCGTTCATGCTGCGGGGGGTTTTCGTTAACGCTCTTAGAGCGCAATTAGCTCTATATAAGGTATTTGGTAGGCTGATATCAGACTTGGGAATGAGAGAGGAAAAAAGAGAGCGTGAGATGGCCCGAAAAGAATTATAGTTTCCTCAAAACTAGAAACCTTTTCCTCGAATATATGAGACAGCAGAAGTCAGAGAGTGGATCACAGTTCTTTGACTTTCTTTGAAGCTTTGCGGGGAAGCTCGAAGCTCCCACGTGACCGACAAAGAAGTGAATGGAAGCAAATACCACAAAGATGATGTGCGAAAGAATAATAATCGAAGGAGAAATATTAATGGCTGATTTCATTCATCTTGTTAGATGCTAGCCCTAGGATTACAATTATTATGTTTGTACATGCAGTGCATGCCATCCGGAAGACCTCGAGTAGAGTACTGGAAGCATGAAGCTTCCTGATGCAGGTATATGGGCCAATACGTGGTTCATAGTCACTGCCAGAAGCTGCATCACAACAACTATACTGGCATCATGCATAAATCATCAAGCAGACATGTCCGTTGAATTTACAACAGCTCCTCGTTGCCGAACTTCTTGGCGTAAAGTCCCAAGGCTCGGATGGGCCAGTAGAACTTGTAGTTGGGATACGAAATCATACTAAGGACGTGTTAGTTTCATCACATCTCGAGAGGCATTGTGAACCGTTGAATACATACCAAGACTGGTTGAAGACGCCCTCGATAGCCTCCTGCAACCACTCTCCATTCGCCTGCTGCCGTGACATCAATAATTTCATGGCCTTGCGCAAGGGCTCTTTGTCCGGGTATTCGGCTTCCATCAATGCAAGACATGCCCAGGCGGTCTGAACAACCTGAGACTGTTGATGATGGGTGTAGACGTGCTTTTCGCTGCTGAGGTAGGATTCGCCCCATCCACCATCCTCTTTCTGTTTCGAGAGCAGGAAATCGCAGCCGCGGCGGGAATGGTCGCTGGTCGCGTAGGTCTCTCCAATGCTGGCCAGACTCTCCAGAGCAAACATGGCAGCATACGTGAAGCAAATACCCCATGAGCCATACCAGCTTCCATCTGGCCTCTGCACTCGTTTGATGTAACGGACGGCCTTGTCTTTGGCGGCCTTGATTTCCTCGGCACGATAGTCCGGGTAGAATCTGCTGAACAGGGAGAGTGCGGTGACAGATGCAGTGGTGCACTCAGGATAGTCGTAGCCAATCATGATGCCACCGAAAACCTCGGCAGCGTTGAGCCATTCGATCTTCGTCGAGCCCCGTGTGGTCTCATACTCCGTAAAGCCACCAGAGGGATTCTGCATCAGCAGCAGACAGTCCACGCTATCTTTCAGTCGCTCCTCCGAGATCAAATTGGGATAGTTGTGCATCTCCTGCAGTTGAATGGTCGACCTCAATCCTTCAGCCGTGCAGTCGCTGACTGTGTAGCCCTGATCCTTGTTGCTGAAGGGCCACGCACCTTTTCGGTGCTGCCGGTAGCATTTCTCTTGATTGGGCACATTCTCCCGGAGCTGGTGGTCCTCCAAAAACTCCAGAGCCTTGGTGAGCATTGGTCGCCACTTAGGATCATCTGCAAAACCGGCAACAACGATGGCTTGTGTGATAAATGCCGTATCCCATACTTGAACTCCATTTGTGCCGTTCATTAACATTCCTTCATGCTTCATCCACATGTAATCATGCAGTCGCTCACGATGGCGGCGGACCGAATAGCTGTCTGGCCCATCGTGGATGTAGCAAGCTATCATGTTCATTGGGTTGCTTACAGGCCCAAGACCTGCGTACTCGGTGTTTTCATCTTCCATAACAATCAGTTCCCAAGCCCACTCTTCCGCACGTTTGACAATGGCGGGGAGTCTAAGGTATGGATTCCAAACACTGACGAGAAGCTGATTGAGAGTGTTCAGCAGCCATGTCTTGGGGTAGTAATTGTCGGCCTCATGAATTGAATTACGGTGCGCGGCGAATTTGATCGAGTCGTAGGGCTCTACGTACAGCTCCTGTCGAAGTTGTTTCGTGAGCGCGTCCAAGGGATGTGTGAACTTCTTAGACCACAAATACGACATTGGTAGATAAACCTGGCGTATGTGAATCCACCAGCGCCAAGGAGCAAAGGGAACCCAATCAGGGAGAAGCCTCAAGGAGATCAGCTATAAGAACGGACCAGAAGCATAGAAAAAGCAAAAAACATACCAAAGCTCGGGAGGAACAGGGTTGACACAATCCCACTCCATCACACCGAGCACGCTGAGCCAGAACTTGGCCCAGTGTGGGGCGTAGATGGCGCCACCAAACTTGTGTAAGAGCCCACGAGCCTTGATCATGCGAGGGTCGTCCTCACTGACACCGACCAGGCGCAATGTGACATAGTTCATTGACGTGCCAAAGACGGAACTGTGGGCTTCGATGTGCAAACCCCAACCACCATCATCTGGGTTCTGGCGAGCAAAGAGATACCTTTTGATCTCCGTTGCGTACTCCGGCGGAATTGGAGTGTTGGTAACGTAGTAGGTGATGATGAGTCCTGGAAGCAGGAACATCGGTCCACCATACTCGCAAGCCCAGTTTCCTGGGGGAAGTTGCAATTGCGAAAAGAAATGCAAGCCGTTCTCTGCGCTCTGCCTGGGAGTCTTGGCGGCTGGCAGCTCAGGTAGCCCCTACTGAAAAGTTCAAGTCACTGTCAAGTCACGGCTAAAGAGGAAGCCAGAAATACCGTAGGAAGACCAAGAAAGTACTTGTCGGCAACCGATTGGGGCCATTTGGCATTTTCCTCGTCGGATTCTAGATAGTGCCAGGTTTGACGACCACGGTCATCGAGCAATCTCCATCTCGAATAATCGGTTTTAGCATCACCATTGGCATCGGGCGTCAAGTGGCCGTTGGCAGCGGTTCTCCACGGACCGATGTGGTCGCCCTGGTGGTTTGCCATTGCGAGTACTGGGGGAAAGCGAAGATGTGTGACAAACTTCCACTATCAGGAGGCAGATCGCATCCCTGTCATGAATTTATGGTCCGAATCGAATCAACAATACAATTGAGGTAAGCACTGGTTCTACAACAAAAACCGGGGAGGGGAGATAAAAGATGCCGGGGTGTTGGTACTTGCTTTTGCCCCAGACTGCTTACTCATCAGGGGCATGGAGCGATCGACGCCAAGATTGGTTTAGCGCGGTCCGATCCTTGGATGCTTATTTGCATGTGAAAGTGCGCTGAGCTTTCTCTGTGAGGTCCTTACACCGATATCGTTAATAATAACCCTGTTATATGGGGGAAAAAGATTAATTATTGATTCAGAACATGTATTTATTAAAAAAATAAATAAAAAAGGTCCTACCGTGGATAACATGGGTCTTCAGAATCAAAATCTGACGTGCTAAACTACACTATAGGACCGAGGTCTTATCAGCTAATAATCCTCAAATCTTTTTCCTGACAGCTGACTGACAAGCTAGTAGACTACTATATGCTTGCTTCCTATATGATACCTCAATACTTTTTCTTATTCTGCCGTCTTTTATATTCAAGTTTCTCTTAATGATGCCTTTTATTTTGCTTACTTTCTACTGATTCACCTACAACCGTCAGAGTCTCCAATAGAAGAAATGGTTTTGTAGAATACATGAGTATCTCTGTACGAGGTTGGTAGCATGGGCGGGGCAGGTGACCGATCCAGCCAGATTAGGCATAACCGTCCATGGGATTGATTGTATATTGCATGATCTGCAGGATCTTCGTCCCTTGGACCATCCTCATCTCGTCAATTCATTGGAACTTTCAAGAATTCGTGTCCATCACCTATGTCATAGAATCCCCGATTATCAGCATCCTCTTTACAAATATATATAGCAATGGAAGACATCTCCGAGGAGGGTACAGCTCCAATATCCCTCCCCCAAGCCACCGCAGCCCAATCCGAAACTCCCCATGCCCGAGTCCAACGATTCGTCGACAATGTCTTCGCAGCAATCGTCGACGAGCTCCTCCTCCCCGACGGCAAGCCGACCATCACACTGAAAAGGCGATCGAAGAAGACGGCCCACTTCTTCGTCAATCCGACCAACGGAGCCCTCGAGACCGCCGAGACGGAGACATGTGCGACCTGGTCATGGCCCGGGAAAGACGTGCACGAAGCTTGGAGATTTAGTACGAAAAAAAAAGCGAGCGGTTTAGTTGCACATGCTAACAAGTCCTGACTTGTCATTTTATAGCCGTGGCAATCCGGATTCTGGGTATCATTGCGGAAGCAGTGCAAGCTGGACTGGTGATCTCCAAAAGGTCCGTATTTCGGTAAAACGTTTTGTTTTGGAGGGGAATCGTGTCTGTGCGTGTTCGTTACGAGGCATTGCATAGAAACATCTCTCGGATTCCACTG
The DNA here is from genome assembly GCA_027569715.1 of Hamigera avellanea. Lineage (NCBI taxonomy): Eukaryota > Fungi > Ascomycota > Eurotiomycetes > Eurotiales > Aspergillaceae > Hamigera > Hamigera avellanea. The sequence goes on along the minus strand of JAPDKU010000062.1, from coordinate 141,093 downwards.
AAACGAGCAAATTGAAATTCCGACTCAGAGACATCTACTACAACGACCCCGCCTGCTTTGGCTCCCAACGAGTTGTGGATATGGTGGTCGATGACATTGCGCATACGATTGGCGTGGATCGCGCGGCGTTGAACGTGGTAAGAATCCCTCTCGTTGCGCATTTTGCAATCGGGAGCATCGCGTGTCTGACGATTCCATGCAAAAAGGAAGCTGCTGCGAAAGGACTCACTGCAGGCTGTTTCCACATCAGAACAAGATCAAACAACGTTATCAGTCCCTGGATTTCCACCGAGGTAGGCCTGGGAGATGCCCATGTGCTTTCCAACGCAATGGGAGTGCAGCTGAAACGGATTACGACAGGATACTCTTATTCCACGAGCAGAGGATATCGACGAGATCGATATTTCGGGCATTAAGTGGGTGTTGATCCTGGAGAAGGAGGTACGGACTTTCACTGATGCCTCGGTTTTGTCGCTCTCCATCCAAGACTTAGTCATCTTGCACAGGCAGTCTTTCGCAGACTAGCAAGTGGTAGCTTCCACGTCACTGCGGCCGCTGGAAGGGGAATCTTGATCACGGTAAGATGTTTTCGAACCCCGTCCCAAACCGCGCCATGGCGTGCACTCAAAACCGACGGCTGCCATAGGGAAAAGGGTATCCAGATCTTTGCACTCGGGCTTTCGTGCGCCGACTTGCAGACATCCAGCCTCGCTCGCGAGCTGCCCGACAGATCTACGCGCTCGTCGACAGTGACCCTGACGGCGTGGCCATCATGTCCACCTATAAGTATGGTTCCATGGCGCAAGCTCAAGAGAACGCCAGGCTCAATGCTCCCTGCATCCAATGGCTGGGGCTCCGCACGTCTGATGTTGTGGCAGGAGCAGATACGGGAGGCGACGATGCGCTGATTCGGTTGAGTGCTAGAGATAGAAAAAAGATCATGGCCATGTTGAAGAATAGCCCTGTGTGGGCAGAAGAGGGTCCCGAGCCGGAATGGCGCGCAGAGCTGCAGCAAATGCTGATGCTGAACTTGAAGGCGGAAATCGAGATTCTTTATGATCGAGAGGGCGGCTTAGAGGAGTGGATCGACCGGCAGATGCGAATTCACAGCGACGTGGACCGGGCGTGAGCTTAGATTAGCAGATGTATAGCGTCGATCTATACCTTCAATTGTTTTGCAGCCGCCGATTTGGGAAAAGAGATGGGAATAGAAAGAAAGCGTCTGACTGAAGAAGAGAAGGCAAAAAGTTGACACCGACTCAAAAAAAAGGCCGTCATCTATCGACTGTTTCATGTTCTTATCTACAAGACAACGAAGAGGTATAATCTGTGCTGTAACCTGATATAAATAATAAGCATGAACCGACCACAAAAGCAGATAGAAAAGCATGCACCCACTTGACGCCCATATGCTATATCTCTGTCCCTCTCTTTCGAAGTCGATCGACGACAATACCATGCGATGCTATGCCATACCATACCACACACCCAGTGCAAACCAATACGACAAAAGGTCGGAAGAGCCCACAGAGCCGTGCTTCGAGAGCAAGCGAAGAAGTCTAGAGACCCAGGCCCTTTCTGACCTCGTCTCGCACTCTGCGCTCGTACTCGCTCCTGTTCTCTCTCCACATCTTCGCCGCCTCGACGTTGGCGGGGCTCTCATCGTTCGGCTCCGCCAACATACTCATGACCGAGATCAAGATCTTCTCGACGCTCTGAATGGGCGACCACCGCTCCGACGCATGTTCGTAATGGTTGGGATCGTCACCTGGCGGGTGCAGGATAGATATGCAGACGGCTCCGTTGGGGTAGACTGGCAAAAAAAAAAAGCATGTCAGCCCCCCATCTGAAATAGCAAAAGCGAAAGCGCAACGCAAAGGGCGCACCAGCCCGATTGCAATGACAATACAAGAAGAATCAAATCAACTAACCATTCGGATGCCACACTCCGCCTCCGACGAACTTCATCGTCGGCGGACTCAGCGGATAGTCCTTGGGGAACTTCAACTCAGCCGCGAACAGACCTCCTTCGAATGGAGTTCCTTCGGGCCCCTGGATGAGGGCTTCCCAGTGGAACATGTCATCTTCTGTGATGGGTCCCGCGGTGATGCCCTCGGGCGGGTTGGTGGTGAGGTTCTTGTACTCGTGGAAGAGGCGCTTCTGGGCGACTGTCGACATAGTGCCTGATTTGTATAGTTCAGGAGATTATTCCTTCGAAGAGGATAAATTGTCGGACGAACTGTTCTGAGGGGTCAATGCCTTTTTTTTTTCGTTTTTTTCGTTTTTTTCGCTGATGACGTCGATAGAGTGGGAGATGGGAGTGGGCGAAGGTGGGGCGAGGGGAAGAGAGAGAGAGGAAGGGAGAATGGATTTTGGAAGAGGATGCAGGGGAGGAGGTCAACTGAACTGTCGAAGAGAACTCTGTATTGAGATTGCCACTTGGAACGACGAAGAAAGAGTGGGCGGAAAGAACGGAGGTTCCAGGGAAACTGGGGTAGTCTTAGTCTTAGTCTGGACTTTGCGGTCGCGATCGCTCAACTCCGAAGGTTCGGGCCGCCCATAGTTAGACTACATGGACTACATGCAGGTTCAGAATCGACTCTGAAGAAAATAACAGATCGATTGAATGCAATCAGGCCCACTAGCAGACTTTTTAATTAAATTCGTCATTGAAATATATGCAATCCGCTATTCCCCAGCAAAACCAACACCTGCCCGCGGGCTTCTATCTATTGTACAGTAAATAAAACGCTCGACACTCATGAGTTTACATGACGCAAAGTTATCAGAACCAGTCAAAATCATCACCACTTCCTCCGCCTTCGTCTCCTCCATCCGAGCCACCTGGACCCCAGGGATCATTACCACCCCGGCCCCAAGGGTCTTCCTCCGCATCTTCCGCCCAGACGTCTCCATACGGGCCGGATTGGCCTGGAGGCCGTGACTCTTGGTCCAGCTGTTGCTGCTGTTCAGGCGGAGGAGGCTGACCCGCCTCGCCGTACATGCCCCTTTGCATTGCATCATATCCTGCCATTGCTCCAGCACCGGCAGCACCGGCCGCAGCACCCTCTGCCATCCCTCCAGCGGCACCAGCCCTGCCGATCGCGCCAGCGGCGGCTTCTCCTACAGCACCGGCCTCACCAGCAGCAGCACCTCCTGCTGCTGCACCGCCCGCTGTAGCCTCGCCGCCCGCTCCTGGAATCCAGACGGGGATGAAGCCCGCTCCACCGGGCCTGCTGGAACGGCTGAAGTAGTCAAAATCAATACTCACGGCTGTTGCCAGCATCACTGCACGCTGGTCAAGAGTCATTCCTGTGGTGGTGTTCTCCTGCGTTGCCACTGTGCCATCTGGACTAAGGCCAGCGGAATCCATCCGTAGAGCATAGACTCCAGTGTCGGTAAAAATCTCGCGAGCAAAGCCAGCGAAATTGCGATTGACCGATCCAATCAGCCGATCGTCTGCAGACCGGAGATTGAAGTCCCAAGACAACCACGGCTCATTTACGTACGCAAACTGGCTGAACTCTCCGACGCCCTGGCCTTGTTCAGATGTCCTCTCGAGTTGCATCTGCTGCGATTGGGAGAAGTCGGATTCCGAGAGAGGAACGCGCTTGGTCTTCATGTCGGTCGCGACGTTTGGGGGATGGTGATAAAGGAAGAGGTCGTACTTGCGCCGCAGCGGAGCCCAGACCTGTTGAGCCTCTCCGATCACGCGCATCTCGTCGAACCCAAGCGGTGATACTCTAGCATTTGACCCTCCAGTTGCTTCGACGAGAGAGCCAGGTGATACACCTTGTAGAGCAGTGGAGGACGAGCGTGCGGTCCCGGCGACATCGAGAGGGTCGTATACCCTGATTTGAGAGTTGATAAATGACAAAGGACGATGGAACTGTATTCATTGTTAGGTTCAGCAGCAAGCGACAACAGAAGAGTTTACCCTCGCATATTGACAGAAAACTTACTCGAAGCACTTCATTCTCATGCCGATCAAACACATGTGTCACGAAGCTCCGGTGCGTGCGAAGCCACTGCCGAGCCATCATGTTACCCATACCACGTTCTTGTTCCGCCATATAGCCTATATGCTCCCCGTGGGCATTCATTATCACATACTTGTTGGCTTGTTCGAATCCACTGCGAGGATGTTCCCGTTAGCCCGTGCCATCTCATTTTTCTCTCTCTTTTTCTTGAAGCGAGTAGTCACTCACATCATCACATTCATCAGCTCCAATTGTCTCTGCACGACCAAGCCCGAGTTGGCCAGGATCCCGGTCGCGGGATGATTTTCCATAAGCACAGCATTTGGGTCTTCTGGTATGTGAACGGGCGATAGGAGGCTGTTCCGAGCGGGGTCATAGTTGACGGTATTCTGCGCTTCTGGGTTCAGTGGTTCAGGCTGTTCGTGCGAGGCTGGTGGAGTGTTTCGTCTGCTCGCTGCAGCAGACGGTAATTCTCTTCTTCGCAATGTATTTCGTGGACCACGAGGACCGAGTCGACAGCTGTTTGTTGAAAATGCTCGAGATGCGATCCACCGGACAGGAGGTGGTCGGAGTCGTGCACTCCACATTGCCCCGAGATACGTAATCTTCAATTTCCCGATAGGCCTGTTAACTAGCGATCGCACCTTGATGGATTTCGGTGAAGGCGATGCGATGGGATTTCGTCGTAGCTGAGAATAGTACTATAGTAACTTGGTAAATGTTCCAGTGGCGGCTTTCGGCAGCAATGACGAAGTTGCTTGATATCGCGGGGTTAAGCGGAGATAAAAACCACAGTGTTTTGACGGAAAGTGCCAGAAGCAGAAGAAGTGCCAGTCATACAACGCAACAATAGAACTACTAATGAATGGTCGTCTAAATGATCTTATTGTTGATGATCTATGGAGGCCTCATTTACACAGGCTGCAAAAAGTCAAACTCCTAAGCCAGTTTTATACTTCGAAACGGGACGTAATGCTTAGAACAATGATTGCTTTTTGAATACTCATAGGACTGCTGCGCAAGCTCATCCCATAAACTGCAGAGCTTCAAGGATGTATTTGCAGACCGCGCGATATCAACAATAACGAATCGCCTCACAGAAGGCCCTTCCGAGCCAACTCGATCTTTCGCGATGCTTCGCCCGCTCTGTATCCTCCCTTGGACACGCAGACGGCGCTTCCTTCACCCAACTCGACCTTCTCTTCAACCTTATCATGCGGGCAAGGGCAGTGATGCGGGAAATGGACGCAGGCAAGAGTGCCGGGGCATAGGTAATTGCTGCAGCGGGCTGGAGACCGATCGCAAAAGAGATTAGCGACGAATCTTACAGCGTAGACGCATAAAAAAAAAGGAGTTGACTCACCACCGTCCCATGTCTTCTGATACCATGAACTGTCGCTAGGAACGTTTTGAGTCTCTTGTTGGGCCCGTTCGTGCTGATGGCCACCTCCGAACATGTTCTCGAAAAACTGAAATTGGGCCTGCGCGACCGAAGCCAGCAGTAGCAGAGCCCAAAGGGACTTGATCCAGCTTTGAATCATGGTGTAGAGATATGAGCAGCAACAAGTGATTCCAGACGTTGATTATCTGGCTTGTTGATAACGCCAATTAACGATTTACCTAACCCCCGGGACACGTGACCACCCGCCCAGAACGAATCCCGATCCTCCGACTGGACATGTCGAAAAAGTTCCGCTTCGGCATCCAAACCGCCCCAATCTCCAGGAGCCAAAACCCTCAATCGTCTGGACTGGGAGAGATCCCCTCAATTCCACCCAGACGAGAATAAAAACAACAAACAAAATGCTGCAACCCAGATTACTAGCACCCTTCCGGGTGCTGGAGAGAGCATTGGCCCCGTCCATGCTCTCCGCGCAGCAGCTCTACCACCACCAACCGCAATCCCTCCTCAGCCAACAACGGCCGGCCCTGACGAAACCGACCGCATCCTCCTCGTTCCTCCCTTCCCCATTCCTCTCCTTCACCCAAGTCCGTCACGCCTCCCACGCCACCCAAGGAACCGCGAACCGGCACTCGCGCGATCCCGCCGGAAAACGTCTCGGAGCCAAACGCACCGGCGGTGAATACGTCGTCCCCGGGTGCATCATCTTCAAGCAGCGCGGAACCAAGTGGTTCCCCGGCGAGAACTGCGCAATGGGCCGGGACCACACCATCTACGCCACCGAGGCCGGATACGTCAGGTACTATCTCGATCCCGAGCGGCACCCGGACAGGAGATACATCGGCGTGGTCTTCGAGAAGGATGGGAAGCTGCCCACGCCGCGCAACGCCCCGACCAAGCGGCGATTGAACCGAGTCGCGGTGCCGCTGACGGTCGAGAGCGCGACGGTGCAGCAGTCCGACTTGGTGGCTGCCGTTGGCACGGACGGGACGAGCGTTTCGAGCGTTGCGGCCGTGGACGCGTCGTCGGGACCCCAGTTGCGTCCGGGTTACATGTATCGCGAGGCGAACTGGCAGATCGGTCGGGCTGCCGAGAAGGCCGGTATCACTGCTGAGCCTTACGTTCGCACGAATCGCTGGTTGGCTTGGAGAAAGAGACAGGCCAGAGCAGAGCGTGCCGCCCAGATGAAGAGTTTGAAGAGTAAGAAGAAGGCCGCGAAGAAGAAGAAGGGTGGTCGCTAAGTTTACGGAAATGTAATTACCGGTGTTGTCTGTCCGGCGATATGAGGGTTCTCAGGTGTTATTTTGATCTGTATCATAGAAAGAATCTGCAAGCATCGAATCTCTTTCCACTGTGCCATTCTTTCCGGGGTGGTGATGGAGACAAAGCCACCATTCCGGCTATTCATGAGAAATCTTTACTATTGACGCAATCGAGTCCCACAATCTCAAAGGACTGGAGCCGGTGCAATTTCTATCAGGCAGATTATTTGGGGTTTCATTATGGATTTCCTATGCTAGTCCTATCAATGGCATTCTGTGAAATTGCAACGAGTGTTGCTCACAGATGCCAGTTCAAAATTGACTTTAAAACAAGGGTATCATCTATTTGTTTCATTAATTCAGATGGAGCAACGCTAATCAATGTTGCCTTTGTGCTTCTTCCAGACGTAGAGCAAGTTCCCAGCCATATCCAGAGCTCATACATTATTGATAAATCGTCACGGTTTCGTCAACGGTCATTATCCGAATCTCAGGATTCAGGTAATGTAATGAAAAGACTCGGTATCATTCCTCGAACAATTTCCCCAAGATCAAGCTCTGGCAGACAAACTCATTGCCCACGATTCGGATCTTCCCGTTCTGACCGAGTTCACTGCCATTGATGGAATCCATCAATTCGGATCTCTTGCGTTTCTTGCCTGCACGCAGAGACTGCGTCTTCTGATTCTGAGACCCAGGCGCTGCAGCTCCCAGAAGCATGGCCCGCGCAGCTGATTGCTCGTAATCATCGACGTAAATCCAATCCCAGCCAGGGGAATCGCCCGATCCCGTTTCCTGATCAAGAACGGCTTTGGCGGTCCTCAAGTCGAGCACGCGCTCCACCCTAGCGGCGCCCAAAGCGTACGTTAGGAAAATGTAGGCTTTCCGCTTTTCTTCTGCTTTCCCGCGGCCCATGACGAGGAGAACAGACTGCCCGTCTAATAGTTTTGGCCGAGCGGTAATGGTATAAGGTAGTCGTGCTGCGGTGGCCGGGCTCGGTGTTAGGATGCGGGACTTTGTGGCCCCGTTGAGATACATTGATTCTCCAGCAGGAAGAAGGTACATCTCCCAATCCAGGATTCGATTCTGAGCGACACAGTCCTCTATCCAACGGCCTGAAAGGCATGGAAGGTTGAGAGCCAACGCCTGCATATATTTTTCGCGACGAGAGTGTTGGTCAGCGATCAAGCAGGCGAAGCCTATGTCTTCGGCAATCTTGGTGAGCCGGAATGTATCATGACTGTTTGTTGCAGCTGAAGTCGGTGATCTAGTTGGGCTGGCAAGCGGAAGCGTCGACGGAAACTCGAAAAGTTCGTTGAAGCCGTCTTTCAGAATGCGTCCGTCATTCTCCAAAATTAGCCTGGTAACGCGAGACTTGGCATCTTCATTCTCCACGTAGGAAACGGCAAACACCATTCCAGCAAAGATACCACCCAGGAAGTTCATGCTTCGGGAAAGCCGAGTGCCGGGAGAGGTTGGCGTGGAATGTCTGTCAGACGGGGTTTGAAATCGAGACTCTGAGTGGCTTGTCTCCAAGGTGAATCCACGATCCTTCAGGTGATTCCACAGTATTGTGTCCAGATATATCCTGGAGATAGGGACCTGGATGGTATGTTCCGGCCCAGACAAGCCTCCACTGGGAAGACTCTTGCGCTGTTTCGGCCCCAGAACCACGGTAGAATGACCATATACGTCGGTCACTGGCATCAACCCGGTCGCGGTCTGCTTGCTGAGCTCCTCCGCACTCACTTTGTCCACGAAGCCTCGAACGATGTGCGTGACTTTGGGGACATTAGGCATATCCACCTTGACAGCATCGCCAACACGTAGTTCGAGCCTTTTCACAGACCCAACGGGGACCTCAATAGGAGGGCTATCCTCGAACTTGACAACGTACCGAGACTGCGAAGTACCAATAGGCGTTCCGAAACATGTCGCTGGGTAGTATGCGCGTTTTGGCCCACTCCAGGGAGCAAGAACTTGATTGAGCGCAATCTTAACGTTGTCAGAGCTACCAAGTCGAGTGATCGCAAAGTTGTTATCGACGTTCCTGCTCCTTTGTTCTTGACGAGTGTTTTCTGCGCTCTTCGTCGAATCAGTGCTCCGGTCATTGCGAGGAACAACGGATTTTGCAACGACAGCTTTGCCGGATTTCTTGACGGGTGAAGGCTGTCGTTCGCGACCACGAGAAGTGGTAGACATGTTCAACCTTGCTCTTCGAAATACCGGCTGTTCAGGTGAATCTTCAACATCCCACAAAGTGTCGGTTCGCCTTGAAGGTTTCGGCTGTCTGCGAGAAGAATCATCTCCGAGCTCCATAGATTGTGGTTCTTCAGGCAGTCCTTCACTTTCTTGTATATGGCGGACAAACCGAGGGGTGGCGGAGCGAGGTGTAACAGGGAAAATGGGGTCAGAGGCATAAATGTTCTGACCATCATTGCCACGTCGCTTTTTCCTAGGTGGAATAGGAGACATTCCAGTCAACGACCTGAATTCTCTATCATCCGCCGTAAAAAGGCCGATGTCGACATCGAAGGCACCGGGTCCAGCCTGGGGTGAGGCGTCCGCAGCAATTTCCGTGAGCGCTCTGCGCTGCCTGCCGCTGGGACTTGAAAGAATTTTCGGGTTGTAGAAGGCTCTAGGAGGTGAAAATCTCAATGAACCGGATGGTCGAGTTTGACTGGCTGGATCACGGGCGGCTGGGTGAATGGGTGGTAAGTCATCATCTTCTTGATTCGGCATCTCCCCATTTGTATCATTTGCCCAGTCTTCAGTTTGCGAACAACGAGGACTGGTCTCTGGAATGCTGGTCATTGGCACTCCGTCTCCAAAATTTCTCGGACGCTGGTGAACGGGTGTCTCAGCAACACGGGAAGGCATGGATGAAGATTCCTTGCGAGGCTCGAGCCCCGATAGCCTATCGCTAATATCTATAGAACGTTGACTGGCGACATTGCCAGCTTTCGCCCTAGTGTCTTCGCAACTCGAGATATTCCGTGGAAGCCGAGAGGCAGGATCGTTGGGACTGTCGGAAGCCGAGCGGTTATGAGTACCAACGCTGTGGCTGATGCCGTTGTTCTCAAGTTCGTAAGGCTGTTGGTCTTGTTGGACCCTTGAGGAAGGAGGGGACGATTGTGGTGCCCTTAATACAGGGGATGATGTGACTTTCTCCAGATCAGAGGAAGGTTCTACTTGTAACCGGGAGTAAGGAAATCGGGGCTGTTGACTCCATCGTTGGTTCGTCAGGCCCTCCTCACTGTCTTCAGTGCCTTTCGGCCCCGGGGACTGCTGAGAATCTTTCACAACAAATACCTGAGAGGACCTGTTGAGCTCATCGACTCGCTCACTTCGACTCGGGCTATGCGATTTTTGACGGTGCTCTTCTGCCGAAGCTCTGCTACGGGCAGAAGGACTTTCATCCAAAGCAAGAGCTTGCGAGAGGCGACCATGAGCACTAGTCGCAGCAACGAGCGCAGGTAGTGCTGGGCCATTGAAGTTCTCCTTGTCCTCCTCAGTCGAGGATAGAGGCGCTTCGGACAGGGGCACTAGCCGGTCCAAATCCTCTTCTTGTTCAGTCTCCTCTTCGCTCGTACCACCACCAGTCGGAACGGTGTTAGGCTCTTGAGTATCGTCATCCAACACGTAGACCGCAGTAGTGTCACTTCGATCATTCCCTTGGTGCTTTCCACGCGGCGATGTTCCTTCTGATTGACCTTGTTTGCCACGTCGGTTTGATGTCGGCCGTGCGGGGGCAGTCAGACCAGCGAACTGGGCACGAGCTTCCTCATCGATCGTTTTCTGGCGCCGCAAACGCTCAACGAAGCTAGGCTCCTTGTTGAATTCACCGTCGCTAAGGTCTTCGGAGTTGATGTTATCAGCGGAACGCGTCATTCTCTCGCCCATCCTCCTGTTCCGCGCTGCTTGGGATTCCTTCATTGTGATATAAGCGAGCTGTGGATCTGACGTTTCCCGAGGCAAAGTTGATGGTAAGCTCATGAAGGGCGAGGAAAGAGCTGTAGCGAGTGATCGATTCTGGATAGGAATGTTCGGCGAAGGTCGGTCAGATAGAAGATCGGATTGTAAGCCGTTGACCAGCGGGGATGATGGAGCCTGAGTTGCTTTGAACACCTGGCTGAGTGCCATAATACCACCACTTGACTCAACATTCGAGGCCAGAGGATTCCGAGAAACAGAAGGCGTGACCGTAGATAGACCCTCAGTATTGCTCTGCTTCATAGCAGTGGCGGGAGTTGTGGTCAAGAACCGTTGTGACTCGGGGAAGAGGTTCGGCTGGTAGTGTAGAGGAGAGGATTCTCCCAGCTTGAAGCTGCTGGTGTCCTCATTATCGTCGACGTTGTTCGTGTCGGGCTGTGCGTCTTCGAATCCGGAAAGGAGGTCTATGTGGCCGGTGTCCCCCTCATGCAAAGTAGCAAGCGTTGCCCCATCAGCACCGTTGTCCAAGCCACCTGAGTATCCAGACTCTCCATGTTGAGCTGAAATCTTGTTCTGCCTTATGATACTGTCATAAACCGACTGGGAGACGACCTGGGTGTCGCCCGGTGCGGCGTCTGCGGAGCTCATGTTCCCGGCCTGCGATCCCGAGATATTTTTTGGCTGAGAAGGCATAGAAGGGACCTGGAGCGGATCTATCAAGCCCGTGGCATTCTGCGGTGAAGGAGACGTTTGGGACGATCGGGGGAAATTTGTCCTCGATGAATGGTCAGGAGGGTTCACGGACTGGGCAAGTTCATCTGAACCCGCGGGTTGTTGCATGCCGTCCGAAGAAGACCGGCCGTGAGATTTTTGAGAGGGGATCAGGAGGCTTCCTTGCGAATTGGCTGCAGCAGTTGCGTAAACTCCTGCATGCGGCTGAGATGGCTCATACTCCTGATGCAAATCGATAGGGTCAGCGTAATTGAAGATCAGACACGCCACAAGGCGAAACGACTAGGTACTTACTAAACCCAGCGCGACGCGTTTCAGCCTGAAGATGTCGATGCTGTCCTCCTGGGACTCCATGACCACTCCAGACAGTATTTCAATGAGATCGATGTAGCAGAAATTGCATCGTCTAATTGCCCAAGTGGTTGTTGCCCAGAAGGCCTAGAGATGTCTTCTCATCGATCATGTCCTGGTTGTCTGAACCACTGAACGCGAAACGCGTCTCGCACGTGACTATTTCCATTTTACGTGGAACCGAGGAAACTAATTTGTTTGCCATTTCTGTACTAGCGCGAACCTTTACGATGCTATTCAAGTGGTAAGATACCTCTCCGTGCAAACTACCTGATAGATGCCAACGACTGGTAATTGATGAAGGGCAGTTGGACTTCGATGAATTGTCCAGCTTGTGAACTGACAAGTTACAGTGTGAGATGGAATCAACGTCTTTTTGATCATTAATATGTGTCATTTCTTCATTGCTCTATTCAAGTATGTTACAAGGGTACAAGTGCTTGGAAAAGACCTTGCAACTGCTGCAGATCTCCAGAGTCGATTGCTTATATACAGTCCAGGTACCAAGGACCTAATCACGACTTCGGTTGGGCACCCATCGTTTGATACTAATCTCTCGTACCTTGTAACGACGCAGCATGGCCCCAAGGTCATCTGCACCCGACGAGGTTGGTGGTGGCACTTCCACATAGCACACCACTAGGCTTTTCTTCACCTGCGCCTGCACCCGGTTCACGCAATGGAGCCACCACCAGCTGCGTGCTTGCTTGCTCGCAGCTCGCTCTCTTCTTTCTTTGGTCTCACTCCAATATGGGTGGTCGTATGAAGGAAGAACCACGACGGCGAATTCAGCGTGCGAGAAAACCGGTCCACGGTTGTATAGGAGGTAGTCGACTCCGAATTTCACACCAGAGCGTACAACCCATCCGAGGGAGCGGAAGTGATGGTATACCACATACGACACGATAAAAGTGTCGTCCGGCTCAATGTTTTTGGACGGATCTTGAGGAGGGAAGGAAGAATGACGGCAGAAGAGTGGGAGAAGCGATGATGCAGGAATTACAGCGTTTCGCTGGTCGTCGAAGATTTGCAGAGCGCCGAGCCCATACACAAGGAAGAAAGCCTCTTCATTCGAGAGTTGAAGGTGTTCCTCGTTTTTCACCGAGGGCTCCTCATCAATCTGCTCACCATCGACAACTGAATCAGGCAGCTTCAGAATGTCCGATTCAGATATCAATTTTTCTTGCACAATGGGAGAAAACCGTACGGTTTTGCTACCGCTAGGCGACTTCGTTTGAAGAGTGTCTATTGTATCTTCCAGGGTACCTGGTTCTACCGAGTGTTGAGACTTGAGCTTTGCTTCCCTGGCTTTTCTTAGGGAGAACTTTTCTGGCGTATTGGCTGTGCCGTTAGTAGTACCATTCGCGGATGGAGGAAGAGCTTGATCGGGAGTAACAGTTCCATTTTCCCTGGCGGCAGCCTCAGCCCTTAACCTCTGCTCAATGGCTTCCTTTTCCATCCTTGCACGTTCCAACTTCAACTCACGTCTTTCCACACGTCTCTTGCCAGTGACCTCTTCGCTGGTGGCATCCCCTAGTAATCCCCTCCTCTTCTTCTCGCGTTCTAGCCAGCTAGGCTCACTGCGACTCAAGGTTCCCTTACCAAAGAAGCCCATCTCCCACAGCGCTCGGATAGCCTTCTCGTCAGTGACATGCACGGAAGAAGTAGCCGAGTCGAAGTAGGCAGAATAGACCTCATGGTGGGGAGGGGAGATGAAGTAAGTGAGGTAAGACAGCGCGACGCTTATAATGGAGAGAGGATTATGAGGGATCAGGGGAGGAAGCGGATGGACACTGAGTGGAAGAGGGAAGCGATGGATGTGTTTATAATTGGGCCTGGGCGGCCGAGGCCGGCGAGCTGGGCGCGAAGGCTTTTGCGCAGCATCTATTTTGGCAGAGGCGACAGCCGCCTCAGATGTGCTGGTATTGGACATTGGGATGATTTGAGTAGATATTATTAACAGATCATCATTGAATCAATGCCACAAAGGACTCTGCACTGCAAATAAGCGAGGATTAGCTGATATTTTCGGTAAGAAGAAAACATCCCATCGATGTAAATAATTCTCCTCAGATACCGTTGTAGTCTATAATGAAGCGAATCATTGACAAACAGCGAAGAAATCAAGATGCCATTTGCCTGAGCTTGATATAGTAATCATCACCGGAGAAACACATTGGTATTGGATGGTCGTCAGCGACAGACGATGGTAAGACTCACGAACAAAATCTCTGCTCTGCAGTGTGCTCCAGTCCTAGGAAACACACGATGGAGGTTTAAATCCAAGTGGTGTGAATGGACGATAGAGGAGATAATTAGTACAGATATCTCGTTAAGGTCATGTTGGGACCTGATCCGAGAAAATTGTGATCATCGTCAATGCGAACGATGAGAGTTGAGCAAAATTCGCGTGGGAAAAGAAAAGAAATAGCTCTGAAAAGATTGGCGGAAAACGGCAAGTGGCTAACTAAGTTAGTTAAAAAGAGCGCCGACTGACTAAGCAGATCGAGCGTCTGGGTTGGTCCATGCTCAAAATTTCCTCCACCAAATTTCGGGATCGCAGAAGATATTGTTGCAGGCACAAGAGCACTGAATTGTCAGACCCATACATATCAGTCGAATATACCTGAAAATCTCTCAAGTAAGTGGTACTTCAAGTTTGTACCAAATCTTATCTTTTTACTATATGGTACGGTGCTGACCTTCTCTTGCTAGGATGCATCTGATGGTACGTTCCGTTTAACGATTCGATTTCTCACATCGCAGCTATCGGGCACATACTAAGGCGATCGCAGTACACTCTCGACAAGGATGGCAAGAGGATCTACACCCTCAAGAAGGTCCTGAACGGCGAGGTTACCAAGTCCGCCCACCCTGCCAGATTTTCTCCCGATGACAAGTACTCGAGGTGCGTTCTCGTCCTAGATGGTCAGCTTTGTGAACTTTTCATCTGACAAACTTGTGAATCTAGACACCGTGTCACCCTTAAGAAGAGATATGGCCTGCTCTTGACCCAGCAAGCCGGTACGTTACCTTTGAACCCATCATCGGTCGAGCAGAAACTGACCCGTCCCGTTTCTAGACAAGGAGGCTGCTAAGCTGTAAGGTTTCTGAAATTTGATTGGGGACAGAACATATAAAAAAAGGGTGTTTCGAGTCGATTCTGGCGAATGGTGTTATTTGTGTGGTCTTTAGATGACAAGAGGCTGCGTTCGGTTCTCATTTCTTGCTCGGACCTTGGCATCTTATTTTACAACTACGTCCTCGGGCGAAATTGTCTAGCTCGAGGTAGTGATACCTGTCAATATAATTTCTCTGACAATTCTATTCACAGTCTAGGCATCAAGAATCAACAGGAAAGTGTGTCATTGCTCATGAAGATATCACGTAAAAACAAAACCAAGGAATCATGGGAAAGATTCTTTTTCTTTTTTTCTATGCCAAAAACTCCGGACCCAAATTTTCGTTCGTAGAGATAGAGAAAGCCCGAGGCCACATGGCCACTATCGCTTTCTCGAGTTCACGTTTCGGCCAGCTCCCACCTTGACCCTGCCACCATGCTTGCTGCGCTCTCCAGTCAAGATGCCGGGCAGATAGTCCTCGTCCATGAGATCTCTCTCCTTCCGGAGTCGTCGGGTCTCCTCCGTGACGGCCTTGACGTACTCTTTCTGGTCCTCGGCAAGGATCAGTTCCGTTCCCCATCCACCTTTACCACCGCCTCCTTTCCACTTGCCGCTAGCATTTCCGTGCATGGGCTTTGGAATGCTGAAGCGATTTCCTCTGTTATTCCACTGCATGTTCCTCTTGAGATGAAGCTTGAACTGCCCGTTCGCATCCGTCGTGCAAGAAACACGGCTGAGAGTATCCTTTCCGCAGCGCGGGCAGAACTGCTTGTCCATCTCCTTGGTGGTGAAAAAGCAGCCGTAGCAACGCTTGATGAAAGACTTCAAGTGGCGGACCCTCTGCATGGTCGTTGTTGATAGCAGGTTGAGGTTCATCTGAAGCAGGACGTTTTGGCACTGTAAACACCAGTTAGTGAGTGACAGACGTACGGCGTCCCAGAACCAGTGGAACTTACTGCAAAATCGGTCGTGATGGTCGCCACCTGCATCACCTTTGGTTCCGGGGTCGAGACTGCACCGTTTGCTTCGTCGCGGGCCTGCCGCTTCTTGAGGTTGGACGGAGTGATCCACTCTCCACCGTCCGAATCAGAGGCTTCTTCAGCGTCCTCTTCTTCTTCTTGTTCTTCTTCCCCTTGAGGTTCCTCTGCAGCCGATGGCTGGACTTGTGCGGTGTTTTCTGCGACCGCGTCGGTGTCGGCGGGCGCAGCACTTTCCTCCTGAACAGGCACTGCATCCTTGTCCTCGAGAGTGGTTTGCTTCAAATCCTCGACGACAGCCTCTACCTCTGCGCTCACAGCTTTCTCCTGGCTCTGCGCAAGCTCGGGCTCCTTCTTCTCGTCCTCCTTCTTGTCCTCTTCCTTCCCAGGCGGCTTTCCGTTGAGCTGCTTCTGTCCCGGAACGCTTCTCAATCTCCAATCTCCTCCATTCCTCTCGCATTCGATCTCATAGGCAAGCGCCAACACTTCGATATCGGTTTTGCTCAGCACGGCCCGGTCGCCGGTCTTCCGGGCAAACTCGCTCAGGACGCTCACGCTCTTGGGGGTCGGGGTGCGCTGCTTGAGGAAAGGGAGATAGAGCGTCTCGAGGCGCATGCGGGCGTCGGGATCGCGGATTTCGCTGACGACGGAGGGGGTGATGACGAGTTCCTCGCATTGTGCCAGAAGGGTGGAAAGCGGCGGGGTATTTTTCAGGATGGGACCGGCATCGAGGACGATGGTGTGGACGGGCTTAGGGGGAGCCCCGGAGTCCGTCATGGCTTTCTTTCTTTCTTTTCTGTAAGTCGTCACAGCGTATGAAATAGATTTAATTATTAAGAAAAAAAACGGGGGCGATCGCCGGACGGAGGAGTTGCGGCGAAGCGTGATGGCCGAAGATTTGATATTTCGCTGGATTTTCTCGGTGACTGGTCTGTGCGTTATACTTATCTTAGCGCGCTCGCCTTATCGGTGGACAGCCTCACTTTGGGACTGGAGGTGGTAAGTATCTCGATTATTAGTTACCCGAGCAATTCGGTCTGCCACATGGTTCACGACCGTGTGATTTCGTTATGCAATGCAGTTGACGTACGTCGTGGTCAGGACGTATCGAACGCACATATTGATGTATGGACTGGGGCTTAGAGCCTTTGATTTTAGAAACTACGAGAAAATACTATAGGCTATTGATGTGAAAACAATAAAATAAAATATCTTTCTATCGCCTAGTGATCAATCAACTAGTAAATAGCGACCTGGCGACCATATAATCATTGACCTTGGGCCTAGTGTACGGCGTATCAATACATACTTTGTACCTGCCCCCACACCGATTGCGCATTGTTGACTGCTTGCGTGCTCGAGTAAGTGAACCAAAGGATCAATCCCAAAGAAGGAAAAGGTAGCGGTACACTGGCGAATAACCATTTTTTCATCATTGAAGGCTAGTTCTGCTGAAACCCCAACCCTCCCCCCCATTTCATTTAAACTCCGAGTTCTATGGATGGTCGCCGACTTCCCCGACGGAGTAATACTCTGCAAAGTTCAAACCGAAACAAATCCCGATGACACGCACTCCACGAGGTTACGCAACATTCATCTGAATGGCGGGCGAAAGATCGTTGGGATGCAAAGTCAAAAGCCCTAAAAATGTGATGGATGTCAAAAAGTTGCAAGAAGGAAGGGACAACAAAATCCCTCATGACGAGACAGACTCGATATCTCATATCCGACGACCGAGAGTTCAAAGTTTATCGATTGCGAAGGGGTTTGACTGTTTGAGACTTCAGAGTTTCAGACAATTAACAAAGTTCCTCGTTGTCCTGGACAAATGGAAGAGGAGAGAGAGAGAATTCAAGAAAGTTTTTCAAGATCTCTCCGATCTCCCCGTTAGGGCATGACGGCATGTCGACCCCTTGCTCCGCAGAGTCCGTGCGATGAGCTTAAACGCCACTTGTGATTGTTTTGTGCAATGTAAGGCGAGTGTGTATCAGAATTTAGTATTCGATAAACCCTCGCAACGTCGAGAGTCCCCTTGAAAAAAAAAACGAGGAGAGAAGGCGTGACAGGGGGTGCCAGACGGCTTTTCCCACCTGCAGAGGCATCGGGATAATTCTAATTCTGCTACCACTCCAGTGCAAATCCCAGATCAGTTGCCCAGAGACTGCGTGTTTAGTCACCAGTGTGATGTGGCGCTTCTCTCGTCGTCTACAATATACGAAGTAGAACCTAGTATACATACCTACCTACTGTACTTCTCGAGTCTGACGTTCGCCCTTCTGCGGATCAAACGCGAGGGACGTTGGATTTGCTCACGTCCATTGGCCGTTGATGTGTCGAGATCTGGCAGATCATTTTAGTAGGTTTGCAAGTTGCAACGAACCCGCCAGTCGGAATGGTCCATGGAGTCGTCAGAAAACGTTTCCAACTTTTCATGGCCCTGGCTGCATCTGGTAGGGCTTGATGTCGGGTGTCTCGTATGTGTTCCTTTTGGGGACTGTGGCTCCCCACGCTTGCTTATTTGCCCTCCCTTGCTTTTTCCCTGGTTGGTCTGGTCCCTGTCTCAAATTCAATATCGCTCCGCTATTCCGGACAAGCATTGAGACACAGGCTGTGAGGGCGATAGTTTAAGTTAGATGGTCGCCATGGAAAAGAGGAGGGAGGCTCTTCCCTGATCTCATCGAACCATGCTGTTTTTGTAGGCAAAGAAGTGGTTTATAGATCAGCCTTTCTACTCCGCTCCCCGCCATGCAGGATCTGCTTTCCTGAATTTCGGCTCCTTCTGGCCTTTGACATGCATCGGCAGGAGGCCACAAACCTACCGACGCAAGATAAATCGTTTCGTTTGACACAGTGAACCGAGAGAAAACTGCAGGACAAGCTGAAAATGCTTGGTCTTCATCATGAGCTTCTCCCCCGCGGACAGGAGGAATCATACTTGTCTCCTAGAGGCACTCAAGGTTTGGTAGTCAGCGTTGTCTTTACAAGCTTAGCAACATGCTTTGTCGGCGCTCGACTCTATACACGGATAAGCCTGATGAGGCGCATGGAATCAAATGACTGGATGATCCTAATTGCCCTGGTAAGTATAGCGTCCTCGTCTGAATCGTTTCGGGCTGACTCACATGTTAGATATTCTCGTTTGTCTTCATGGCGTTTTACATGGTAGAGGCAGTCAACGGGATGGGTATGCACGGTGCTGACATTCCGCCACACATCATGACGAAGCAAATGAAGGTGAGTCTTCCTTGTCACGGCAGAACGAGCCCAAACGAACTCGAGGGCTAACGCAGCCAAACGGAGATTCAGGCCTTTTGGATAACGGTTCCTTTCTACAATGCTGCCTTATTGTGCGCGAAGGCTTCCATTCTCATGCAGTACTTCCGAGTCTTTCCCACGAAGGCCATGCGTGTCACATGCTGGGTCCTGATCACAATCCTGGCCATATACGGTTCGTGGGCGGTCCTGAGCGCCTTTCTCAATTGCATACCAGTGGCAAAATTCTGGGACGATTCGGTTCCTGGTTATTGCCTGAGCAAGACAGCCTTGTGGTTTTCGAATGCAAGCATGCATATCTCCACAGACCTTGCCATTCTGATCACGCCAATTCCGTCATTGTGCTCCCTTGATCTGCCGAAGAGGCAGAGGATTGCTCTCATTGCGATCTTCGCATTGGGTGGATTGTGAGTGCAGCACTTTGGCTTGCGTTAACCAGGGCTTCGCCCTTCCGTCATCGGTCATCGTCAGCTAACGTGCTTTCGATGACAGTGTTTGCGTAACAAGTGTGTGTCGCTTGACCAGCTTGAAAACGATTGCCGACTCGAAAGATCCGACCTGTAAGTCGTTTGCTGAGATGTCCGACAATCGAGAAGATCGGTTATATTAACTGGACATTAGATGACAACGTCGGCGCGGCATCTTGGTCCGCAGTTGAATGTAATACCGGAATCATCTGCGCCTGTCTGCCTACCCTCCGACCGCTCATTTCTCGTTTCTTACCTCATGTACTGTCCACTCTCAGCGGTGGCATTCGCAGCTATGGTGACGCTCCCATGTCGCACGGACGAGAGCCCACGTACTGGAATGGCTTTGGAACGGCGTCCAAAATTGGTGCGCCAGGCGACGACGCCGAGTACTCAGCTTGTCCGTTGGATAGCGAAAGAGCATTAGCCTTGGTTCGTGCAAATGGTTTTGTCATGCATGGAAGGGGGTTGTCGAGGGATGGCAAGGGGTCGAAAGAAGCGACTGTCACGACCGGGTCGAAGCCGAACTCCTCATCGTCGTCGCCGCCTACTCCAAAATAATCGCGGAAGCTGAGTGCGAAAGAGTTCGAGTTGGAATTGCCGAGCCCAAGTGCAGAGAAGCCTCAGAACACCTTCCTCCGCTTACCGTTGAGCCCACTGTCATTATATATATATTTTCTTCTCCTTCCGTCCTGGCCATATCTTCTTGTTCATTCTTATCAAAAAGATAGTTAGCTCATAATGTGAAGATAGGACTTGGCACGAGTCATACGATAATAAATACTGAATCGCTGGAAAAGAATAAACGGGGTGGCTTCAATTGAAACATGCGAATCGTGAGCGCAATGGACATGGTAACAATGCTAGTTGCAGCGAGAATGCATCATACTGCCAAGTATGTAGCACGAATAAGCCTCTAGTGGCTCTATGTTAACAGACGCAAAAATGAGCCTCGACATGCGACTCCGACTAGCAACAAATTTCGTATATATATATAGATGCACGACCAAGGCGGCGTGAAACCCGAGAGGGCACCAAAGGGGAAGAAAGCGAAAGGGGAAGTAATGCAAGATGGAAATAGGTCTCTAAAAATCCGCAAATTCCTTGTCAACCTCTTCGAAGTGGTCGAAGAAACCCTTGAACAGCTTCACACCAAGACCAGGATCCAGACTACCGGTTGTCGCGCGAATGCTGTGCATACTTAGCTGCGGGATGCCTGCATCAACTGCCCGCATGCCGATGCGCGCACTCGTCATGGGTCCAATAGTCCCTCCGCTTCGAGAGTCGTTGCGGATCTGGAAGACCTGAAGCGTGGAACCACAGCGTTCAGCCACGCGCTGCAGGATCGCGTAGCTGACGCTGTCGGTTGTCATGTGTCCGTTGGAATCGGCCGACACAGCAACGCCCACGTTCAGACGCGGAGCGTGGTTTTCAAGATAGACACCAAGGAAGTTTGGGTTCACCGAGTGAATCACATCCGAAGAGAGAAAGAAGCTGTTGGCCACGGTCTGCGACAGCACATTGGGACCGTATGAGTCGCCGGCAAATGTCTCGGTGATACGCTCCATCACGCTACTCATGAAGTTGGAACGGGCGCCCTGGCGCAACAAGCTACCGATCTCCTCATCGTCGAACATGCCAACCATCTTGACGATGCCGGGGGACGCATCATCTGGGGACGCCAGGAGCGCCTCCTGGGCAGCATAGCAGCACAGTTTGTCATCGATGCGACCGGCGAAGATCAAGTCTTTCTCCAAGCCACCTAGCTGAGCAGGCTGGCTATCGAACAATTCCAATTCCCAGTTGACAATCGTACCATAATCTGTGATGCCCAGTTCTTTGGAGATGATTTTGACCAGCTTCTCGGGTTGCGTAGCGGCGAACGTGCCGGGCTTAATGTCACTCTGGGCATTCGTAGAGGGGGTGTGCTGGAAGAGATCCGAGTTATCGATTCCGACGATGGGAACCATCTGGGTCTCTTTATTGAAAGGACCCTCGGATGGCGACCCGAAATGCGGTGCGAGCGTCGGAATCCGTGCAATTGGCCAGTCGAGCTTGACCAGCTTTGTCTCAACTCTTCCGGTCGAAGGGTCGCGAACGAGCACACGTCCACCGATGGACAGGTCACGGTCCCACCATGTCGCGTTTAAGGCGCCCGCATAGGGTGCGACACCGAGCTGGAGAAAACCGGCCTTTGTAGGCAACTTGGATACCGGCTTTAGCTTAGCGGTGAGTGCATCAACATGCCCGGCCACAATGCCCATGCCATTGCCGCTCTTGTAGTCCTTGCCGATAGCGAATGCAATCAGTGCGCTCCCGTTGCGGGTCGTGTAGTACTTTCCGCCCCGCTTCAGCTCTGATGACCAGACAGCGCGCTCGGACAGACGCTTGTAGCTGTGTTGCTCAAGCTGTTTCGAGAATGTATCGACGGCGTGGAAAATCGTCGGGTTCGAGGTCATGAAGTCGCAGTAAGGTTGGGCATAGGATTCGGGGGAGATTGTAGTTGGAGCAGCACGCGGAACAGCGTTCTGCTCACTCGCCCTGGGAGGTAGAGAGGGAGTTGGAACATAATGAGCTTCTGGAAGCTGGCCAGACAGGCGGAACGCCAGGCCCGAGTCCTGGAGGCCGACGACGTGTTTCTTTGTCATGGTTCGAGAGGCAACAGACAGCCAGGTACCGGTTTGAGACGGCGAATAATAATGGTTGGTGGGAGAAGAAGAGAGAAAGGTTCAGGGGGAGGTTTTGCCCTTGCGGAGAAGAACGTCATCCATAGCTTATCACCGCCATTTCTTCTGTGGTTCCAATGGAATAGCCTCGATAGGCAGCCGACGGAGATAGCGTTATTTCCTGTCCATTGTCACGCGAGCGTTCCCCACCTCAGTGATAAGCACTTCCAAATCCAGAATTCAGGTGTGGGTGAATCGTCATCATGTTGTGGAAAAGCGAGTGCGCAAGGAAAATCGAGTCCAAATATCTCAGAGACACCGTCTAACAGCTGATTCCAAATGCCACAGTCACAGTGAGTCAGCATCGCTTATCGGCGCTAAGCAAGCTAGTCAAGGTACAGTTCCAGGTCCGTGGAACCCTGCCCTGTCAGGGACTCAGAGTCAGGGCCCTGGCTTCTAAGTTCCAATGAAATGCCACTTATCTCATGAGGAATGCTCCATGCTCGTATGATTAAAATGTTGTTCATTTTTTCATAAAAATGTTAACTGCAAAGGTAAGGATTTGACTGCGAAAGAGGAATAGAAAATGAAAATGGAGAAAAAAAAGCTAGAAAAATTGTGATATGGAAATAACATTCGATTTGAATAGAATTTAAAGATACTTAAAAGCAGTGTCGCCTTAGGCGACTTCGTGGTGTCATTCGTCATAGAAAGGATCATCATCATCATCATAGCAAGTTTGGGTAGCATGGGCTGTCCCATTTCAAGGTCCTGTCCCGCAAGACACATTCAGACACATTCCCGAATTAACATAGCCCCTGTCCTCAGCCGATTTCCGGTCGGATCTTCGAAAAACTCAACATCTGGCGGCCTCCTTGCTTTTCACAAACACAGTAGTCAATTCCACAGGACAGTCTGTGAATCGAACCCAATAAGATCACAACGAAGGAAAGAAAGAAGCATCAGCTGGGGGATATACAATCCAACAAAGATCTACCCTGCAGAGGTATTGTTCGCAACAATATCACTCGAACCGACAACTGCATTCCAATCCACATTGCCCTCAGGGCACTGATCAGTAATGGCAGGACCAGTTGCGGTCACTATCTGCTGGCCATTGCGCGCAACTGCAAACTGGACCTCGCCCGTCTGCCCATCGAAAGGAATAGAGAAATGATTGATGCCAGCTGTGCATGCGCGGAGAGCAGTTGGCTTAGCATCGCCGATCTGAACAAAAACAGTACTCGGCTCTGTGACGAGCACGGTGACGAAGACCCTGTCCTGAGATATTAGGGTAGGGTTCACTTCATTCTGACCCATCGCTGGGTTATTTCCGGTTGTCCCGTTGAAACTTCCAGAACCGCTGGGGTTGAGTCGGTACCAGTAGGTGATTTTTTCTTCGGGCGTAGAGGATGAATTGAAGAACTGCTTTGCCTTGCGGGCAGCCGGTGTATGAGTGCGTGAAGTGCCATTGAAATCAGTCCCATTTCCAGCTTTAAAAGCGTCGATGTAGTGAGGCAGGAGCGTCCTCCATGCGTCGTGAGGGTGATTCGAAACATAGCGGGAGGCTCCCTCAGGGATTCCCTTCTCGTAGATGGGTCCGATATAGTGTGTTTCGCCGTAATCGTTCCAGCTAATGATCTTCAGGACGTCAGCAAAGTACTCTCAAGGGGGCCTGTTGAACATGCCTGAACTAGAGCAGGCTGTAGCTCAATAGCTTGCTGCCAACGCATGTGCCATAAATCGTCTCCTCGCCACAACCAGTTCTTTCCCCATTGAGGAAGATTGGTATAGAACCAGGGGGCGACTGGCATCATATATGGCTTGCCAGCAAGAGCATTCATCCATGCTAGGTCACTTGTCGTATCCTTGTCTTCCGCTCCCACAGGCCAGGCATCCCAGCTAAACATGCCATCTATGCCACTGAGCACGGCAGCAATCCCATTAGGTCCAAGGCTCGTCCAGGATGGGATGAAAACACATCCAGTAGCAACTTTTATGTCGGGCCAGTCCCCTACATTACCGGTTCCTTCAAAGGTCGACACCAAGGGCTGTCCTTCAAAGTGAAACTGAGCTGGCCTGTTCTTGTAGGTATTGATTGTCGCGATAACTCTGTCGACAGGCCACGGGCCCCCAGACGAGTAGTCGAAAGAAAGAAAGAGCGAGAAATTCCCCACAGTCTCAGCTGCGGTGTATGCCTTTTGGAGAACCTGATCGGTGTAGCTGTCTTGTGGGGCGATATTCAGAGCAAATCCATCTATGTGAGCCTTCCGGGCTTCCGTAATGTCTGATATCCATTGCTCATCGGTCATGGCCGCAGCATTTCCCACCTGTAAGCGATTAACACGAGTCTTTGAGACCAGATGTGGAGAGTCATCTCACAATAAAATGAGCGAACACACTCTTCTGCCCAGACTGGGCCAAAGCAGTGGCAGCTAGGAGAAAGAATGAAAGTAAATATCCAAGGCGCATTTTGAAACGATCCAGCGTTAACGAGGGCGCAATGTCCTCCCAAGATAGGATGGAGAAAAGGAAGGAAAGAAGGAAGGAAAGAAAGAAAGGATAAGCGAGATATTAAATATTCACCAAGCAATCCCTGCAAGGTAGAGGATGTAAAAGGAAAGTGTTAGAAGGTCAATTCGACTCAGTCGAGGGAGCCCTCCCGCAAGAATGAAGTGTTTGCGTTTCACTGGAATATGACTCGCTTTCTCACGAATTTAACCAGACAGGCAATGTGATTTCCAGGATTTGAAGGACAGAATAGACTCAATTGACAATTGCCACAGTGCATTTGAAGAAAAGGATAGCCAAGCAAGCTCGGCCTTTGCTGGATTGACTTCTGTGAGACTGCGGATGGGTGCGTCGGGAAGAAACAAGGAATATGAAATCAGCGCAGTGGGGTAATAAATGATAGGATTTGGCAGACAGTAGCCACAATCTTTTGACGGAGAAAACAAAAAGTTCAATTTGATTTAGAAGGCCTAAAGGTGGAGGGAAGCAACGAGGATGATAGGCGTGGGACGAGGAACGAGGAACGGGCTTCTACTCCTGATGTGCTCCAGTACGACCAGGACAACTGTTCCAGGACCACAAACACAGGGATAGAACATGGCAGGATATAAACGAACCACAAAAGAAAAATCACAATCACCATGCTGATGTTTGGACCCTGGAGGGCTTTATAGATCGGGCACGCAAAATGAATGGAACCAACCTTGTTTGGATTGTTTATGTCTCTCCCAGGCATGGACGCGCTGCAGGAGATGATCAAGAACGCCCATTGTTATGGCGCTTACCCGCAATGGACCAGGGATCAAAGAAAACAACACTCTGATCGTAGTATATGGAGAATGGATTGGATTGGGTTTCGGCGAAATTCACTGTGGAACGGTGAAGATAACTAATTAATGATCGGTTGAAACTTGAGGGGCTGTCAAAGGGAAAGTGGGCGTCTGCCGTTTACCCTTGCAATTCGTCCAAGCCTGAAACCAAGAACAAGTTACAACTCCCAAGGCGACAAGCCACCAGCGACTGGCGGGAGTACGGCATCCCCTTAGGATAAAAGGGAAAAAAACTGATTTTTTATATATCCGCTAGTATTCCGCCGGCAGATTTGATTTGTACGTATATATAAAATAAAGACTTTCTTAGTTTTACCTAATAGCTACTTAGTTGTTTATCTCCGACCTCTTCTTGCAACTCTTCTTGCAATTCTTTTGACACCTCCATCCTTCCGTGGAGATACCCGGGAAACCATCAGGATCCCCTTTCCTTTGATCCCTTTTCTCGCGCCATGTACGAGCTTACCGCGGATGATCTCGATGATACTCGTGACGGTGATACTCCTATTATCCGCGCAGCAGCGAAGTCAAACCGCGCTATACTGGAAGCCCTTCTGGCTCATCATGCAGTGTCCAGCGCAGAAGAAAATCAACCTAAGTGGAAACGCCAGTGGCTACAGCGCTTAGGGCCGAGTGCTACCGTATCCGGGTCTGCATACTGTTTCTTTCTGTCGCCTATTATATCTGCCACCTGCGCTCATTTGCCTCACAACGTTGAGCTTCTTTTAGCTGCTGGGGCAAATCCAGATGGAATAGATCGGATGTCTATGGCGGACTATTCAGTTCGATGGATCCGTGGCCGCAATTTCCGTGACGACGTCAGCAGCTTCGGGGCATGCAAGCGTCGGAGTTTTGTTCTAGCAAACGCACGACAGAAAGGAATCAGTCACCAGCTATGCCCATTGACTCAAGCAGAACTTGATGAGCGGAGTCATGGTTTTCCTCGGTTTTGGACGGAGCCAAATGTTCCTGGCCAAAGACTGTGGATGAGAAGGGCTTTAACAGCGCTAGAAACTGCTGCTAAGGTTGGTGATTTGGAGATCTTTGATATCCTACGTGTGGCTGGAGCAGATGAGTCTCCATGGGTGCAGGAATTGTCGTTGGACGAGAGACAATTTCAAGTCGAAGAGGCGAATTGGTCGATATCCTTTCTTTCTACATCCTCGCCTGTGCACGAGGCTATTGAGGCAGGTCGGCAGTCTATGCTCCGCCATCTACTGTATAACTGTGGGTATTCACCTAACTACCGCCCCTACGTCGCTCCAACCGTCGCTCTTCCGCCATTATCGTACGCGATTGCTCGTTGTGATTTGAGTGACTCTGGGGTACAGAGATGCCTTGTGGATCTCTTATCTCACCCGCAGCTGGATGCAAATCTGCGGACGCCTATTTTCAATATCCATCCTCTCCATTTTGCAACTGCGCACCATGATCCAGATCTTCTTTCATGGCTGGCGGCCCGTATTCCAGGTGGATACGAAGCCGCAGGAATAACAGCTTTAGGACACACGCTACTTCACGTAGCTGCACTGCCTTTCACCGCTTCTCAGATTGTGGCTCGCTCTCCGAATGTTGCCAAGAGCCTACACTGCGCCCGCACGTTAGATTCCGAATGGATACCTCATAGACTACCGAGTCCACTTCACATGGAATTCTCCACCCCGGAGGAGATAGGCTTAGGGCATAAGCCAAGTCCAATGACAGTGCCTCAACAACTAGCACAGCAAGGCACAATCCGGATTTTATTGGAATGGGGTGGTATCGATGTTCGAGCAAAGGATGTAGAGGGGAACACCGCTTTGCATTACTTGGCCGGGACTTTGAACATGAGTGAGGATACAATTGAGATGGTTCGACAGATGGACGGAGGCGAAGAAGTCTGGAGGAATCAGAAAACTGCTACGGAGTGACTCCGAGGAAGATGTGGGGCGAATAAGATATAGCGAGGCGGCCAGCGGAATAGCAGACGCTCACCGAGCAAGGAGCTCCAGAGGGCGATCCAGATAGCCTTGTAGCATGGGCCATGTAGCATGGGCCACTGCCGCTCTCTTGGAGAGAGAATATTCGACAGGAAACCGAACGAACTGGCTGAAGGATGAATGATCCTGGATCATCTCAAGGCTTCTGCTAGTGGGCGACTGGATCACGTCGCAGCCGACTCTGGTCGGAACGGCCTGAGCGCCGAATCGTGCGGCATCTCCGGCGAATGAAAGGGGCAGTGCGTTGGGCTGAAAGCCAATGCGCAGGAGTCGGTGGGTGCCGGAAGAAAGGGGGCCAGAGGGGGGAAGACAAGAGAAAGTGCGTCGAAAAGTTGAGAGAGGGAGAGCGGTCTTTTATAGATGGATGGCAGATAGGAGGGGCGGTAAAAGCGGCCAGGGATGGCACTAAACCCGAAAGGGGGCCAGAGAGGGGGCGCCATACCGGAAGCGGAAGGGGCAGGGCGAAGGCGGGCAGGCGGTCGGGGGCGGCAGAGCGGCGGTGCAATGGAAGCCGTTTCTGGCGGCCCGCTCACCGTGTCCTCTACTACTGTACGTCAGAATAAGATAATAACTTGAAGATTATAAATGCTCTAATAGAACTTATCACTATTTGAAGATTTATAAAGGCGGATAAAAAAGCAGTGTACTAGCGGATATATGAGAAATTCAGTTTTTTCCCTTTTGTCCTAAGGGGATGCCGTACGGGAGACCTAAGCTTCGGCTGAATCACTGCCTGCGCTAACTGTCGATATTATTTCAAGAGAACCCCGATCTCTGGGAATGCGAAGAACACATCAAGTTGCAACAATATCCTGTACTGTCAGGGACATTGAATGAAACACAACTTTAGTCAAGTGTCTCTCTCGCAACTTCCAACAATCAATTGTCCTGGTAAGAGATGCGATGAACAAAGGGATATGCGGATAATAATTATTTTGATGTCACAGTAAGGTCTCCAGCTGTGCTTAGCTCTGACCCAATCATCTCCAGGATCGAGGAGTTTGCGAAACACATGCGAAACGCTTCAAGATGCAAGATTCTATATATGTGTCTAGTGCCACATGGCGAACTA
Source organism: Hamigera avellanea (assembly GCA_027569715.1). Taxonomy (NCBI): domain Eukaryota; kingdom Fungi; phylum Ascomycota; class Eurotiomycetes; order Eurotiales; family Aspergillaceae; genus Hamigera; species Hamigera avellanea. The sequence goes on along the minus strand of JAPDKU010000062.1, from coordinate 112,536 downwards.
ACGATGTAGGTGCATGCCTACTGCAGGTCGACCAGTACAAGTAGTGCTCACCGCGTTTCAAATCAATGCCTTAACTAGTTAAGCGATCATATCGACCTCCACTCGGTCACGAAAATTTTCCGATTGGAAGAAAGATGTTGAAATATCATCATAAAAGGATTTTTTTTTCAATGTTTTTGACGAATTTGATGCAAGTGATCGGTCGGGGACGAGGGAGTCAGGGACGCGGTAGATAGAGCCGACCGGACCTCTGGGGCAATAATGATTAGCGATATCATCGCTTCTCGTTTCTGGCGTTGAGTCTCGACGTAACACAGGTCCTACTCACATGCATCGGGTATATGAGAGCTGCAAGACTATAATGTCTTTCGTGTCTGAGAAATCCGAGGAGATAGCATCGTTCCTCTCACCAGCGTGACACCCCACTCGAGTAACGGAATACCCGTCGCTTCATGGTCACAAAGCTACTGTGATTAAGCGCCATCGATTCCGGGTTATACCATAGTTGCATGTTTGCTTTGGAAAGGTACACGGGTGACGGGAGATAGCTTTGGGTCGTCATGATAAAGAAGTACCAAGTGAACAGATAATAGCTATGAACCCAACCGGAGATTTGCAAAACGAGCATATGCATTGTTTCTGGAGCGTGATCTTGGTGCAAATGGAACCAACCTCGACATCACGTAATTGAAAAGCAACATATTGAATGATGCTGTAAATATGGATAAATTGTGAATCTAAATCAATGGCAGTTGTGCCTATTCAATAGACGTTAGGAACAATCCAATCCCTTGAATTGTTTTCATGTTGATCATTTGCCCTTTTTTTTTTTTTTTTTTTTTTTTTTCCCTTCGGAGTAAAAGTACAAGTGCATCTGATTGATCTTAAATCCAGCATCTTTCATCTATCGTGGTCTCGGAATGTTCCTCTTTATATAGTCCGCCCACAAACTAATATCACTTTCTATTCTACCTGCAGCCATCGTACGGATTATTCCTTAAACTCCTACTCAAAATCCCCATTATTTATTAAAAGACATTCAATTTTCTCAAGCGACTTTGCACTGTGAGAATGAGATCAACAGCCCGTAATCAGGCGGCGAAACGGGACACCTGGCGTCAGCATTCAACCACTCATCAACCACATCTCTGGTACCAAGTTCCGGTTGAGAGGGGGTCACAATTCATCCAGTCCATCTGACCATAGACAATTGACACGGTAGCTCTAGCCCGTCCAGACCTCGGAACAAAGTGCCCCTGCAAATAAGAAGCGGTTCGGTGGGTTGTTCTGCCATTCTGACGAAATCGACCTCACCGTGATATCAGCGCTGCGACGATGGTCACTCGCAGCGCTGAGAGAGGTGTATTTTTTTCCCCCTCAAAGACTTTATAATAAATAGCCAGTGCACTCTTCGCTCCGCTGTAGGATTTCTTGTTTTACAGCGTTTCTGCAGACGTGCAATCTGACCTCGTCCAATATATTTGGCAGACATTGCACTAATATCGCAGCTTCACCTTCGTCTTTCAGATATCTCTTTCCCCGGCGCAATTCAGGATGGCCACGTCGCGAGCTGCGAACCTCGTCGAAAGGGCCATGGGCCACACAGGCGATGCTAGCATCACGACAGACGTGAGCAATTACGGGGCCAACGACTATGGAGATGCATCGGGAGCAAAGATGAAGGCAACAGTCTGGCAGGGAAAGAACAATGTCAAAGTTGGTAAGCGCGTCCCAAGGACAGGCCTTCGATCTCCACTGTGGGCGCCGTCGGATATATTAATGATGATGATATATTTTTGCTGACATTCCGGATGTTCTTTCAATTAGTGGAAACGGCAAAGCCAAGAATTATCGACGATAGTGATGTTATCGTCAAAGTCACAGGTAGTACTATTTGTGGAAGTGATATTCACCTGTATCACGGTATGTTCTGAGATACATTGAAGATTGCAGAAGACAATGCTTGCATGCTGACCAAAAACTTTCGCAGGCATTATTCCCCAGCTCCAAAAAGGAGACATTCTTGGCCACGAATTCTGTGGCGTGGTCGAGAGCATAGGACCTGGCTCAAAGAGGCTCAAAGTCGGCGACCGAGTTGTGGCATCTTTTCCGATTTCCTGTGGCGAGTGTCGATTCTGCAAGGAAAAACTGACCACAGCTTGCCTGCGAACCTCCCAAAATAAGATCACCAATGTGATGTACGGTAACCGAGTTGCCGGTATGTTATCGCGCCCATTGGAAGACTTCGCTGTCTTTGCTCTAGACCATATATGAGGAGCTTACAACCATGCTAGGTATCTTCGGATATTCGCACTTTGTGGGAGGCTTTGCAGGTGGTCAGTCGGAATATGTTCGCGTTCCCTATGGCGACCTCAACTTGCTGCACCTCCCAGATGATGTCCCCGATGAGAAAGGTCTCTACCTCTCTGATGTGCTCTCAACAGCGTGGCACAACGTCGTTGACACTCCTGTAAGCAAGGGTGATAACGTCGCCATATGGGGAGGTGGTCCAATCGGACAGATGGCTGCAACATTTGCCTTTCTCCAGGGCGCCGCCAGAGTGATTCTCATTGACGGTGGAGATGGAGCGTGGCGTCTAGAGTTCGTCAAGTCGAAGCTCCCTAAGCTTGAGACTCTGGACTTCACGAAGTTACAGAAGGGCGAATCGGTGACTTCACAGTTGAAGAAAATGGTTCCCATAGGACCTGATGTGTGTCTGGACTGCACTTCGGGCGAGTACTCTAAGGGATGGGCGCATTATTTCGAGACGCTGCTTGGAATGGAGACGGACACTTCGGAGATGTTGAATGAGATGATCACAGCTGTTCGTCCCTTTGGACGTATTGGAGTGATCGGTGTATATGCTGGCTATGTAAGTGAATCACTCCAGCGTTCCCCTTGAACCGTCTCTTGCTGATTGCTTCGACCAGACAAATCATTTCAATATTGGCGCTATCATGCAGACCGGTATTCGCTTCATTGGCAATGGCCAAGCTCCCGTGCATAAGTACTGGGAGAACCTTCTGGAGATGATTCGCCGACAAGAGTTCAATCCACTGGATATGGTCACTCACCGCGTGCGATTGGAGGACATGGAGAAGTTGTACGCCTTGTTCAATAAGCGAGATAAGGGCATGCAAAAGGTCTTTGTGCAGACAAAGTTCTCGCCACCTCCTTCGCCTGGAGCACCAAAGTTGACCGAGCTGTGAGCTGCACGTTCCAGTATGCCAGTCCTCCCATCTGATCTTAACTGGCTGTCCTTCACAGAGGCGGAATTGAATCCTGTCCCGCTCGTCAGTGACATTGAAGCCATGTATGCTCGGTGTCGAATGGGATTCATTTTTAGTTCTCGAATGGCCCTTCTGACTAAAGGGCCGACGCGAACGGTGAAGGAAGCAGGTGTTCGGAGAAAACTCGTCGATCCCTCAAGCTCGTGATTGAGAGTTTGAACTTCGAAGGCCTGTGTAAACGGAAAATGCCGCAAGATGTGGCGAGAATCGGTGGAATATTGCAGCCAATTCCAAGAAAAAGAAATGTAAAAGATAATATTTCTTCCTATCACAAGAGATCAATTGAGTAATAGCTGTTCCTTTTTAATGGGTCAGTACGGTGCAGCTTCCCTCGTGGATTCCTCGGCCTAGGAGTGTTCGGTTCTTGACATCTCATCAGATACGTCGATTTGCTCCGATCGACGGTGTATCAAGAAATCAGAGGTATCCACAGCCTTAACAGGACTGTGAAGTCGTAATTTGGAAGCTACATTTGGTGATCATACGAACAAGGGTATTTGAGAATGCGACAGCGACAAGAATGTTAAGCTCGGCCCTCCGGAAGAGGTTGCTTGAATGTTGCAAGTGCAGGTCAACTCCAGTCGCTCTCACTCAAGGAGGGACATGACCCTTGGGACTCGGAGTTGGGAGTGTTTCTGCTGCATTCGGCCGGCATTGCTGTTTCTCTTTCCGTCCATCGGCTCCGGTGAGCGGTTGGAGAGCAAAAAATGACAAAATAAATAGAGGTGGGGAAAACGGTTGGGCATGGGATAGAAAAATTTTCCGTCTAGCTATCCTGAAGACGGAGTAGAAGGCTGGACGATGAGAAGAAAGAGCCTATCGCAGGGGACTTGATCCCCCATGCTGGCTCCGTCGATCCATGAAAAGCGCTTGGCTCGGGTAACTGAAAAGGGAAGGCTTCTCCGAAACAGGGAAAGCGTCATCAGATAAGATCGTATGACGCGGCACCGAGCCCGGAATATCAGGTGACCCGGGGGAGAAGCGAAATCGGACGTCACGTGAGCACACGATAATCTAATCTGATCCGATCTCTTTTCCCGGCCCTGCACCCCTCTGCTTCCCTCTTTCTCCGATTCTCCCCTTCGCCCTTCATCTTCCCCGTCTCATCACCCGTCAGCCTCGTTTTCTTAAAGAATAGCCGTGCTGAATCGTGCCAGTCGACAGTCTTTGCCCTGTCGGACCATCGTCTCGTTCGTCGGTTCGAATGAGCACGCTTCCGCTCTTCCGGCCGAAGCGTTTCACTGACGCCCGCTGTTGGTCGGTGCCCGCTGCTTGATTACGGCCCGCTGAACTGAACGCTGACCGCGATGTAGATTGAACACTCGCAACAACAACATCGGGCACAATGGCATCTCCAGCGCCAGCCCCGATAGCACCAGCTGCTTCAATTGCTCCTCTTGCCCCGGCATTGGCTGCCAAGCCAGCTCTATCGGCCACATCGCCTGGCCCGGGTACACCCGGCTCCATCACCTCGAAAGAATGGGTCATTCCACCACGCCCTAAACCTGGCCGCAAGCCTGCGACTGACACACCTCCAACGAAGCGCAAGGCGCAAAATCGTGCGGCTCAGAGAGCATTCCGAGAACGCAGGGCCGCTCGTGTGAACGAACTCGAGGATCAGATCAAGAACATCGAGGAGGAGAATGAAATTCACATTGCCGCCTTCAAGGAACAGATCGCGAATCTGTCCCACGAGGTGGAACAGTGCAGAAATGAGATGAACTGGTGGCGCGATCGATGCCACGCCCTGGAAAAAGAGGTTGCCGTTGAAAGAAGCGCCAAGGAGGCTCTTGTGAAGGAGTTTAGATCGTCCGCCTCCGACAAGAACACAGCTGGGGTTCCCGATACGGTCCCCCTCCCACCACGCTCATCACCTCGGAAGTCTCAAGCAGATCGTTGTGTGAATGACAAGGAGCCGAAGCCAGCCGCTAGTAGCAACAACGTCGAGGATGATGAAGAGGAGGAGGTTGTTCTCGGCTGCAGCAACTGCTCTTCATCGCATTGCCAGTGCATTGAGGATGCTTTCAACCTGCCTAACATTATGAATGCCCATGACTCTTCCGGCTCGAAGCGTCCTCATTCCCCTGGCTGCGAAAGCTCAAAGCGTCAGCGCTCCGAACCTGAAATCAAGCCCGACCCCGAGGAAATGGAGATTGATTTCACTGCCCGGTTTGCAGCTGTTCATGCGCCAGTAGATGTCCCGACTGCCGTTTCCTCCCCTGCCGTTGACCCCTGCGGCTTCTGCCAGGATGGCACTCCTTGTATCTGTGCGGAAATGGCTGCTCAAGAGGAGCAGCGGCGACGACGAGACTCTTTTGAGAACACCCGCCTTGCTCCAATTCAGAACCTCTCCCAATTCACTCCCCCGCCATCCGAGGGCGATGTTCGACCCGAGGTCACTCTGCCTCCAATCAGCCAGGCTACCAATCCTTGTGCCAATGGTCCGGGAACATGCGCGCAGTGTCTCGCAGACCCAAGAAGCACCCTCTTCTGCAAGACATTGGCCGCCTCCCGATCTGCAAGTGCCGCCTCGGGATGCTGTGGTGGCAAAGGTGCCGATGGTGGTTGCTGCCAGTCCCGCAACTCGAATCGCGGCGGATCTGCATTCAACTCTACTCCCGCGCCCGCCTTGACTCTGTCCTGCGCGGATACTTTCACCACGTTGTCCAGACACCCCAAGTTCTCGCGCGCCACCGATGAGCTCTCTTCGTGGCTTCCCAAACTCCACACTCTGCCCAACCCACGGGACCTTGAGCGGCATGGAAGCAGACCGGCCATGGAAGTCGAGGCAGCAAGTGTAATGGGTGTCCTGAGATATTTCGATCGGAGATTTGCCGACAAATAACTTTCGTTCCTTTCTCACAGCCAACACTATCCTCCTACGATTTCCTTTCACCTCTATTTTTCTTTTTTTTTTCTTTCTGATGATACCCCAACCCTTGCTGGATCTCCGGAGTTCTTTGTTCATTCAAGGGACTCGCAGATGACATGCAGTGCATTTGCGAGAGTGTACTATGCAGATCACGGTGGTGGAATTTACCACGCCTCCAGTCTCCACCCTCCGCACCTAGCGGACTCGCGTGTGGGGATGGTTTAGAGTATGCTTGTGCGTGATGCCTTGTGTCAAGAAGAAGGTCGAGCTGACACGTTGAGGACCACTGGCTGCGTGGGCCCATTTCGAAGGCGATGGGCACCAAGTTTCGTCGCTTATTGCAAACGAGTGTAGACGGGCGGGATGAATGGCGTTATGTGTGATGATTATCGGCATGACCAGAAAAAAAAAAAGAAAAAACCAAAAAAAAAAAAACAAAATCACAAAACAAAAACCGCACCCTCATGGAACATGTACCCGGGATGAGATCAAGATGGAAATGAAAGGCTCGAACTCCGCAAATGGAGTTTCTTATCATCGGCCATGTGGACGCATGGCCGAAGGGGGAGTCAAGGTGGGAGAATGAAAGCGCGAGCAGCAAAAAAAAAAGAAAGTTGTATTTCTATTCTCAGTGACTGTGACGTGTTCAGTCGGTGGATTTGATCATCAACCTGTTTGTTCATTTGGTCACAAGACATCTTCATGTTTATTTTTTTGATACCAGTCAGCGATGGATCTAGTAATACATATATGCGTTTTCTTGGAGACTCTCGAGGTCAAATCAGGTTTCCACATGTTTTATGTGCTTTATTGCGAATGGAAGCCTTTACGACTGCAGACCTACCGTGACGTCCGTCCTTATCGTGACCGCCGTTCTACCGTGACCGCCGTCCTACTGTGCTGTCCTCGAAGATGGCCCCCTTCGGGGCTAGTGTGCCATCGTCTTATTTTGATCAGCTAGGACATATCCAACAGAATCCGATCAAAGGTCGGCAATGGGGCCCCTATGACTCGCCCGTTCCAGTAGGATATCGACATCTTTCTCGGCCTCCTCCCAAGCCTGGCTGATAACTCCTTGTCGTTTCTCCCCTCTCACGCGAAATGATGCCTGGAAGGGTCTGGGTCGGACACCAATGCCCTGAGTGAGATCCCAAGGGTCGACCTCGAGCCGTCGACCATTCTCATAGGCATGACCAATGTCATACGCCCACAGCAGCCGCGCAATCGCGATGGACACGGAGTTCTGACCCACGTACAACCCCGGACAAGCACGACGACCAAACCCAAAGGCGCTGACAGGGAGACGCGGATTCCGGATCCATCGATCAGGATCGAAGTCAAACGGACGTTCAAAAATGCTCTCGTCGGTGTCCAGCGAGAAATGATTCGCCGCCACAGCAGTACCTTTGGGGATCAAGAAACCCCGATAGACATCATCTTGGTCGGCCGCATGGTGCAGACCCCCAGGGCTGGGGTGTCGCCAGCGAAACACCTCGCTCACAATGGCTCTGACGTAGGGCAGACTCGGCAGATCCTCGAAGGTGGGCATGCGCATGCCAACCACGGAATCCAGCTCTTCATGGGCCCGCCGCACAACACCCGGATGCAAGATACTGGCCATGACGAAGACCTCGAGCACGATGGCCGTGCTATCCGTGCCGGCCTCGTAGAGAGCGCCGACATTGTACCACAGTTCCGGCTCACTGAGCCCCAGGGCTCGATTGACCGTTTGAGCGGCCTTGGCCCAATTCCACGAGGCGGATTCCGACCCCAGCTTCATATTCCGGCTGAAGATCTCGGTCTGTCGCTTGGGTAAATGATCCGCGCGACCTCCTCTCCACGGCGCCAGCCGGTCCGGCAGCCACTTCAAGATCGGGAAGACCTCCTCGCCCAGACTGATGCTCTGCAGGATTCCGTTCATGACGTCCTCCAGCTCGCGGACTTCCGGCTCATCACCGCGGGGCATGCGTTTGCCATACGCGAGGGAAAAGATCTGGCTAGACGCATAGCGCTGGAACCGGCCGGAAAAGTCCTTGGTGCTCAGCAGCTCGTAAATCATCTGCTTGCTTTCCACGTCCTGCACCACCTGGTAGTGCTGGCTAGCCTGGATCGTCAGCAGGGAGGTATGCAAGCGATGGTGGGCCTTCCATTTCTCTTTCAAGGGCAGGAAGGTCGGAAGAAGGCCGTTGCTGACTCGATCTGCCAGAAACTTGGGCCGCGAACTATAGTTGCTCCCGCGCTTCTCGAGCAAGTCATGCGTCACTTGGTAGGAGCCCAGCAGAATCATTTTCAGGCTCCCGAACCGTACGCAGATGATGGGACCGTACTGGTCGTGCCACTGTTTGATCGTGCGCCATAAGTGCTCCTTCGGGATTTGATGCAGGTTGCCCAGGATGGGCAGCGTCGGTGGCCCCGGGGGCAGTTGCTGGGATTGCTGCGGCGGTGGTCGACGGAGAAAGACTACGTAGCATGCTGCCAGTAGAGTAGCGAGCGCAATCGAGATGATCATGTTGGTGTTGTTGTGCAAAACTTCCTTGGGAACAGGCAGATGGGTGTATTATAACGAGGTGCACGACATGCCAATTTGCAATCACTTATCGACCGATGTCCATATTTTAGAAGCGAGGAGATGGATGATCTACATTCTGAGCAGCCCCTTGCGCATCCTGATCTGTTGGGAAGCAGCTGACACAGACGTGCACCTGCGATACCGCTACGTAGATGTATGGCGTAGCTGATGCGATTTCCTCTACAGGGAGCCCAGAAGGTAGTTCTCATACATGGAGAGAAGGCCTGACTCGTGGACTGTGTGCAATGGGCAAGTTAGATCCTGCGTGGTCTATATGGGGGTGTTCGAACATAGTATGGCGTAGTATGTTTTGGCTTAAAAAGCTTGCGCTTCCTCGCTCGGTGGCTTTCTAATCGTCTTCATGCATTTTTCATACGCTTCCGAGCATTGAATCCTATAGAGTCATGACCGCTTCATCTTCTGTATCGAATGCCCGCTTGAAGGTCTACCAAGCTTGGGTGCAAACTTGGCGTCGTGCATCTTCAAGCAAAGAGTTGTTGAAAGAGCTGCCCCCCTTGAACATCAATACAATAGCACATTTTCTGCAGGACTCCAACCTAGATCTCCTCTTGGACCCATCACTTCTACGTCAAGTTGTCGCTTCTTTTCAACGGAGGTTCAAGGATGGGCAGATTATGCTAGGTGGCACACTACCACCTTCTTCTGAAGAGACAAATCTACTTTCTGAGGGGTACGATCCCCGAGTCAAATGTACCTGCGATGGCGTGTTACCGACTCCTCCCTCGATACAGAATGCCACATCAAACATCTGTCGCTCAATCGAGAGAATGCGGTCCGCACAACACGACGTCATAGAACGGCACAGGGAGTGGAACGGACACGGTCTATTTACTGGAGAAAAACTCCAGGCTGCGGTCGAGGAGCTCACATTCTGCAATTTCGACGTCGATAAAACGTTGACAATTTGCTCGGGGGCCAGCATTGCATCTATCCCTCCCATTAATGCCCCCGATCGTCGACAAAGTGCAAGATGCGACAGCGCCACAGATATCTATAATAAACTCTTCCCTACATTTGAGAAGATCAAGCTGTGCGCAGATGCAAAATATTTTCACGCAATGGCCTGTGGCGGCAGCCTGATCGACGAAGGCCTATTACGTGCAATTGCAGACGCTGGAAACGATGTGTTGATTGGCGACTACTGTGAAGCCGCGACAGAAGATACGCTGCACTTGCTGCAACAAACCGGAGCCGCCGCTGTCGCCTTCTTGAAGGCAAGCAACTTATCGGGAGTCGTTGGCGATTGGCAACTCGATGTTCTCGTCGCAGCTCACATACAGTTCCGAGTATTGGGTTATTATCGCAACCACGCCGTCCCTAAATTATCGGGCGGATTATATGGCAGTCGGATGACGGGTATAATAACGCACCGGCATATTGATATCGCGAATACTGTTGGGGTGGTAGCCGCCTCTCTGGCGACAGGGCAGCAGCTGAACGAAGCCGAGTACATGCAGCTTTCCTACGGAACGACCCTGATCAACGACCTGGTCGACTTTCGCAGCGACGCAATGCGCAAACAACGAGAAAACCCTGTCCTCCGAGGGATCCGAGGATCTACTTGCGAATACCTCCACCAGCAAATGCTAGATTGTCTGATCCATGTTCGGAAGCTGATTGAATCCAAGCAGCTGCTTGCGATGGTGACGATGGCTTTCTGCAACTGGTGCGTCATGGCGTCTCATCACAAGCTATACGAGTTATTTCATGGCGTCGTGGAGAACCTGGCGCTCAAGCCATGCGAGTACCATGGGCTGGAAGAGCAGTATGAGTTGTTGCTTGATGCCCTGCGCCCATACGGGTCACTGGGGTCTGCTGGCCCGCATTTGGGAATGAAACGCAGGAATTTGGATCGGCTGTATAGTGGCTATAGGCAGTCCCCCGACGCACACCGAGCGTGGCTCGCTGACATGGTGCGGATATTGATGCGGCCCGCGACTTTTCGGAGGATTGTGGACGTCGTGCATTATCCCTGGGTGGGGGACATGGGAGAAGTAGAATATTGCCCTTGACAAGGTGGACGTAAATAGGGCTGAACCCGACTGGTCAGATCTGAGTCACTGTAACCGTATAACGTGACTTCCCGCCGGCTAGACTACTTACAGAAGGCGGTAAGAGATGGCAGGATTTTCCGGAGCCAGGTTAACTACCCGCAATCAAGCCTTCTTCTTAGTTGAATTAAAAGGAATTATCTCGCTCCGCAATGACTTGGGGCATTCTGCGCCACAGTGTATTTTAGTCTTTTGCTATCTATAAATTACTACCATTTGGGTCTATTTAGCTTGCTCTGGAGTCGTGGGTCACTAGGGTCGCATAGTACCTGAACCAGCCAGAGGCCATACGTGGTAATCGAGAAGCAATAATAGCGTTGCACCATGCGTCAATGAGAGAAGAGTGTCCGATTCTCCTAGTTGACTCGGCAAGACCTCTCGAGGCGATGGCCGAGCATCCGCAAAGAAAAAAAAGAGTGATTCACTATAAAAACAATTCCCAATCCACCACCGAATAGGGAAGAAGAGGCAGGAACAGGATGTTTGAAGTATGCGAACATGATAGAACCGTATGTGGGAAAAGGAAAAGAATAGAAGAAATTTTTGACGAGGGGCAGCCGCTCCTAATCTATATATACATGTGATAAACAATGCCTCGCAACGCCTTTGGTCCCCATCCCGCAGTAGACGAACCAGAATTACATTCCATAGCGGCATTAGGAGGTTGGTTCTGCTTCAAACAGAAAAAGAGAAAAGAGGGGGGTGGTAAAGAGAAAGGTGTGTCGAACAGTACTGCAAAAGATTGCCTACATGAGGGATATTGCAGAAAGAGGTGAAAGATGTCATGCACCGATGGCATCGGTGCTCAGAACCTACCGCCGCTAATCCGCCCGCGGCCGCCACTGGCGCTCATACCGGAAACCATCATTTCCTCCTCGCCTCCGCCGGCAACTGAGCCCAGCAGCCCGGCTCCCCAGATGCCTGCAATGCCCCACATGCCGACTCTCCAGCCGCGATAAAGACCTTGTATACCTTGGCCTTGGCGCCTCATCTGCCGTTGCCGTTTGGTTGTAGGCTTGCCGAGCAGCTCACGGGCCTTCTCCGTCTCCGAAGGAACGGAACTGACACCTTCTTCATATACGATGCTCCACATCGTACCCACAATACCGCGGTACGAGCTTGGGGTAGGAACAATGGTTTCGATGTCGCCGGTTTCTGACGAAGATGGCGTAGGTGAAGTAGTACGCCTTTGCCGTAAGCCCGGGGACGTGAAGGTGGCAATCTGGGCGCGACGCAGAACGGTCTCGAGTGGGAATCGAACGGCAAGCTCCAAGCCGGAGCCGATAAAGGCGCAGAGGTTCCACGTGGACGGGTTGAGAACCGGGTCGATAGACAGATAGGATTTGAGAAACAGAGGTGTGGTCGTCATGATAAAGTTCGGCAGACTGGAGTGAAGGACGGTGATGGGAACAAGGTGCGGGGGAATGGTGTGGTTCGGAGTCGGGATGAGCTTGATAGCCCGGAGTAGCGATCGCGGTCCATGTGTGGCCGGAGTCAAGATGAGGAAGGTACGGGCTGTATCGATCGGAGAGAGTATGACGGCCGATAGGGCCGACGAGATAAAAGACAGGATCAGCGTCGCGACAGGGGACGACGCCGTAAGGATGTCGGCCGTCATCGATGACGCAATGTCTTCCTCGGGCAAGCCCACGATGGCGGACAAAAGGCTCCTGATGAAGGTATTAAGGGTTGGTAGGAGCAGGGAGTATATAAACGTCGCATTGGTGGCTTTCCAGGGGGAAGTCGGACCACTCGTCGACCAGAGCTGAGAGAGAACCTCTATCAGAGAAGACGGGTTCTTGAGCGTCAAGGCATGTTTGGGCGACGAGCCAGGACCTGGGATGTACCCGCTGCGGTCTGTGATATGGTGTCGACCCTTGCGAGACCTTGGAGTAGTAGATGATGGGGACATAGGAGCCGAGGATGTGAAATAACTGTTCTCGTCATCGGATGATTGCGATTCCTGACATCATCTTCACATTAGTATTTGAGACCAGCCATACACACGCTATAGCTCTCAGGGACACGACGAGAACGGTTCAACATACATCGTCATCGTAGGAGCTGTGTCGAGCTCGCGGAATAGACCTGCGTCTGTCATCCAAAGCGACCTGCCCGCCCTCTGCATCGGGCACGACAGAGACCTGCAAAATTGTCTTGGCGACATCGAACGGCTGGGCCGTCAACGTGCTCGTATAGCGCCATATCGCTCGATCCAGTACGTCCCGAAGCCATTGCGAGACCGAAGGAGAGGATTCGAGATAGTCTGAATAATCGATGTCGGGGAGGAGGTCACGAGCAGAGCTTCCAAAGACTTGAGCAGACGAAGCTGCCGCCACATCAGGAGGGGGCGACGAGGTGGAGGCCGAACCGGACGACAATCCGATGGAGGGAGGGATGTAGTAGGGGCGCAAGGGATTGGGCCCTTCGCGCGTGGAGGCCATGATGCTCCTTGAGAAGTTGTGTTTATCCTTTTCGATCAAGAGGGCTGTTTGGATGGAAGCTCGGAGGTTTGTGTTCGGCGGCCGGAGGAAAGAGGATGATTCAAATCAGCGTCCGCTTTTCCCGTCAACTCTAAAGCTACTGGCCTTTTTCTTTGCCCCAGTTTTTTCTTTTCCCTCGACCTTCCCCATTGACTTTTCCTCTGCGTCACCTCCCTATTTATTGCGCCCGAGTCATTTGCACATATTTTCATTTTCATATTCACTTACAATGTCGTTCTGGAGGGAAGCTTGTCAACCTCTGCGTCGCGCAGTCCCCAGAGCTATCGCCGGAGAATGTGTCTTTCAGCCCAGGAGATACTTGAACCAATCTGCACCACTGCAGGCAGCTCGGATCGCAGACTCAGGAAGCTCCCAATCGTATTCTAAGAGAAGTACTCCGGCTTGGAGAGAATTGAACACCCGTCGTACATGCCAGAGTGTGAACTCGCGGCAATTCTCCGTCACGGCTGGCGTCAAGCACGGCCACATTACACCTCCTAAGCCTGGGGAGGAGTGAGTGAAGATTTAAATTATGGTCCATGACCATGGTATACTAACGTTAGACTCAGGATCAATGTCTCCTTCATCGACAAGGACGGCGAGAAGTATGATTTCCAGGTCGCCGAGGGTGACAATCTGCTGGACATTGCCCAGGCAAACGATCTTGAGATGGAAGGTATGTCGACATTATTTATTTTCAGTTCGCCCTTTCTTTACTGACGCCTCTTCTCTCACGACTCAGGTGCCTGTGGCGGATCTTGCGCCTGCTCGACTTGTCATGTCATTGTCGAGGACCCGGATATGTTCGACAAGATGGAAGAGCCCTCGGACGACGAAAACGACATGCTGGACCTCGCGTTCGGTCTGACTGAAACGTCCCGTCTCGGTTGTCAGGTTGTGATGAACAAGGATCTCGATGGACTGGTTGTCAGATTGCCTTCCATGACACGAAACTTGCAGGCGAGCGATTTTGCGGACAAGTCGAAATAAAATGAACGTATCTAGGGTTTATTCGTAAGGCGACGCTTTGGGAGGTACTTTATTCAACTCAGCTGAGACGACACATCCGTTGAAATAGAGAGCTGTTATTTAATCTACATGTACTATTTGCGAAAGGTATCAAGCACGTCGAAGTGATATTCAAAAAAAATAAAAATATGTGACTTTTGAATGACCTTCCATGAATCAAACGCGAGCAAGAAGACAATCCCCCCAAACGCCACGAACATGCCTTGGTTCTTTCAAATAACCTTGTCGAATATCTCCCATTCAAGCCTCCTCTATGTTCAACGGTTTTCCTTTCTTTCCACTGATCAGCTCCAAGAAACCTTGTTTGCTGACCTCATTGACCGCCTTTTCTCGTTCTCCCATACCAACCGTGCCCTTCATCCTCTCTTCCTTGGCTGCTTGCTCTCCGCGGACCTGCGCCGCGCGAACGGCGTTGAACAGTTTCACCACACCGCGCTGTGCGATCTTGCGCAATCGCTTTTCCTCCTCGGCCACCTCGCCTGCCTGGCCTCGTTCAATGCCCATGACATCGCGAATGCGACCACGGTCGAGATCTTCCTTCTTCTCAGCGCGGAGTTTAGCGCGCGCCAGCGTATCCAATTTCTCATTTGCAAACTCGGAGGTGGACTGGGCAGCTGCCTTGCTGCGGGACAGTACGGGGTCTGCTCGGGCCGACGTAGGCAGCTTGGTGGACAGAATCTTGGAAATGGATGTCGAGAAGGCGAGAGGGTCATTGCGCTTGGAGACTGCTTTGCGATCGGCATTCGAGGGGGCAATCGAACCGTCGGAGTCGGCATCCGAATTTGAAGCTGCGTCTGAACCGGACTCGTCCGCAGCGCTGTCGTTGTCGTCGTCGTCGTCATTGTCTGTAGAACTGGCATCGCTGTCGTCTGTCTTTCTCTTCTTCTGCGAACCCAGGGACTTGGTTTTTTGCTGGGCCCCGAGGCTCTTGGGCGCAGGTTTTGCGGGCTGGTCGTCTTCAGCGTCTGAATCGGCGAGATTGACCGCTGCAAAGTCGGTGGGATCTTCGTCGTCGTCGGAGCTGCTGTGGTATTCGGTTTGCTTCTTGAACTTCTTCTTCGGGCGGGAAGTCTTGCCCTGCATGCCCTCCAGGACCTTGCGCTTCTTAGCCGAGTAAGAGGGCGCCATGACGAAGTAACTGATTGTGTCTGGGATGTTGGATCGCAGAGTTGATTTGATGTCTGGAATGATTTTCTCGGCGGGAGACTTTTTGGGCGGAGAGTTCAGCGCCGGCTCCGATTGGCTGGAGCCGCGGACTTTTCCCACTGGTCTAAGGTCTTCCCGTCTCCATTCGATCGCCCCCTCCGCAAGTCAGCGTCAACTTTCAACTATCAAGTTCGCCTCTACTCGCTGTGAATTCCTCATCGATTCCCCTTCATTTAGAGGCTTGTTGACTTCGAAAGTCCCATATTAATTGATTGTTTCCTTACTGTCAGGCACTAGAGTCATTTGCCCGCCATGGTCCTTCAGGATCTTGGACGGCGAATCAACGCCGCCGTCAGTGACTTGACGCGGTCGAGTAGCCTCGATGAAAAGGTTGGGTTCATTTTTCGTCTCGATCAAATTACAGCCTGCGCTTCAGGTCTAACAGCTATGCTTAGGCTTTCGATGACATGTTGAAAGAAATATGCTCCGCTCTGCTCTCCGCCGACGTCAACGTTCGCCTCGTTCAGTCGCTGCGCAAATCGATCAAAGCCAGTGTCAACTTCTCCTCCCTCCCTCCCGCGGTCAATAAGAAGCGTTTGATTCAAAAAGCCGTATTCGATGAGCTTGTCGCACTGGTTGACCCTCATGCGGAGCCCTTCCGCCCAAAGAAAGGACGGCCCAATGTCATTATGTTTGTGGGTTTGCAGGGTGCTGGAAAGACGACCACGTGTACCAAGTTAGCAAGACATTATCAGATGCGAGGCTTCAAGACCGCACTTGTCTGTGCGGATACCTTCCGTGCGGGTGCCTTTGACCAGCTGAAGCAGAACGCCACCAAGGCCAAGATCCCATACTACGGTAGTTTGACGCAGACCGATCCCGCCATCGTGGCAGCGGAGGGTGTTGCCAAGTTCAAGAAGGAGCGATTCGATATCATCATCGTCGACACCAGTGGTCGTCACAAGCAGGAGGAAGATCTCTTCACCGAGATGACCCAGATTCAAACCGCCGTTACTCCCGACCAGACCATCCTCGTCCTCGACAGCACGATCGGTCAGGCTGCCGAGGCACAGTCGGCTGCTTTCAAAGCCACGGCTGACTTTGGAGCCATCATCATCACCAAGACGGACGGACATGCCGCCGGTGGTGGTGCCATCTCTGCCGTCGCCGCCACGCACACTCCTATCATCTACCTGGGTACGGGTGAGCACCTGATGGATCTCGAGCGCTTTGAGCCCAAGGCTTTCATCCAGAAACTCTTGGGCATGGGCGACATGGCTGGACTCGTCGAGCACGTTCAAGCCGTCACCAAGGACTCTGCCGCCGCCAAGGAGACATACAAGCACATCTCCGAGGGCATCTACACATTACGCGATTTCCGAGAGAACATTACCTCCATCATGAAGATGGGACCTCTCTCGAAGCTGTCCGGCATGATCCCCGGACTTTCGAACCTGACCGCCGGTCTCGACGACGAGGACGGCTCGCTCAAACTGCGCCGTATGATCTACATCTTCGACAGCATGACCGCTGCCGAGCTCGACGGCGACGGCAAGGTCTTCGTGGAGCAGCCCAGCCGCATGGTCCGCATCGCCTGCGGTAGCGGCACCACCGTGCGCGAAGTCGAGGATCTCCTCTCCCAGCACCGCATGATGGCCGGCATGGCGAAGCGCGTCGGCGGACAGAAGAAGCAGATGCAGCGCGCCCAGAACATGCTCAAGGGCGGCAACAAAGAGCAGCAGTTGGCGGCCATGCAAAAACGCATGGCGGCCATGGGTGGCCCCGGCGCTGCCGGGATGGGGGGCATGCCCGGCATGGGAGACATGGCAAAGATGATGCAGATGCTCGGTGGTGGCGGCGGCGGCGGAATGCCTGGACTCGGTGGGATGGACTTGCAGAGCATGATGAGCCAAATGAGCGGTTTGATGGGCGGTGGAGGCGGCGGGCGCGGCAGAGGACGGTAAAAAAAAAAAAGGTGCTTCGTTCATCGCAGCAGCGCGCTTGTTTCTCGACTTCTCTCCTTTTTCCCACGTCATCTTCTCGCCCTTTCATGATGCACGCATGCATGTCCGTCTTGTTCGGATGGTCTATGGTTCGTTGGTTGTAGCATTCAGATCGGTGTTGAGGCGTCAACTTGAGTCTCTTTCTGCTTTTGTCGTATAAACATCCCACATTCGAACAAATTACCTTGTTCCATATTTCCACTGAATCTGCACTTTGTTGATCTACAGTGTCTAATCTTGATATTTGGTGCACTTCCTTCAATTCGCTAGGTTGTCGTTACTGGCCTTTAGGGTTCCGCAGAGTGCAGATAATATGACTGTGCATCGACAACTGATCTGACAACTTGGACCTTCGATATCCTTTGTATACATCCCTCGCCATCCAAACAGATGCCAAGCAAGTAAATTTCAGCCAAGTCGCTCCGCCTGTCTCAACTTCTCCAACTGATCATAATACTTCTCCCTCAGCGTCCTCCAAGCCCGCATCCCCCTCTCCTCCATCCGACCAAGCGTCCTCTTGAGCACAGCATCCCAACGATTTTCGGTCTCATCACGAAGGACCCTTCCGGCCGGCAACCTCGCGCTCCTCACCGACGACACCGTCGCGTCCGGATCGTGCTCGGGCAGGGGAACGCTCAGCCGGTACTTCCAGACCACGTTCCCATCCACGTGAAGCGAGTAGGTGAGCACGGAACTGGGCACGGTCCGGCCGTCGGCTTCCTCGTTGTAGATATCGATGTCGATCAGTCCGAACTTGCTGTTCCCGTCAGGCACGTACTTGACCACGACGTCCTCGCCGTCGGTTTGCCGGTACGTGCGGATCGGGAGGTAGAACATGCTGAGCGGGCCGACGCTGAACTCGTGCAGCCCTTCGCCGGCGGTGTTGGGGAGGAGAGCGTCGGGTGGGAGGTTCAAGGCCGGGTCCGGGAACCGCGTGGCGCCGAACTCGTGCCTGTCGCCGCTCAACAGGACGATGCGGACACCTAGGACGCGCTCGGCGCGCCACATGGTCTCGAAGACGGTGCGGCGCTCGTGCAGGAAGCCGCCCCAGGTGTCGGTGGTGCCGACGTGCCAGTTCTTCGTGAAGGGGACGCTGGAGGCGACGATCTTCCATCGTACTTCGGCCGGTTCCGGTCGCGCGAGGTAGGCGAGGAGGGATTGCAGCTGGGCCGAGCCTAGGATTGTGGAGTTTGCTTGCGCGGGTTCCGAGCGGTAGGTGCGCGTGTCGAGCATGAAGAACGAGGCGGGGCCGTTGATGAATGAGAAGTACGTCGTGTTCTCGGGGGTGGCGTAGGGGAGTGGAGGGATGGGAGGGTTGACGCTGACGTGATAATGGACGTAAGGGTCCACGGCCGCGGGATATGGAGGAGTGGTGTTGCCCTTGGACCAGTCGTTTGCGATCTCATGGTCGTCGAGCGTGTGCAGCCAGGGGAGATTGATTGCGGGATCGTCATGCGGAACAGACCAAGATGGCGAGGCATAGACACGGCGGTACTCGCTGCGGTAGTGGGACTTGGAGGAGCCGAAGCGCTGCGGGACATCGATGTAGATGAAATCTCCGAGGAACAACATGAAAGCCGGTCGAAAAATAGACGGAAGGTTGCTGATAACATCGGACATTTGCTCGATGCCTGGAACACGCAGAGGGTGAGACAGTGGGTTGTATGGGAAATTCGGCTTGAGACAGCTTGAGGTCACGAAGGTGAGTCTGTTCGCTGCTTGTGAGCCGGGATGGGGTGCTGTGGTAAAGGTTCCCGTTATGTTGTTCGACAGAGAGTAGCGATATTGCGTGGAAGGCTTCAAATCCTTGATGGTTACTGGTGCCGTGAAGTCTGTCTCATCGGTAAGGGAGTAAATGATTCCCTCCTCAATCCACTTTTCGGAATCTTCACGCGCTGCTTCCTGGTAGTATACTACCACGGGCAGCCGCGCTGGATCAGGCTCGCGAACAAGCAGGTTCGCGGTCGTTGGCGAGACATATCCAATGCGAGAGAATGAAACGTCGCTACTAGGATAGAGTACCAAGCCTCGGACAAGAAAGTCAAGCGTTAAGACTGCAAGCAGGACGTTGACCAGAACAGTAAAACCCGTGGCTATTGACGATTTAGTTGATGGAAGACCGGTCAGCAACGTCTTTACAACGGAGTCGCCAGTATCTTTATTACTGGCAGCTGTTGGCGATTTCGAATTTTCTAAAAGGCATTAGTGAATCAAGTTATAATAATAATGCAAATATTCGGCGATCTCACTTGAAGAAACGTTGACTCTGTTTCCTGCCGGTTCCTTGATCAAAGCTGAGAGCGACGCGAGGTATACCGCGAGTGACGTGAAAACAATGGGCGGAAAGTGGTGACCAGGAATCTGATCTACCGTGTCAGCTTCCAAAAAGTCTATGATGCTTAATCCCAGGATAAACTGGGGAATTGCGTACCCATCGCAGGAAGACAAAGGCCGCAAGCCTGACAATTGTCGAGCTCGTGGCGACGGCAATTCGCCGGAAGGACACCATGGCTTCGAGGGATCGTCGCGTCGAAGTGAGCTTGCCTGAAACCCGATCTCAGTCTTGGATCATGTCAGTCAATTTGTCCTTGATAATGCCCAGGATATGTTCGTTATCGGCCGTGGTTGGATGCGAGGCAGCAAGAAAAGTGGATGTCTGGGAAACAATTGTTTTGGGAGTGTCCCGCTATGACGACATTCTCCAGCGGCCGAAAGATACACCGCCGTCAAAGCAACACCAATGAGATGCAGCGAATTGTAGATCAACAGGAAACCACTTGTATCATGGAAGTATATAAAAGTGAAATGCAAAGAAACAATGGAAGATCGAAGGAATAAAAGAAAGACGAGAATAAGCAGAATCACCAACGCCAAGACATTGGGTCAACTATGGTGTATCTACACAGTACACACGATACATGGCAAGAAATATCGGCCATCCAATTCGGACTCGATATCCTCAAAATGCAATCAATCCAAGGATTTCCGTTCACCCACGGTTCATCATATCCCTCAGCACATTCATCAAACTGCTCGCCATGGGCCCAGCCGACAACACCTGCCGCGCAGCAGCAACGACATCCTTCATGTTCATGCTCAGCGACATTTCCGCTGCCCACTCCCACGGCTTCGCGCGTTCTCCCGGCAAGGAATTGAAATACTCCCAGCCCATCACGCCTCCGAAAGTGGGAAACTGCTCGACCAACAGCGCCAAGATCGGCCCGATCTTCTCTCGCGGCACGTAGCCTTGCGAACCGTTGCCGGGGTTCGTCAACAGTCCGTACACGACTCTCTGCGGTGACCATCCCTGCGCGACGACGGCAGCGTACATTCGCGGGTCATCCGCGGGTCCCCAACCGTTGTAGAATTGGGTGTTGTACCAGCTGATCTTCGCGGCGCGTGCTTGCTCGAGCTGGCGATAGTCGAATCCGGAAAGGTTGCCAATGCCCAGCATCGCGGCTGCAACGGGGGCAAGGGTGATGATGAAGCCGTCGCCCAGATCGGATTTGAGCCGGTCGATCAGTCGAATGATGCCGGATAGAGACATTTCTTCCTCGACGTCCAGATCCAATCCTTCGAGTCCGTGCCGGCGAACCATCTCCAGTAGAGGCCGGTAGAACATTTCGAATTGCTCTTGGTCGCCATCTAAGCGTTTAAAGGTACCGGGAGCTGCTCCTCCGAGCATGCCCATGATTTTGATGCCGCTTTCCTTCATCACGGGCACCTCGGCCCATAGTGCGTCGAACACTTCGCTGTCCGGTGGATCGTCGTTAAGGGTAACGTTACCAGGTTCTTCATTCAGGTGGATGGCAGCAATGATAATATGGGTGATTCCGGTGTTGTTTTCCAACAAGGGGAGCATCGAGACATAGTTGCCTCGGTCCGGGCGGATGGTTTGGTGGTAAACGATCACCCGGCGGTGCTCCAGGGCGACCGGTCGCCCGATGACTGGAGGCATCTCTGTGTAGAAGTAAAACCAAGGTGAAGGGAAGTAATAATCACTTTCTTGCAGTCCCTCAATCTGCACTTGGAGTAATAACTAAGCAGCGAAATCGGAACTAGCACGCTTTGCCCCGCAGACAAACAGTGTAAGCCACATAGTCCATGGGCTTGAAAGCTGGAGATGATGTTATATAAACCAACCGCAGGAATCACTCTGGTCAAAAAAAAAAGAAAAAAGAAAAAAAAGACTGGAAAATATGCAGTAGATAAAATACTATATCCGAGCAAGAAATATCCAAGAATGACGAGTCAACAAACAATCCAAACATCTGCCGCAAGTGTCAAATAGGTATTGCACGGGGCTTATCGGTGATGACTAACAACTGATAAGAACACAGTACAACTACAAATAGCAGCTGCCCTCACCCGCGTGACCGTCTCTCGTGTTTTTCAAGACAGACCATTTTAGATTCGTGGGAATTTTATCAGATTCGTTCTCTTTTCTAGATGCTCGGCAAATATGACATCCTCATCGAATATCCTTATATCTCAGATGACCTCTGCGAACAAAAGACTGCTGGACGGAAATCTAGAACAACATCGAACCACTAGCATTCGTGTCACATTCCCCAGCCTCAAAGAAATAGATTTGGAGTGCACGTGAACCCGAATCCACTGCAAGAGATGGACACAATCAACCGCGATCATCGAGTGATACTTCCCACCCTCTGCCTCGTAGCACCTCGTCTCTGCTCCGAATATCTGTGTTCGAGTCCGTAATTCTCGGCCTCGGTAACACGAGGGAAACGCGGTGGACCGCCGAAACTGGCCAAAACGGCGCTGTTGTTCGCCGTCAAGTCGTCCAGAACGTCGAGTTCGTGTTGGTTGAACCATTTCGGAACAATCCAGACGCGGAATGGGATGAGTGCGATGATTAATACGGGGAAGCCTAGATAAGTCAGTATATTTTCAGCAATCCCTTTGGAAGAGTTTTCCTGCTGTATGGGAGGCAAACGAGGGGAGAGTTTCAACTTACCAATTGCAGCGATTGTCTGAGAGATAGCCACGGAAGCGAGGACACCAATCATCTGACATGACACATAGAGGAGGATTTTGCGCTTGCGCACAGTGAGAAGAGGCTCGTCGCGCTGAATGAAGCGGTTTTCTCTCATGAGAAAGACGCATTTCAATAAGATACTGTTGGATTCGATGGAACCCCACTGTAAGCAAGTTAGAGATCGAGTCTCTTCCGTCCGCAGTCAAAGAAACAAAAAGCACAGGGGAGAAATGATCCTTGGCGGAGGATATACATACCCCGACAATGAAGAAGACACCTGCAAACACCGCAGCTGGCATGGTATGCAGCACAATAAGGAGTGGCCCAGTCATGGTACCGATGATTGCCAGGCCCATCAGGAAATGCGATACACGTTGTTCCACCACCGCAGTCGCTTTGACGATTCGTCGGCGGACCTCGGCGCCTTCTCCTTCTTCAGTCGGGATGATACGGAGTTCGGTCTTGTAGATAGTGAGCGAGTCGGTGTGTACAGGGGCCTGATTCAATTAGTCTCGCCATGCATCAACCTAGAACTGCGGAGGATCGATATACCTGTGGGACCAAGCCATTGGGCATTGGGATACCCGTAATACCTGCAATGAAGGTGGTGCATCCCAGCAAGAAAAAGTCCCAGTGGAAGCCAGCAGGCTTTTTCAGAGGAAACTGCCGTGCTTGGGCCGTCAAGCTGCTAACGTTCTAATCGCCCAGTTAGCACGGTGATTTTCCAATCCCTTGAACAGTGATACCTACATGATCATAATAGAATAGAAGCATGATGAGGAACCCGAACGGTAACGCGGTAAAGATCCATTTGACGTCCAACTCCCAAAAATGAAGCAGCCAGCCGCGCGGTTGGGTAGGGTAAAAGGCACGGGTTATAGGGACCATATTGATCTCTGCATTCTTGAGATTGCCGGGAATGTGCGAGAATCCAACCCAGAAAATGGTTCCGATCTATATTTCAAGTGATCAGCCATACTTCTCGTGATCGAATCTCGATGAAGACAAAGAGGTCAAGACTTACCACATAGGCGTAGTCAGCTATGAGACCTCTAAACACAGGCTTGAAAACCGTGCTTGACCCCAGTTTCTGGAGTCCATAGATGGATGCGAAGTATAGGATGGCGATCATGCAACTCAGGAAACCGCCGTTGCTTCCCATCGTCTCGAACTCGTTGACGAGTTCTTCAACACCCTTGACTATGGCCGGGGTCAGAATAGCCATATCCAGCGCAAGTTTCTGGGAGGAGATACTGACTGATATAGATAATACCGACATACATCCCAAATGACTCGCTCGAGAAGTCCGTAACATAACGCATGTAATCAGATAAATTACAGAGAGCGGCAATCCAGTGGAAGATGGCCGCCCAGATGGCGGTCCAGCACATGAAGTTCGGATAGATGGACGGCTCGTAGATGTTGACAATGTCGTAGATGGTGTAGTTGAATAGGGATATCAGTCCAGTAACGCCGACAATGGTCAAAGGTTGGGCTCCCAGAATGCTGAAAACCATGGCAGCGAGAGCTGAGGAGAAGAGACCTTCGTTGATGCCAAAGAACTCGCCTGTTCTTCGATACATATCGAGCGTATATGCAATTGCGGGAAGGATGCTGCGTGGAGTTCAGCAAATGCTACTTATGAGTAACTCTGGCCAAAATCGTTCTTTCGTACTTACTTGACAAAGTACATACGGATCGTACTGGCGATGGTACGGTAGGTGAAGGCGTCGGTGATGTCGCTCCAGTAATATGGCAAACGTCGCTTCACATCGTGGTACATGCCTCGACCAATTCGAAGCGGACGCAGAGCCTTCCATCCTTTGAGACCTTCATATGTATACGGGTCTTCACTTTTCTCCCCATGTCGCCCGGGAGAATCGCTCGAGGAAGAAGACATGAGGGAGAGCGGGTAGAGACAATGGAGTCATGGACCCAGAGCAATTGTACTAGAAGAGCTGGAGCGAGAGGTCTGAAACAGGAACCGTTACGCTGAAATGCAGATTTTTATATGGTTAGGCGCAAGGATGGAGAATTTAGAAATAGATGCCATGGCAATCACAGTGCGTGGGTCGTGGGGAGGGGAATACAGTTCCGCGGGTCTTGCCGTTCTGCCTCCTTCCTTCCTTCCTTCCTTCCTTCCTTCCTTCCTTGTAACTTCCATGATTAACTTGACCCTATTCCCGTTTCCGGTGTCTCTCTCGATTTCTCCTTCTCCTTCTTTCCCTGGCAACTTGGAAGGGAAAAAAACCCGAGCAGACTAATCAGAGCCATGATTCAATCTGTTTGAACTCGATTTATTTGTAGCTTGGATTCCCCCCGAACTTTTTCACTGTTATTGTTGAACGGCTCAACGTCCTGTCGAGACTGTCAAGATCGCCACAGGAAGATGAAAACAAAGTTTGAGTGACGCCATAAAGAGTAGTGACTAAGCGACGATATCTGCCCGGGCAGAAAAGACCCAACAGAACCTGAAAAGGCGCGGATTTGTGGGCTCGGAAGCTCTTGGCGCTCTTGGCCTTCTCCACTACCTAGGTAGGCCTTTGACTGACATATCCTCGCCAATCCCATTGCCATGGGGCTACGATGCCCATCCAAGGGACGGTAGGTTGGCATCTGACGTGAGTCGTGACGGTCCAGGCTCTTCGCATTTCCACTGATTCAGATATATAAATTGCAGTAGCAGCCAGGAGACAGGGAAACCTATGGTTTACGTGATAGAAAATCGTTTGATATCAACGGTGTTGTACAATGGTTTTGACGCACCATTCGATCATCTCGGAGTTGTGCAAGCTTCTAGAGAATGACTTTTCCGCGCAGCTTGGCTCGGACGCCGCATCCCTCGGCAGCAGCGACCGCCAGTTTCTTCGTATTGAAGGTGTTCTTTGCAATTCTATAGAAGACGGACCGCATGCACGGCCGGAAGACAGCCCGAATAGGCGGCTGGTCCTGGTAAGACCACAGGGCCTTCGCTTCGTCGCGAAATTAGATGCTGAAGTTCTTGTGTAACTTACAGGGCTATATCGACCTCAGAAATGAGCAAACTGCTTCGACGGACATGCCAACTCCATCTGCAACACCTGACAACCGAGTAAGCATGTTCCTCAGGCCTTGTCAATGGTCATTACACTGGTATCTGACGTCAAATTTCTTTCTTTCTTGTCTCCCAGGAGGATTTCCCAGGTGAACAAGAAACAGATGGCGAGTCGCCTCTACCGCCTACACTTCAATTGTTTGTGCCCAGCGACGGCAATAATGGCAATGAATCTTGCAAGCGCCGCAAAGTGGTCGGCGGTCTTCGACTAAGCAAAAGTGGAAGTACAACACTTACACCACAGAACCCGTCAGATGAATCTGACGATGCAGACGAGAGTCCATCGTCAGCAGTACAGAAAGTCGCTGTGCGTCAGGTATGCAGCGAGACGCGCTTCCCTCAGCGGAAACGCAAGGATAAGTTCTCTGTACCGGTCTTGGAACCGACATCGGCCGACAAGCTCGTTGCTGGTATATGGCGTCAATTACATTCGAACGTCCAGCTGGGCCGAGCTGCTCTGGTGTGTATTCATCGCTTGGAACTCGTTGATGGTCCATCCCGGCGCAGTTCACTGACGGCAAACAGCAGGCAGATCCCACAATCCACGTCTATGGCCCAGTGAGCGGTGAGGTTAGTTAGATTTTAAATCTCCCATTGCTGGCACGTCGCGTTGACTTACTGTGACTCAGGTCTTTCGAGCAGTCAGCATGGTATGCTTGAGATACTATAACCAGAGTCAATCGTCACGCGCCTTGGAGATGATAGTCCAAGCCTACTGGATTGAATGCTATGAAGCTCGTATAGCGGCTCTGCGAACCGAGAAACCCGACTGCTCGGCAACCGAGGCTCGTATGGCGGTGTTAACAGAGGCTTGTGCTGTCCTTGGATGGAAGGAGAAGGACTTGAGGAATAGACTGTCAGTTAGCACCCGTCATTTTCTTAGTATTCGGTTCTCCAACTAAGACAGCCTAGGGCCATCTGGCGTGGGTACAAAGAGATCAAAGATGCAGGCGGTTGGGCAAGTCTTGTTTTCGCCAGCTCGGGCGTCTATCGCTTCTGCAAGTATCGAAAAGGGTTTGACGAGGGCGTGACTACCAGATTATGCCAGATCCGTTCCAGCGTTGAGGTCGCAGCCGACACCCTTCATCCCGAATGGCGACAATTGCTGGATGTGATAGGGCAAGGTTCCCCGCGTCGATACCATGGCCATCCCCATGAGTGGGTGACGATGACTTCCAAGCCCGCTTTGGCATTGGATGTGACATACCGTCATCTTACGGATGACTTCAATTTCCAATTCATTGATGAATGCGTCCTTGATCGCGATGTCTTCCCTGATGAAGATCCGCGGCGGACGCCGGACATTGATCCTAATATCTGCCAGGCTTGCAAAGAGCTACAATCAGATGACGTTCAACAGAACCGTTGCTTCTGCTTTCCAGCATTGTTCGGGGGTCCTAAGAACCCGATACCTGTGCAACTCTTCCACACCGCCAGTGGGAAGAACAACGGTGTTGTAGCGCGCTGCGTAAGTTGCGACGTGACTTCAAAGATCCGTAGATGTCTACCAATGTTTGAGCGCACTGACAAGAGACTTAGAATTTCGAAAGAGGCATGGCTATTGGAGAGTTCGTGGGATTGGTCACGAAAGGCATCGAGGGATTGGATGTCATGGTTGGAGGTTACCGGGAGCGAACTTATCAGATCTTCCAGGGTCGAATAGGTCAGTTAATCGTGAAATTCGTGGAATTCGTCTTGTTTCCCTCTTTCTGATCGTGTATCCTGCAGGGAACTTCACAAGGTTCATAAATCACTCCTGTTACCCGAACAGTCAGTTTCAGAAGTTCTATTGGCGAGGCATGGAACGAATCATTGTTGTCTCCCGCGGCATAGCAGCTGGGACCGAGATCACAGTCGACTATTCCGATCATTACTGGAGACAGTTAAACAAAATCTGTCTATGTGGAGAGCCTTGCTGTCGCTTTTCGGATAGAAGACCCCGAGTTCAATGACGGAGTACAATACATAGCCACATTTCAGCACCATCTCAAGAGGGGTTTGAAAAGGTATAGAGACGCGATACTTGGACAAAATACAGAGTACATCGGAAATTCCATGAGAATTGGACGACCATTCACGGATGATGCCCTTGGCTCACTGACTTGGAACGTAAGACCTAGGTCTATCAAAAGATTGATTCAATAGGTTCCAGGAGGAAACGAACCTATTCCAACACGGAGGCGTCCATACTGCTTGGCTAGTTGATCCGTGGTTTGTCCCTTCGGGCATCATCATGACATATGCTGCAAGGAGGGTGGCTGTCTACACGTAAGCTCACCATATACCTAGACTAGAACCAGTCAATTCATTATACGGAGAAGAGACCATGTGGATTACGCCACTTGCCTTTCTTTTCACTAGTTAACTTGCTTGAAACCCACAGGATGTAGCTGCATGGAAGCTCATGCCAAGCGGTACTCCGATAACAAGGTCCGTGGTAAGGCCGCTGGGTTGAAAATGGCCAGGTGTTCATGCCTGGGGTGGTAGTATCACTGCGTCCGTCAATGATGACTTCATTCTTGAAGTCGGAATCGGTCCCCGGCAAACCACTGGGTTCGAGGTGTAACCCATGGTTGTGCCACACTCGAATAACGATACTCTTCTGGTGTATTCGTTGCTTTGAACGAATAACGCAACTGAGCTTGGTTTGATATGGAACGACGTGTCGTCCCATCGAAATAAATCGAAAAGGCTATGGCGTGCTGCTGCTGCCTTCCCTACGCAAAGCGGCGTTGAAAACAGAAGGCCTAGAAACAAGAAGAGTAAACGGTGGCGTAGGAAAGGTCCTTCGGCGCATATATAGAGAGACTCGGGACCCAGGAGCAGGCGTAGATTGACGCATCATTGATTTTGCTTGTTCCACTTTGTCGCAGCCATTACAACGTCGAACATTCCATTCAAAATGCAGCGTTGTCTTCTCCGTTCAACGCTTCCGAGACACTCCAGCCGCGTTATCGCGATCCAGTCAAGCAGGTTAGGGACAGCGGCTCATCCCAATCCAGGCAACTTTGCGAATCGATCGAAGGAAGAAATGTCCGAGATCGGTCGCAAGGGAGGTCGGAAAGGAGGCAGAGCCAGGGGTGTTGGTGGATTTCACAATATGGACCCAGAGAAACAGGTAAGAAACTTGGTGCGATCCTTGTATGTGTTCAAGGGAGACGTGGACCCGGAAACTTGTGTGTTAATGCTCTTGCTTTTTACCGTCAGCATGAGATCGCCTCCAGGGGAGGTCGTGCGGTAAATAAGGCAACATCGGAGGGTTATCAATATGCCAGAGGTTCCAGAAGAAGGGACCAGCCTTCCACGGCGCCGCCGGGGTTCGAGGAGTGGCACACTGTCTAAGCAGAGGTTGGCGTGCTTTGAATTTGGAGATCTGTTCACGGTCGTTTCTGATGAACTTGGGGTGACTCAATCCACATTATCTGGGATCAAGCTGTATAAAAGCTTTGTGGATTAGCTTCAAATTGACTGTAAAATAAAAGAGTAATCCATAATCAAAATTAAGTCGATTAAACCTTGTCATGACATGTGGTTCTCTAACAAAGGAAGGAGTAAAGAGTTGGTAGGTAGAGAGTAGAGAGTTTGTCCTCTGATGTAATGGATAGAAGCAGTGCAGATGGCGCTAAGCCTAATACAGAATCCTGTAAACAATGCCCAAGTGGGTCCTGCGGGCCTGAGGAATCCAGATCGATGCTCCGCGTCCACTATTACCCTTCCGTCTTGAGTTCATTTTCAGCCTTTCCCACGACCCCAAAAGGTATCCATTATTATTATCGATCTCATTTATCTCTTTGAAAGGATCATTGATTTGTTTTGAGACGCGAAATAACGATGTCCCTCCAGCTCATTGCGTGAGAACCAATCGAATCCATCCTCAATTCTTATCATCACCACACGCGACCGGCATCATGGCCGACCACGGATACGCCTCTCCTTTTCCCACGACGCACGATACAGTCGGTGCCTCGACACTCGCAACGCCCCTTTTCATGCCATCCTCGCCCCCTAGAAGAGACAGCATCTCACTCGGATCGCCTACCCGTCCTAGAAGCCGTCTTTCCGATCGCCTTGCCGTTGGGAACGAAGCGCATCCTTCGAAGAACAGGTCGCAGGAGAACTCTAGAGTCTCGACCTCGGAGAGTCTTCACAACGATCTAGATGCCCGTCTTGTAGAGTACGATGTCGACTTCAGCGGATTTCCAAGTGCACAATTTGCTCTCGACGACCAAGATCCGGAGCCGCTCCCCGAATTGAACTTGCCCCGAGAGGACGACAAACTTTCGGAAGTTGGAGGCCCGGATGATTTTACCTTGAACATGGAGAAGTACCTCTTTGGCGATCGCAACGTCCCTAAGAAGGAGGCAATGACAATCGAAGAAGAAAATGAGGAGCCAGGAGAGGAGAAGGAGACGGACCTGCGGCAAGCCTCCAAACTGCGCCAACCCGCCGTCGAGGACGAACATGAATTGGAATACAGCGAGTTTGAGCCACCGGTCGATATGTCCACACCATCGCATCTCCTGCGCAGGATGGGTGGTGCTGTGAAGGATGCGACGCCTCTTGAGGATATCGAGGAGGACCCTGCCGATGGCTTGGATGAAGCGAGGGACCCTGCAACGACCCCGTCCTTGAAAAAGCCGAGGAGAGCCTCGAGCGACGACAAAGAAGAAACGCGAGGTGACTTGCGGCAGCAAATTGCCGATCTGAAAAAGGCCGTACAGGAGCGAGACGAGCAGCTACAAAAGAACCGTAGACGTGTTCTCGAAGCAGCCTCGGCTGGAGAGCAGATCAAACACCTTCAGGCGGAATTGCAAAAGAAATCGACACTTCTAGACGAGATTCACGCGCAAAGAAGCGACGGGGACTTATTGCGCGAACAGATTCACTTGTTGCAGAAACAGAATGCCGAGAAAGAAACACTGCTGCAGAAATCTACGCTTAATGTGTCGGAGATGAGCGCTCTTCAGAAACAGATAAGCAGCATGCAGATGGAGTTGCAGAATCGAAATACCCACTCAAACCTGGATGCTGAGAGACTAGAAACTATAGCCCATCTTCGTCAGCAGTTAAATATGACCCAGGAGCAGCTCAGGAAGAGGGACGCTGCCCTAGAAGAGACAATTGCAAAGCTCAAGGAGGTCACCGCAGCTAAAGATCTCCAGCTACGGGAAAAGAACTCGGAAATTGATGAGCTCAAAGCAGAGATTGACGACCAACTCTTGGACATTGAAAAGCTCGAGGCGGATCTGGACCAAGCGAACGAAGACTACCGGGCTCTCGAGGACCGCATCTCTTCTCTCGAGAATCAAAACAAGCCCTTGGAAGAGAAAAATATCAGCTTAAAAGCTGATTTAACCCGGGCCCAAACTGAGATGATTGCGCAGCAAGACGCGCTCAAAGCTGTTGCCGCCGATCTCCCCATCGAGGCGGGTGGCGGCACATACACCGAGATCCTGGAATTGATCAAGGATCTCCATCAGTCGGATCCAGGACGTACACCCGAGCCACTGTCAAAGGAGTCCAAGGAGCAAGAGATCGAACAACTCCGGCAGGAGATCGCTAAGCTTCAGACCGAGCTGAAGGAAGCCAATTCGGCCCGGCAGTCCCAGGGAGTGGAACTGACGCGTTTCCAGGAACAAGCAACGGAAACTCGGGCTCTGATCAACTCCATCGAAAGCGAGAATTCCCGCCTGACTGCAAGAGTGGTCGAGCTTAACTCGACCGTCGAAAAGGCTCAAACTGAATTAAGCCACGTGAGGAGGGAACACTCCGAAGCCCTGGCTACAGTCGAGCGCCTCCAGCAAGACAAGAAAGTCCAACAACCAAGCCCACCACCATCGCCTCAAAACCTGAATACCTCGAATCAAATGACCCAGGTCACTGCTCTGGAAGAATCCCACCAGGCTCAACTCAAGAGCCTTCAAACCGCCCACGCTACCGCAACTTCCACCTTACGCGCTTCTCATGCCGAGTCGACGCGCAAGCTACGGAACCTCCTCGCTGCGGCCGAGAAACGAGAATCCAAGCTGAAGGCAGAACTACAATCCATCCACGCGTCTACGTCATCACCGAACACTCAGGTGGAAACCCTCAACGCAGAGATCAAGCGACTTCAATCCGTGATCGCCATCAAGGACGAAACCGCCGCTGCCCTCGATCAGCGCATCGCACGGTCCGTAGAGAAACGTGAGAAGGAATGGGAACGTCGAGTGGATCTGCTTCTCAAGGAGAGAGACCGCATGGGCAAGGCTCTCATGTGGACGTGGGGTGAGAAGGAAGTCCCCGACACCAAGGTGCTCGATGAGGATGGGCGACGAGTGAAACAGGGGTATCGGTATAGATACGCCCAGAAAAGCGGCGGTAAGAAGTCCGAAGAGGCTTGATACGTTGCTTGGGTGCATTCTTGCCTCCGCCCTTTTTTCTTCTTTTTCCTGCGATTCTAATACGACGCCTTTTCTTTTCGTTGTTTTATAAGGATTATTTTTCTTTGGGCATACGGTGCGCAAACTGGCGGGGCTCAGGATGGATGGCTTCGGTCGAGTGTGTGACCTGGCGTTGCTTTTTGCTGTTCTTTTCACCTGCAGTCTAGAGCCTGGTTTGCCGTCTGCGATTCGATTCTACCGATGTTTGGATACGCGTTTTGCATCTTTGGACTGAGGCGTGGTTTACAAACATGGAGTCCTTGTGTTGGGAATACAGATTGAACAACATGCATGAGAAGTGAAATGTGAATAGGCATTTTTCTTGTTCTTTTCTCTGGTCGTCTGAAAGTTTTCAAACTCAATGGCTAGAATACAAGCATCATACATTGATTCGACTTGATAAGGGGCAACGAAATAGGAAAAAACAATATGGTATCATCATCTGAACAAAAGGAAAGCTGCGCTGCGCTCACGAACAAACCTACCCGTACACGATTCCGACATTGCAAAGGTTAAAAAAATAGCCAGATTTTCCTTGTCCCTTTAATGCCCTACCTTATCCATCCTTTCGCATGCTTTAATTCCTCATTCCTCTCTCACACACTCTCTCACTCCCTCTACAACCCATGAATGCTCGTCCGGTTAGCTCCTCGATACGTCTTCTGATCCAACACGTTTCCTCCAGACCCGTTGCCATCTACGGAAGCACTGATCGACTCCCTGATGCTGTCTAGGTTTCCGACAGCGCTCACACCGCCATAGGTGCTGCTCCGGGCTGGTCGCGTGCTGGGATAGAGCACCTCGACGTCGTTCCTGCGCGGGATGGGTGGCATATTGTGATTGGGGTCGTAGCGGCGCTGGTTCATGCGTCGGGGATCCTGCTGGCTCTGGGTGTGGCGAGGGACCTGCGACGCTTCGAATTGGTAGATGCTGTTTTTGCTGGTGTAGCTCGGGATGTTGTCACCGTTGCCATTTCGTCTGGTGTTCTGGCGCCTGACGTTCTCGGGTAACGAAGTGGTCCTCTGACTGGGTCCCCGGGTGAGGGAGCGCGCCATCTGAGTAGCTGGAGGCGCCGCGGGGGCCACGTAGTTCGGATGATGAGGGTGACGGATTGATCGAGGGGGAGGAGGTGCGGCAATGTATGAGGTGCGTGATCTGCGGACCTTGGGTGGTTCGCGGGGAACAACTTCGGGAGCATTGGCGGAGTTCATGATCATCGACCGCCTGCGACTTTCTGGGGAAGGCTGGGTCGTCGGAAGGTTTTGCGAAGACGTGTTACTTTCCGTGGCTGTAGGAAGGGGTGGCGGAGGGGGAGGATTGTACTTGAGACCAGCTGTAGAGGCTAGCTGTGGTGCGGACGCGCAAGTTGTCGGTGGACTGATGATTTTCGGGGCTTGCTTCTCGAGATCAATGCTGGAGCTGGGATCTGCGAGAGCCCGGATCTGGGGATCATCGGACAGAGGCAGAGAGATTGGAAATGCTTTTGGTAAGAATCTTCTCAGCGAGGAGACGGATGATTTAGCCCGCTTGTGGCTATAGTTCGCAGGAATTGCTGGAACCTGAGGCGTGGCTGGCAGTTCTGCAATGGCAGGAAAGGGCGTATGACGATCGTTTGTGGTTCGCGACGTCAGGACAGTCGAGGTTCGAGAGATGCTGTTGAGATCCATGGCCACGCTTCGCTCCGCAGGTGACATCCCGGGAGAACTATCATCGGGAGATAGAGTTGATCGAGACCCAATGTCGCCACTCACCGAAGCAGGATTTGTGTTGACCCGAAGCTGGGGTCTTAAGCATGCCATGCTTGGATAGCGAATGCTCGGAGGGCGAATAGGTGTCTCGATGGCCGAGGCATCATCTGAGGACCAGTACAGGCCGCGGTGACCGGTTGTGGCATCCGGGCGACGGCAGAGATACAGGATTTCCTTCTTGAGGTTATCGCTTTCCCAGCTGGAATTTGAGAAAATGCTCCCGTCTCGGGGTCTGTTCCCTTGCTTGTATACTCCTAATAACGAGATGTCGTATGGGCGATCGCAAAGCTCTCTTGAGCAGAAGAAGACACACACTGTGATGCTAGAAAGATATGTTAACAAAGATCAACTGTAGACCGTCGGTATCGTTTGTGACTCACAATGAGGCAACAGAGACAATGATTGCTGCCCGGTGGAGTTCGCAACTGACACCAGCTTCCCAAAAGCTAGCGCTTGAGTCTTCAGGAAGACACGAAGCCCTCTGCGAGACGACTATCAATCCTGCCACGCTAGCTGCTAACCAGACAAGAACGGTCAAACGCAGAAGATAAGTACAGGCAGTATGCAACAGTGTCTTCTGGTTTCCAAATCCTGTGATTCGGTTGTACTGCCAGGCAAGAAGACTGTGTAGGGCCACAAGTGGGACAGAAAGGAAAGACTAGAAGCGAGAGATGTCAGTACCTCCATGGGAGCCGAATCATGAAGGACAGAGCCATACCGCAGAAAGAGAAAGAACCAAGCTTGGGGTCATCTTCGAATCAACTCGACTGATGCCATAGAGGTAGAGAACGACAACCCATTCGATGAGGGATTCGAGGAGTATAGCATATAGAGTAATGAAGATAGTGACTTTCGTCCAAGCTCCTCCGTTCTTCGGCATCATTGGTAGCATTTTCGCCATTCTGGAAGAGCCCTAAAGGCCTGCACAAGGTGTTCTTCGACTTCACCAAGATACTCTGTTTAAGCGTGACGGTGTATGTTAAGCAGTAGATATAATATGTTCAATTTTTCCTCTCGAGAATACGAGCGCACGAGCTTGCAAAGAATGTCATATGTTAAATATCGAGAGAGGTCGTGATATCCATGAGGGTAGAAGTAGCAATGTACAGATGAACCATGAAGAAATCGAGCGCGGAGGTTGAGGGGTCATAAAGGACTAAAAGAGAGATGTAATTGACTAATTTCGGACGCGTTGACGCGCCCATGAGAGGGCAAGAGGGGTAAGAATGCATCCCCAAGAGTGGCCAGCATTCAGGGCAGAGGATGGCCGTGAACCTAGACCACGAGCACCAGGGCGTCCCTCAAGGATGGGCATCGTCGAGGGCAGTTTCATCCTTCTGGAATGCCAACCCAGAGAGACACGTCCTAGGTAGGTCCGGCAGGGACGTGCGTTATGTGAACGTGCTCTCCTGGAGAATCTGCAAGCAAGGGGCGTGTCCCTCGAGGAGTTAATCCCTGGCTCTTTTCGTCAGAACATCAGTAATTTGAACGTGACTGCCAGAAGGGGAAAACTTCGGAAATTAACGGTGCAATCAGGTTCTCCCATTCAGAATTTGGGTCTGAATAAAGGATCACACTAGTTGAAGTTGCAGGCCTGATAGTCTAGAGCGATCATCGCGTGGCGACGACATCTCACGTCCTCGGTAGCGAGGGCTCTGAGACAGCCCCTATCACAGAGAAGATCGCAATGAAACTTGAAGGTATCATGCCGACTAATTCTATGGCACAGAGTCATTCCATCGAACACAATCGGACTCGTCAATGAAGGAGTGGTAAGAAGGTAGAAGTCGAAGCAGGTCTTGGCCACTGCAGTTGTTGGTGGAAAGGGCCGCCGCACGTGATCCATCAACAGATCCAAAGGGATACACAAGTCAATCAAGGACTGTCTACTGTAAGGAAAAAGCTCTGCGGGAATGGTTCTTCATCTCGTTTGATTTTTACGGATCTGTGAGGAAGGGGTGGGAATTTGGCGTTTGAAGGGACCGGATAGCTGTTCTTGGAGAGTCGAGGTTCTTATTGAGATTGGTATTATTGTGGATGTGTCATTGCTAGTCGCTAGGGACAATACAGCTTCAGGTAAAAGCATTAGCTTAAAGCAGAAATATCCATATATCCTATGGAACTTGAAGATGTCTTTACCATGAATTCCCACTTCAATGGCGTTTGCTGGAAGTTGGCGCAGCCACTTCTTCGTGTCATCGAGATGCCCACGGCGTAATCTCATGGACATCGAGAGACGCTCTATTGTTCGACGTGCTCTTCTCAGTGAGTGCCTCAATAACGCCACTGCCTT
Source organism: Hamigera avellanea (assembly GCA_027569715.1). Classification (NCBI taxonomy): domain Eukaryota; kingdom Fungi; phylum Ascomycota; class Eurotiomycetes; order Eurotiales; family Aspergillaceae; genus Hamigera; species Hamigera avellanea. Next base: position 76,516 of record JAPDKU010000062.1, on the reverse strand, counting down.
CAGTACTTCTCGCAGTGTTTACCTGTGCTTTTCCAGCATTTTCGCTTCCTGGGAATCGAGCAAGGAGAGAACCAACTACTGGCAAGTGACCATGGCGTTCCTTGTATCGCATCAAGATAAAGCAGACAATCGTTACGAGCCAGTAGAGGTTGTAGGAGATGACGGAACCATAGGTAGCCGAGTTTTGCCAGCCGAGGACGCCGTTAAAAATACCCCATCCTCCTCCTCCGTTGAGGAGGGGGCTGCAGCAGTTGACATGCCACACACTTTGACGGATATCATAAGATCCTGGCCCTGAGCCTGTTTCTGCCGCATCACCACCAATGAGGTGGTTCCAGGTATTGTTCTCGAAGAACCAAACCCCTTTGGAAAAAAGACCGGCTGCGACAAGGTAAAGGAAGCAGGTTGATATGACCAAGAAGATCTGAAGGGAAGCCTGATTTCCGCCCCTAGTACAAGCCAGTATGATCAGTATCAGCCCCGGTTGAATGGGGATGGATCGTGCACTCACCGGTATATAATGTATCCCACCGCACAACCGGCCAGCAGCCCGCAGATCACCGCCAGTGGGAACGCAGAGGCCGGGAAGCTCAAACTGACACCGCCAATGAAGACGACCGCTTCCAGCCCTTCACGAAGAACGGTGATAAAGGGTAAGAGAAACAATGCGTACTTTTCAGACCATTTTTTGAAGCGGTTCATCGCAGTTCCCCGAGGCTGATCCTTGGCCTCGAGGGACTGTGCCAACTTGACACGCCATTTCTCCTGCAGCTTGGAGACACGGAGCAATGCTGCACCCATGATTGAGATAATGACACTCGCTATCAATGAGAAGACTCCCTCCCAGATGTCCTCGGTGCTGGCAAAGTGATCCTTTCCAAAGCCGTAAAAGGCGCCAATCATGCCAGCTCCGATACAGACACATATAAACAACCCAAGTGCGACACCCCACCAAATCTGTCGGTGTCAGTCTCTGCGCGGTTTGAATCATCACCATCAAGGCACCTACCTGTCTGACAAGCTTTTTGTGCGTCGCAGCATCCCCTTCCGACGCCAGTGTCTGCTTCAGAAAGGAGAGCAAGACCGAAACAATAATGCTAGTTTCGAGACATTCTCGGAAAACGATGAAAAAGACTGCGATATTAGAAACGCCACTAGAAATGGATCTTTTGCCGATGCGATAGTTCTTACCGGGCACTGCAAACACGTTGACCGTCATCTCGTGGTCGAGAGACAGGAGTACTAGTGACAAGGGAGCTTTGGGGATTCCTTAGAGAATGGCAACGGATCGGAGATTGATAACCAAACGCATGAGCGCATGTGCTGATTATCTGATTGATAAAATTGATAAAAAAGAATCCTGTGGCGGCTGAAGCAAACACCGATGGAAGCGGAGGGGGAGACTCGTCCCTTGACACCTTCTTCCCAGGTGCTTTACCCGATATCGGTTGTGCTCGGACAGAGACAGTCCAACCAGATGCTATATCAACAGCCACAGATATGATGAAAAGAAGCCATTGGGCCAGTATGACACTGGTGACAAGAAGAGATCGGGCTTTGACTTCCCTGAAGGGGATTCCGAACCCTGGATTGGAACGGGACGAGGTCCAGGTTGAACAACAACGGTGAAACCGTGAAACAGAGCGAGTCATCAAAAGAATGCCACTTAAGCTTCGACTAAATCTTAGCTAGTCTCCACTCCTTGAACATCGGCACATGGACAGGCAGAAAGAGAGGAACCAAGCGCAGAACCCGCGAAAAGAAGCAAGCTAAGCCGTCCCCGATCGCAGAACTACCGACCGATTAAGTAAAGATCCCTCCACTTCCGGTCCTATTGCGGGTCAAGGTATTTGACAGCCTTTTTCCAAATGGCATACGGCCAATTGCTATCGAAGGCTGAAGGCAATAATCTGCATCCCGTTCTGTTCCAATTTCCCACCCGACACGAGGCAGGGAAAAAAAAAAAAAAAAAAAAAAAAAAAAAAGCGAAAAAGTTCAATTTATCAGTGATCAGTGGCATGATCATATGTGCATCCACCTGTCTGTGTTACGCCAGACTGCCAGTTCATACCGATAATGGGCCCGAGTGGCTTCCAACTGCGTCTCGACCGTGTCTGCACGCAAAAGTGGCTACCGTTGCGGCGTTGCCGAAGGAAGGTGCGATCAGATACCGGAACACGAGGCCTTCCCCTCTTAGTCTTCTACCCTTGATCTTATCAATCTTTTTCATTCCATCTGATTTCGGGGGAATCTGCGCATGCACAAGTCGACACAACCTGGTAGAGCTGTGTTGGTGACCCCCTTTCACTTCATCATGACATTCCGATATTTGTTGATGAGCTCCTTCCATCTGCTGGTGGCCAGCGCTGCTACGCTCATATACGACTGGAATATCACTTGGGTCACGGCAAATCCTGATGGGGTGAAAGAGCGTCCCGTCATAGGCATCAATGGTCAATGGCCGCTACCAGTGCTCAACTTTACCAAGGGCGACCGAATCATTGCCAATGTATACAACGCGCTGGGCAATGAGAGCACAGCTATCCATTGGCACGGCTTCTTCCAGAATGGCACAAACGAAATGGATGGCCCACCTGGTCTGACCCAGTGTCAAATCCCGCCTGGTTCAACCTTCACTTATAACTTCACGGTGAGCAGCAATGTGTGACACGGAGCACTTCAAATCCATTTTTCATCTAATATATCGAACAGGTCAATCAAACAGGCACTTACTGGTATCACTCTCATCTCCGGGGTCAATACCCCGATGGTCTTCGACAGGCATTGATTATTGCGGATTCTGAGAATCCTTATGCTGGCAAATATGATGAGGAGCGAGTAATCACGTTGTCCGATTGGTATCATGACCAAATGCCAGGGCTCCTACGCCAGTTTATCAGCGTGACGAATCCCACAGGAGCAGAACCTGTGCCGAATGCTGCACTGATGAACGACACTCAGAACCTGACAGTCCCTGTCGAGCCGGGAAAAACCTACCTATTCCACTTGGTCAATGTGGGCGCCTTCGCGAGCCAGTACTTCTGGATCGAAGATCACACCATGAAGATTGTGGAGGTAGACGGAGTCTGGACAGACCCTGCAGAAGCAAAGATGATCTATCTTACCAGTGCGCAACGCTATAGTGTACTCGTAACGATGAAGAATGAGACCAGCAAGAACTATGCCATGGTCGGCAGTATGGATACGGTCAGTTTCCCGAATCCACTTCGAAAGAATGCGATTGACAATACTATTCTAGGACCTCTTCGATAGTCTTCCCCCATCGTTGAACTATAACGTCACGGGCTGGTTGGTATATGATAATTCGGCGGAAAAGCCGACTCCAGCTGAGCTTTCTGCATTCGATCCATATGACGACTTCAATCTTGTACCGGTAGATGGCCTTGAACTATACGAAGAAGCAGACCGAACCATCACCTTGGACGTCACCATGGATAATCTCGGTGATGGAGCCAATTAGTGAGTCAATCAATCCTGCCGGTGGTATTCAGTGACTGAAGCCTAACCCATTGATCAAAAGCGCGTTTTTCAACGGCATATCCTACGTCAAGCCCGTTGTTCCAACCCTCTACTCTGTGTTGTCCGCTGGATCTGCTGCTACCGATCCCAGGGTCTACGGCACCTACACCCATCCCTTTGTCCTTAACAAGGGTGACACTATCGATATTGTTCTGAACAATGACGATACAGGGAAACATCCTTTTCATCTGCATGGACATACATTCCAAGTCATTGCTCGGTCTGATGACAATGCGGGCCATTACAACCCCAGTAATCATTCTGCCTTCCCTGCAGTTCCTATGCGGAGAGATACCCTCATGGTCCGTCCATCCAGCAATTTCGTCATTAGATTCAAAGCAGATAATCCAGGTAAGATTCGACAGGCTTCCCGTCTCGCCATGAAATTACTCACATTTCGAAAGGAGTCTGGTTCTTCCACTGCCACATCGAATGGCACATGGACTCTGGTTTGGCCGCGACAATGATTGAAGCACCTCTCGACATCCAAAAGACGATCACTATCCCAGATAATCATTACGAGGTTTGCAACGCTAGTGGAACACAAATTTTGGGAAATGCTGCTGGCAACACGAAAGATTTCTTGGATTTAACGCGAGAACCTACGGGCCCTGCACCACTGCCGGCGGGCTTTACCGCTAGGGGTATAGTTGCACTTGTATTCAGCTGCATTGCAGCTTTCCTTGGCATGGCGTCAATTGCCTGGTAAGTGCTTCCAAGGATTCAAATACCCAAGAGTTGCTATTGAAGCGGCAGTTCTGACTGGCTGCAACAGGTATGGCATGGCTCCAATCACTTCGAAACGGCCTCCTCTTGTCCGAGTTGAAGGTGAAAGCGGGGAGAAGTGAGCGTACAGAATACTATACGGCAATGGCATTGCATTTAGGTTATATAGATTTATTGCGTATTTAATGAAGTGTGTGGAAAAGTAATGAAGATATCAAGATGCATTAAACAACTGTATCTAACGAATGTGTTGATCTTGATGGATACTGTGTGGTGATGTGGATGGATGATGTGTCGGGAAGATAGATGGTGGAGATGATCAAGGAAAACGGGGTCACGTGACTTGGTCACTGCCATACTGTGTAAGTCAACAAAGTGCACCAACATGCTCACCAGTTCTTACTGGAACCCATCTACCATGAAGGGCGTTATTGATATCTTCCAAGAGTTGCAAAACTGGCATCTTCATCCAATGTACCGTACACTGTGGTCTATAATGCGGCTTATGAACAGTCGATAAGCCACTCAGCGACTGGAAACCTCGACAGAAGGCTTTGGCTTCATCGTCCCTGGGCAATGAGTATGTAGCGAGTATGGATCCTCAAATCTCTTCGCTGATTTATACATGCTCGGTCGTTTGGGGTTCGACATGGCACCATTTTTGAACGATATGGTCTGGCAGAAACACGTTTCGAAACCGGCGCAGAAGCTCCCGTGTCCCTCTTCCGCAGATTGGAGAGACCGTGGCGATCGCCCACCTGCAGCTCTTCCCAGGTCAAGTTTCAAGTTTGCTTCTTCCTTTTACTCCATCCCCCATTTCCTTCTTCGCTACGGAGTATTGTCAATTGTCAATCGCTCCACATTGCTGTTCCCCCGCTACAATTGCCGAAAACACAACTGTGGACGCACACTCGCTCCCAGTCCGATAACTACACAGAACAGCTACTATCACAAATATGGAATCTCCCCAACGAGCTGATGCTGCTCCTCATTCCCCATCTGGACTACGCTTATGAGATTAATGCCCTGTGCCGCACCACCCGGCGACTGCATGAACTGCTGAACCCTGTTCTGTACCGGCATAGCATCACCCAGCAAAACGGGGGGTACACGCTCGAATGGGCCGCTGTTAACGGGTCAGCCTCAGCCGCCCGACTCATCCTGGAAGCAGGTGCGCCGCCAGACGCCTGCGGAGGCGAGGACTGGCAACCCTTCGCTTTGGCCGCTATTCACGGGAACAGCGATATAATAGGACTGCTTCACGAACATGGCGTTGATCCATGCTCCACCGAAAACGATTGGAAGAACCATCTAAATGATGAAGAGGATGTTGAAGACTGGGAAGATGGACATCCGCTCTCCATGGCGGCATCAAACGGCCACGTATCTGTTGTCAACCTGCTGTTGAAATACGGCGTGCATCCAGATCTCCCCACAGGCAACTACCACAAGCAAACAGCCCTCCATCTCGCAGCCGAGAAGGGCCACCTCGATGTTGTCCGCGTGTTAGCCGACGTGGGGAGTCCGATCAATGCGCAGGACGGCCACGGTGTAAGGCCTCTCGCATATGCGGCGCGAGAAGGCCACCTGGACATCGTTCGATTCCTGCTCTCCCGCGGAGCAGATCCTAATCTCCCGATCGGCGACGGTGAGACATCGCTCTGCCAGGCGTCTTATTCCGGTAACATCAGCATCGTGCGATCTCTCCTCGACCACGGGGCAACCCCCAACCCATCCTTCCTCTTACAACTATCTCGCGCAGCCGTGGGAGGCCACACCGACATCGTCAATCTCCTCCTTAGCCGATTCGACTATGTCAAATTTTCCACAGAACCCTACCAACAGACCATTCTCCTCTGCGTCGCCGCACTAACCGGGCGGACCACCCTCCTCACCGACCTCCTCACAAAACATAACTACGACCCTAACCTGCGCGTTACTGATTTACGCCTCTTCTGGCCCGCCTCAAGACACAACACAATTCCGAGAACAGCCCTCGCCTGGGCCGTAGAGCGCAACCAACCAGCCGCAATCAGCATCCTACTCTCCCACGGCGCAATTATCCCACCACCAAACGAGCAATTCCTTAACCTTCCCAACTGCAGCAGCGCCAACAAAAGCACCACCCTTCTTCTCCGCGCCATTCAAAACGGCCACAAAGAAGCCTTTGTGACCCTCCTCGCCCACGGCGCTGACCCAGACGACCCCCCCGGCCGAGCCCTCTTCGCCGCCGTCACCAACCCGCCCATCTTCTCCCTACTTCTCTTCTTTTACAATGCAGACCCAACCGTCCACCTCGCCAACCGCAGTCTCCTCGCCCACACCCTCGAATCCTGCAATATCGACACCCTCCGCATTCTCCTTGACCACCCCAAGGCCACAGAGCTACTCGTCGACCCGATACCAACAGGAACAAGAGAAGGAACAAGCAACGACCCACGATGGAGCCCGCTCTTTGGCCTTGCCGTCCGGGCCGGCGAGGAGGTCCTCCGTCTCCTCCTTAACCGGGGTCTATTAACCCAACCGAAAGAACTCCACGATCGAACCGCAGGGGAGTACCTTCGTCTCGCGATGCAGCACGGTAGGACCTCCCTTATGCGACTTCTTCTGGATATGGGATTCGATATCCACGCGGGTAATAACGCGGGGTACCTAGTTCATCAGGCGGCGGCAGCCAAGGAGGATCCCGAAGGGTTGCTTGATCTATTGTTGCAGAATGGGTGCACTATTGATGATAGGGGTTACGCGGGCCCGACTGCGTTATTTCTAGCTGCGGAGGGCGGGGATGAGGGCGCCGTTCGACGGCTCCTGGAGCGGGGGGCGAATCCCCTGGTTGAATTCAGTTACCACGGGACGGCCCTGTCAGTTGCGGCAAGGAACGGGCACGTTGCAGCTGTTAAGGTGATTTTGGGGGTATTTGATAAGAGAGGGGTGGATTTGGGCGAAGTTGAGGGGATGTTGAAACGGGCGGAGGAGCACGCCTTGAAAGGTCAAGATACTCGGGAGAATCAGTACGGTGTGCCGGTGCCGCGCCAAAATTTCTTTGAGATTGTTAGGGCATTGCGTCGGTTTTATTGGTGGAGACAGTATCCGGTGTGTACTTACTACTTACCGCCCAGTGATTACCGTAGATCGTAGGTCATGTAAACGATGTAATCGACCACCTCGGAGATCTCCGCAATGGGGAAGCCCTTCAGGTACCAGAAGGAAGCCGGAGCTGCAATAGCCAGTGACTTGCCCTCGGGGAGCTGCTCACGCACGTCCTTCAAGAACTTAAGGTAGCGCTGACTATCACCCTCATCGCCAGCCGGGATACCGGGAATATCAGGAGCACCAGGGTATTCCCAGTCAAAATCAACTCCGTCAAGTACGCCCTACAGGCGTATAACTTAGACTGTATAGACGATTTTTGGACCCACGTCTATTACAATATAACAAGTAATAAATCAAGCATCGGAGATCCCCCTGAAACTTTCGCCGAGATGCTGGAGGCGAAACCACGGAGCATCGGGCATTCCCCCCGTTGAAGAAGCTGCACAGTAATCTTTTAGCACAGGGACTTGTTGCGTCGTTGACCCATTCAATTCACTCGGACAAGCCGACAAGCTCGTCATCTCGTGTCCTCGATTAAAGTTTTTGTCTTGTTCTTGACTAGCTATCGCATAAGTGGGTATCTTACTATCTATCGTGCGGAGATGCAATTTCGGGAAGACGCCTGCTTCCCCGTCAGGTGCTCGGAGGTCCGGCGTGGAGCGATGGTTGAGCCATCGGAATTTGTGTTTTGTTTTTCAAGGCGCAAGCTTTGAGGCTTACGGCTGTGTTGTTGTTCAAATATTGCTTCGAGATATTATGTCCGTGAACGATGTTCCTTGTGCTTCGTTCTTCTATTGCCGATTTCTCACCCCTCCCTCGCGCTCATTGCACAAGTTTCTGTCCGTAATCTCCGGGAAATTTGAGTCCCCTGCATATTGAATGAGGCTCAGCTGTTTGAAATGGAATGAAGAAAAAGACAACGGTGCACGGACTTTGGCCCTAAACACTTGGCTTGGTGGGCCTGGATCCTCGCTTACCGGCCCCCTGTTCGATCAGTCCATAGACTGGCCGTGAAAGCTCGAGGGCGGTGCGCCGGCTTAAGCCCTCGGCTTGGCATGACCAGTGGAAGTTGCCCGTTTGACTCATTTTGTGAGGTTTAGGCAATTTCCAGTTCTGGCAGCCAGAGGGGCCTGCTGGGAGGAAGAGGCATGTTATTGTCGGCTAAGCGCACAGTACCTTGGTCCTCGGTAGTGTTGCAAACGAATGTAACATCATTGGGTTTGGACACGGGGTTTTAGTAGGTACAAGGTAGACTTGTATCGCAGAGAAGGGAGACTCGTGTGGTTTGCAGTCAGCGATCCCTTAACAGCTCGTTGAGGAGGATGCTTCGATGAAGAAATTGGACCAGCACCCGAAGGACGGAGCAGCGATGACAGTTCGATGAGATGAGATGGGAAGGTAACACCGGGCCAAAAGAACTTTACTGCCTTTTGAGTAGGCTGATCCGGGTTTGTTCCGACCGTGGAAATTGCCTGCCAAGTGCCAACTGCAAGTGCCGGAGAAGCCGATGCTACCTGCTGTACGGAGTTACGGAGTAGGGACTAGGGAGTCGACTAGGTGGGAAAGAGCTAAGGTTGAGACCCGGGCGCTAGAGGAAAGAACTCATTGGTGTGCCTGGGTGGGCCCTGATCCAGTGATCAGGGTCCCGATGGATTCGATTCCACCACGCGCTGCGGCGCTGGTGCCCGGATCCCACGGGCCACAACCCACGAGCCCCTCGCTAAGCGTTGGTGGGTCTGCGGCTTCACAACGTCGTCTCCTGTTCAATTTGCTCCCATCTGCGTCTGCGAAGTTCGAACTCCTCATCATAATTTCCCATCCTGGAATGATAGGTCCTTCCTGCTCTTGGCCTTGTCCGGTTTTCTTTTTCTTTTTCCTTTTTTTTCTTTTTTTCTCTAATTTTGTCCTTTCCCAATACTTGTTCCCGATATGCATCGGACACAGAGTCGATGGATTTTGCTGTTTGCTCTCCTGTGACCTTGGAAAGTCTCGATCGAATTGCTTTTATCTCGATCCTCGACTGTCGGATGCAACGCACGGTCACTCTGGAACTGGGTCACGAACGAGTTCTACTCAACCTGTTAACCCTCATGGAAATGCTAACCCGTAGTGTTCACTGTTCCGTGGTTATCCATGAAAAGAGTGCTTTTCATCTATGACACCTCGGTGGAGTACATCATTTTAGTTCTGTACGTTATCGTCACACTGGCAATTGACTTAGGGACTTTTCTCCCCGGCGCCATTTGCTAATGTATGCCCCGTCGCTGGCCCTACATCTTTAGCCTACCATCATGCGGCTCTTGCGATGAAGGCGAACCTCACGCTTCTCAGCTGGTCAAATCGTAGTGCTTACTGCGGAGGGCCTCCTCGCAATCGCTTCAACGGCTGTGTCGGCTGTCTATCCCTGGTCATTTCTTGGTTCCAATTCGCAGTTACATAGCCAGAATCAGATACTATCGATTATATCGAAGCACGCCCAGGCGCGTAAGAGATTTCCAAGCCATGTACAGAGTAAAAATAGCTTGGAAATCAACTGGGTCACCCTCCATGCTGCTTTGGTAGCTTTGGCTCCTGATGCCTGCATACCTAGTTCAGTGGAACAAGGCTATTCGCCCCCCACGAGAAGTGAGTGGTGCACACTTGCATTACCATCATCAGAATGGTCATGATCTTTGCCTGGGGGACTTACCCACTCCACTCCCTGCTAGTCTTCTGCCTGCGATTCCCCTGTTCTCAGGCACCGATGGCCGGGTCCTTGAATGACCCTGGAGGACGACCCCGTATATCATCCTTCTCGCCACACTCTCTGTTCCTTCTTTCTGGCTTCCAGCACTACGACCTTCCTCCGTCGATAGACTGCCCAAGCAGGCTTTTGTCTGCGTCCCTTCTTTCGTTCGATCCCAGACATTCTTTTGACTGGCGTCCTGCCAGATAGACATTGATTAACATCCACAAGGCCATTGTTGCCGAGTCACTCATTATATCAACCATGGGATTTTACAAGTTTCTCGTCACTGCTGCGGCAGTGTCTGCCCTGACTTCTCTCGCCTCTGCTTTCAATGCCCAGTCGAAGACCAACGTTGCCGTTTACTATGGACAGGGCTCGGGTCAACCAAGGCTGTCGACTTTCTGTGAAGATACCTCGTTGGATATCATCAACCTTGGCTTCATCAACGTCTTCCCAGACCAAGGTGCTGGTGGATTGCCTGGTAGCAACTTCGGCAACCAGTGCGATGGCACAACCTACAAGGTTGGCAACGTCACCACGGAATTGCTCAAGGGCTGCCATCAGATCTGGGAGGATATTCCCAAATGCCAGGCCGCTGGAAAGAAGATATTTCTTTCTCTTGGTGGTGCCACTCCGGACACCCAGCAGATCCTGTCGGAGGATTCCGCTATTGCTTTCGCTGATTTCCTCTGGGGTGCCTTTGGCCCTGTCAATGATGAATGGACCGCGTTGGGATTTCCTCGACCCTTCCAGGACCAGGTGGTTGATGGATTCGACTTTGACATCGAGCACAATGGCGGCTTTGGTAAGTTTGACAGGCACAAAATGAATGAAACGATAGATTCTGACTGGCTGGCGCAGGCTACGCAACCATGGTCAACCGTCTTCGCGAGCACTTCGATGAAGTTCCCGATCGGAAGTTCTATATCTCTGCTGCGCCCCAGTGTGCCATTCCCGATCTTCAGCTCAACAACGCTATCCTCCACGCTGCTTTTGACTTCATTTGGGTCCAGTTCTACAACACCCCGCTCTGCTCGGCCCGTGCCTACGTCAATGGTAATGGCATCGGCCTTTTCAACTTCGATACGTGGGCGGCCCTCCTCAAGTTGGGCGCCAGCCGTGATGCGAAGCTGTTCGTTGGGCTCCCTGGAAGCGAACATGCTGCGAACGAGGGATACTATGTCTCTCCCGATGAGGTTGAGCCCTTGATCAAGCATTATATGGATGCTTACCCCAAGACCTTTGGAGGTGTCATGGTTTGGGAAGCAACGGCGTCCTTGGAGAACCAGATCAATGGCACAAGCTTTGCGGACAACATGAAGACCATCCTCAACAAGTGTGCTCCTACTCCTACTCCCACTCCTACTCCATCCCCATCGAGCACTCCCGTCCCTAGCAGCACTCCTATCGCTTCTGGAACCCCGTCCGCCTCTAGCACGCCGGTTGCTTCGAGCACCCCCGTTGTTTCTCCTTCGGCATCCAGCACTTCAGTTGTCTCAAGCACCCCAGCTGTGACACCTTCCAGCGTCCCGGTCTCTTCTGGAACGCCTTCGGCCAGCACTCCAGTCGTTTCTGCCTCTAGTTCGTCCGTTCCATCGAGCACTCATGTCGCTTCTGGAACTCCGTCCGCCTCTAGCACCCCCGTTGTTTCTCCTTCGCCATCCAGCACTTCAGTTGTCTCAAGCACCCCAGTTGTGACACCTTCCAGCGTCCCGGTCTCTTCTGGAACGCCTTCGGCCAGCACTCCGGTCGTTTCTGCCTCGAGTTCGTCCATTCCATCGAGCACTCCCGTCGCTTCTGGAAGTCCGTCTGCATCGAGCACTCCACTTGTCTCAGGAACGGCCTCATCTTCTGGCGTTCCCAAGCCCTCGAGCACCCCCGTTGGTTCTAGCCGTCCTGTCATCCCGTCCTCGAGTAGGGCTGTGTCTTCCAGCACCATCGTGAGCGCTGGCACCACTGCCACGGGCTCATCCTCTGCACCTAGCTCGAGCGCCGTTGTGACCCACACTGCAGGCTCTAGCTCAGCCTCGACGGCGACTACCCGCAACAGCAACGCTGGCTCCTCCGCAACACAGTCTGAGACGCATAGTGGCGAACCTTCCGTTAACCCAACCTCCACTGGCACTAACTCCGCGTCGGGTTCAATCACGTCGGGTGTTACAACTGCTCCTTCTGCGACGCCATCTGCTTCTACTTCGGACGCTATTACCGTCACAACCGTCATCATTACTTCTTATATTGATATTTGCCCTACCGGCTTTACCACCATCACAACGACTTACACCACAACCTACTGTCCTGGAACAGTCTCTGCCACGGCCACCGCAACTAATCCTCCCGCTGGCCCAGCTCAGCCCACCACCACTGCGACAGTTCCTGAGGGTTGGACCACGACTGTGACGGTCTGCACACAGTGCGCTGCGACTCCCACAACCGTCACACTCACCAAGCCTTGCGCCACAACTACTGCAGACGGCGCTCCTCCTGCATCCCAGCCCTCCGGCGTCGAACCTGTCGGCAGCGCCCCAGAAAGCTCGACCGACGCAGCAGTGCCCAACTCGCCTGCCCCGACGACTACCGAGTATGCCACGAGCACTGTCGTGGTCATTCCCGTGACTTCTTTGCCCGGTGGCTCTCTTGGCACTGGCATCGTCGGAACCGGTAGTTTCCGTCCTTCCAGCACGCTTTCCCTGCACGTGAAACCTTCGGGAAGTGTTTCTTCTAAGGTTCCCCTGGCTCCTAGCGGCACCCAGGAGGGTGTTTCGCCCGTTTTCACCGGCGCCGCTTCTTCCAAGGCCGGCTTTGAGAGCTGGTTTGTCGTATTCATGGCAGCTGTGCTCTCCACTTTTGCTGTGATGTGAATGTGAAGCTTTTTCTTCGCCCATATTTATATATGTATATTGTTCGTACTTCTTCGAATCTGCAGGTATCTATGTTTTGATGTCAGTCACGATATGAAGATGTATACCGGAGATTCTTAATTTGACTCCATTTGATGCACGTTCATTCACAATGATGAAGCCGTTCATTGGCCACTCTCTTGAAAGTTCCTTGTTGATTCGCGTTCGTTGTTGGTTCCTCGATCATACGTATTTGTCCATTGAGATGTGCCCAAGAGTCAATTTCAAGCCATTTGTACTGTACATTATACAGGATTAGAATACTGCATACATAATTCCGTCATTTCCCGTCCAATGTGCCAGGCTGCCAGCAAAAGCGGCAGATGGTCAAGACTCAACGACAACGAGGCTCGACTCTCGAGCAGCCACAGCCAAGAATAGGGCGAGACAAGCTTCCCGGCCAAGACGGGAGGATCCGCCGGTGTGTGAGTGACACTGAGTGTCGAGCAATTTGCCAATCAGGGGGCTCCTTACGAATCGCGATCAACAGAGCGAACAAGCACCGGTGAAACGCGGAGTTGCACAGGGCTATCTGATATGAGGGATTTTCAGTATTTTCACTTGGTCACTGGTCAGCCTCCCCACGGTGGCTTCGACGCTGGCGCTGATAGGATGCGACCCACCGTTTGAGATGGCCACTGTGGCTGAGGTGAGCTTTTTGAATATGGATCTACTGCTCATTTAGGGGGGAGGGGTTCGTTTTGGATGGAGGTGCAGTTGATCGTTATTATTCATGTTATGATTGCCGTGCTGTTTATTTAGTTGAGTCGATTCCTTGTTTACCAGGAATTCGCAATCCTTTTTTTTTTTTTCCCTACATAAATCGTCAAAATGGAATTCGTCGGCAAAATCGTCGAAAAAGTCATCGAAAGCCGCAGCGGTGACGGCCACAGTCAGGAGTACTCCCAATCCAGCTACGAATACGACTCGGCGCCTCCCCAACACGGCCAGCAACTGCCGTACCCCTGGGTCGCACGCTGGGACGAGCGCGATCAGCGCTGGTTCTACGTGAACGAGCAGACGGGCGAACGAACGTGGCAGCACCCGGGCTACGGTGGCCAGCAGTACGGCGGCGGCTACGGCCAGCCGTACGGTTCTCATTCTCAACCTCCGTACGAGTACCGCGGGGAGACTCGCCCCGAGTACTACCCGCAGCAGCAGCAGGAGGAGAAGAAGGACCACACCTTGGCGTACGGAGCTGCGGGCGTTGCGGTTGGTGCTATCGGCGGTGCGTTGTTGATGCACGAGGGAGAGGAGATTCGTGAGTTTCCTCCCTTCATTTGTTTTTGCTCTTGGCGTTCTTTTCTTGGAATTGCCAAGTCAAGCGAAGTCAATCTTCATTTCAGCATGGAATTTGGTGGCTGATCCTCAGGTGGTCTGTTAGACGACGAGTGGGATGAGAATAAGGAGCGCATCGAGGAGAACGTGGAGGAGTTCCCGGAGGATGCTGCCCGATGGACGGGCGAAGCGGTACGTACGCTGGATACATGTTCGAACCTTGAATATATTATATAAAAAAAGTCAAGGAGGTGCCAAAGCCAGAAAAGTGAAGATCCCAATTGCTAATGGAGTTTTGTTCTCGACAGGTCGGTGAAGTGGAAGCTGTGCCGGAACGGATCGAAGACGGCTGGGACCGCACCGAGGAGCGCGTCGAGGACGGTTTCGACAATGCTGTCGAGGACGTTCAGGAGTTCCCCGAGGATGCCGCCGGCTGGGTAGGCGAGCAGGTCGGCGAAGTCGAGAGATTCGGTGATAACATGGAGGCTGCGTATGATCAGGGTGAAGTGGAGGGCAGAGCGGATGACTGGTAATCCCTGCGCGCTCACAATTTCCCTTGTTCGCACGAAAAGGAAAGCTCCGTATATATATTTGAAGAGATATACAGATATCGGTTGTCCTTTCCAGAGTTTTGGACGTGTTGATTGGTCAGTTGTGTTTACGGAGATTTTCCGTAGACATTCTCGGCTATCCATCTTTCTCGCCTCAACAAATGCCTGGGATTATGTATAGTAAATTCGGCACTCCTTTTTATTTGTTTACTTCTGTTTATTTTACTACTGTCTGCTCATTATGCGTTTATCATCGTGATCGCCAAACATATCTCCTGAGGTACTTCTGTACTTCCCCGCATTCGTCCCGCTTACCTCGGTCTCGGTTGCGGAGAGCCATCTTCCTGTCAATCGCGCCAGCAATCGCGCCAATGTCCTTTCATCAAGGCTCTGCTGGCTCAGTGCCCGTGCCTTTCTCTTTTATATCACCACTCTGAGTCTGAATAATTAAATATTCTCAATAAGATATTGCGTGTCTGTCACCATCATAGTGCTTTCGAATCATGTCCGCATCTCCGCCTCTTGCAGGTATTCGAGTTGTCGAGCTTGGAGGAATAGCACCAGGTTCGTCTTTCGTCTACCGATCTGCTACATCGTAGATCACCTCGTACAAGATGTTAATGCATACTAATTCAACGCAAAAGGCCCATTTGCCGGACTCCTACTCGCAGATTACGGGGCTTCGGTTCTCCGCATCGATCGCCCCAGCGCATCGAGAGGCTCAGTCCCCGCTCCGGATCTACTAACGCGACACAAATCCTGCATCACTCTTGATTTGCGCGATGCCGCCTCACGGCCCGTCCTCCTCTCCCTCCTTTCCACCGCCGACGTCTTAATCGACCCCTTCCGTCCCGGCGTCCTCGAACGCCTGGGCCTGTCGCCCTCGGAAGTCCTGCTGAAGCATAACCCGCGTCTCATCGTCGCCCGCATGACGGGCTTTCGACGCGACGGAAAATACAAAGACATGGCGGGCCACGACATCAACTACATCGCCGTTTCGGGCGTTCTCTCCATGCTCGGCCGCGCAGGAGAGCCCCCCTACGCCCCGGGAAACATCCTGGGCGACTTCGCCGGCGGAGGCGCCATGTGCTTCTTGGGGATTCTGCTTGCGCTGATCTCGCGCTCGACCACGGGACGCGGCCAGGTCGTCGAGGCGAACATGGTGGATGGCGCTGCCTATCTCGCTACGATGCCGCGGCTGACGCGCAAGGGGCCTCTTTGGAACGCGCCCCGCGGCGAGAATCTCCTCGACGGTGCCAGTCCGTATTATGGGACGTACGAGACGAAGGACAAAGGAAAGTACTTTGCCGTCGGGGCACTGGAACCTCAATTCTACGCCGCGTTTCTCAAGGGGCTTGGTTTGAAGCCCGACGAGCTGCCGGCACGGGAAGATAAAGAAAACTGGCCTGCGCTCCGGGCGATCTTTGAGAAGCGGTTCAAGGAGAAGACGAGGGCGGAATGGGAGGCTATATTCGACGGCACGGACGCTTGCGCGACGCCCGTGCTGGAACAGGACGAACTGGAGAAGAATGGTTACGAGCAGCGGCTTGCGGTGCATTTGGTCGATACACCGGGTCTGCCGTTCAAGGCGGACGATGGAGGCTGGTCAGGCGGTAGCTTGGAACCTGATGCCGGCGGACAGGAGACGTTGAAGTCGTGGCTGGGATGGGAGAAAGGAAGACATTTCAATGTCAGAGAAGACGGCGCGATTGTTTGTGTCGAGAGCCGTGGGAACGCGAAACTCTGAACGTCCCAGAAAAGGAAAATCGCCCTGGGATTTTTGACTTCGCCGTTGATCCTGGTTACCATTGATCGGCAGATATTGTGTAGTGACAGTTTTTGGGATATCATCTCCGTTACTCTTCACGATTTTGAAGATCATCTGTTGCATCTATACTGCTTTGGAAACCGTTGAACGGCAGGTGACTCCGGAGAGGAAATACGCTAGGAAATGAATGACAAACTGAATTGGTCAGGTATCTGCGACAGATCGATTGCGATACCACCTTATTGTAGATCGCCAAGTCAGTTCGCTATAGGGCTGCATCAAGGATCGGCTCGGGTGCAGATGACTTAACTCTACTCCGTAAGACATTTCCCAGAAATAGCAGCAATGACGGCTGAAAAAAAACATTGGAGGATTGGATTACACCTCGTTCATGCATGAAATCTCAGTCGCGTGATTCGATCTTTCGGTGAACTATCGAATCACCCGCGGAACTTCCAAGACAAGTCCCAAACTTTGAGAAGAAAACGCGGGTCGGTAGACGAGCTGAGAAATTGGAAATTTGGGAGGGAAGATGCTGTGGGGATAGAAACCTCGAAACCGAAAAATGATGATTCGATGACTTTTATTTCTGTGCTCTGGTTGGAGGAAGTAATTCGGTGCGTAAGTCAGGCAATTGTGCACTAATCGCTGATGTTGATTTGATGTTGTACATGCTATAGCCTATGATGCTACCTAGGTACAGTGTTGGGGTCGATGAGACGTTGCAGTGAGATGTAACGTGCAATTCCAACTCGATCGACCTTCATCGAGTAGGTAATCCTCACGTCATTCGACGACATTGCACTTCTTAGCTTCCGAGCGGCGCTTAGGGCTGCCTCGACAACTAGAAACTAAGAGATAATGCTGCAGGACAATTGATGGTGTCAGATTCTTTGATACAGCGGTATAAAAGATAGTACTTGTGGCTGCTGAAAGCCCTTTCTTACGGAGAAAAAGAAATGTAAGCAGACAAAGGCAAAATACAACAACAAACATGTAAACTTCCCTCTTTTGTCTCTTTGACATTCCTTCAACATGACACAAGAAAAGAGCAAATGAAAGATTTTTTGTTTCATACACAAAGTGAATTCAATTCAATTTCAATCGAGCCCTGGTTCACTCCCTTCCAACAAAATCTCCGTACCTTCCGGTTGTTTCGACGAGGTGGAGTAGCTACGTCACTTAATAGGCCTTCGAATACAAGGTCTTGTAACGGCTGTCTGTCTGATACCATACCAGACTGTATCTGGTACCCCACGTGCTCCTTTTTTGTGGCGCCGGACTCTTAGTATTGTTTTCTAGCAGTAAATACTAAATAGTAGCGCTCCGTACTCCGTGCAGGGTCCAACTTGAACCTCCGTTTTGGTCTGAACCAGAGACTCAGAGAGCTTTCTGTTTCAGAGTTATGAGATAGGAGGTGTAAGAATATATTGATTAATTGTTATTACTTTCGGACGTCTCCTCCAACCCCGGCCCCCAAGCTCTAATACCTTATCACCCTGCGTGATACGAACATGGCGTGCTCAGACCATGTTTGACTGAGTACGAAGTACTTTCAACCAAACATACAGGGGCATCGGTCGCTACAGGATGACGGCTATTGGAGAGAGCAGTCCTACCTCAAGTACACACTTTGTAGATTCGCTTTCTAAGCGCCATCAGACAAACCTTGAAACCAGTGAACCATAGCTCTCGTTAAACTTCACTCCAACAGTACAACAGTACAACAGTCAAAGTTTCGATGGATACGAGTTCCAACTTCCCAGGCTCCGGGACTAGATTAGCGCACGCCATCAGTATCCTTCACCGAGGGGCGCATAGCGGCCGAGCGTTGTGTTCACGGCAACCCATGCCTCTCAGCCTAAAGGCGACTTGCATGATGGTTTCCATATGGGAGCAACTGTGATACCATAACTAAGACTCACGGGCGGCTGTGGGTTTCTCTTTCTGTCTTTCGACTTCTTTTTTATTATTTCTTTTTCCTTTCACTCAGTCCTTTCACTCAGTCCTCGCCTGGAGTCCGTGGATCTAACAAGAGAGGTTAACTTAGAACCAAGATCAAGGAACAAGGAACAAGGAACCGGATGTGAAAGAAGTTGGAAACTTCCCAGTCCACAAAGTTCAAAGCGCACATCGATTACTTGTTCCTATGCTAGGTTGCGGGTGATTGGCGCTGTATCGTACTCCGTACTCCGTACGATTTCCGTACCGACCCGGTCAATACGGTTCGGTTCCAGGAGTCCCCACTGGGTTTCTGCTTCGGCCGCAGACTGCAAGTTCAGGCCGCCCTTGACCCAACTCCAGCTTTTTGAACCTTGAGGAGGCACTGGCTAAAGTCTTTCTTTCTTTCCCCTCGTATCTATCTCTCCATCTATCTCCCCCTGATCTTCTCTGCAGTTACATTCTAATTCCCAAGGCCTTTACCGTTAGGTTGATTGCCTGCAGCAGCAAATTTCTGCCATTCGTGGGGAAAGGGAGACGGCCTTCTCAAAAGTCCCCTGCAGGAGACGTGAGTGACCCTTGGCCGCAGTTGGGTACCGCCAAGTACCTGTCCTCGTGTGGTCAAGCCTGTCTATCTTTCGTCACGACTTGACATCGCCGACGAATGGCTGTGTAGTCACTAGATTTCACATACTGGATCTCCCTATCGAACAATTTTCGCCTCACTGACAGACCCGGGAGTGGCGGATTAGACTGCATCACAACATCGGTTTGACGAAGTCGCAGGTATTTCGAAAGGCCCATCGATTCATTACAGTCTGGAACGTGAGCAAACTCTCCAGCATCTTTCGTGCCGCGAAATTGCGGACCAGACAGGTGGTTATCACCATCTAAGAAACTATATACACCACGGTGCTGGCCTTCCATGGCTGGCGTTCAATTACAACCCAACATGACCGAATATCGACTACCGATGCATGCACCCCCTCGGAAACCCGTTGGAGGGGTGCATCACGGATTCCCATATCAGACTTACGACGGGCATCGTCCCCAGCAGCTTTCCCCCCATCCTTCCACCCACAGCCGCACTCGAACCTCTTCCTCCCATGTCCTTCCCTACGGCAACAACCCTCAGTATTCCGGCGGCCCCTCGCCGCATCACACCATGACATCTCCCGCAAACTATCCGCCTTCGCGGCGCTTGTCCAGTGCTACAACCTCAACCAGCTCCACCGGTAATAACTACGCACCCGGCGCCAACTCCGACATTCGGCGAAGCTCCTCGTCGCGCTCAGGCAACGCTCAGCTAGGATATGTGGCTCTGATGCGAAGACAGAAGGCGACGGTTTGGTGTGATCGGGCACAAGCAGAAGATGCCCGGTTGCGAGCTCAGAAGATGGCAGACAAGAAGAGGGCGTATCTGGAAATCCATGGCGCGGGCGCCGGACGTGCAGGTACACTGGGCAGTGGCAAACTTAAGCATTCTGGCAAAGGAGCTACCGATTTCTCACCCTCGACCCTCGTGAGCGCTACTGTTCCGGTTCGCTTGAGTGCTAACGAAGTGGGTGATGGGGATGAAGACGATCGCAGTGACAGTGGAATGGTCCATCGTCGGACAGGTAGCGGCCGCAGTTCCCTGGGAAGCAACCATCGCTATCCTAGTGGATATCAGAGAAAGCCTGGAAGCATCAACTCCCCTCCAAATGAAAAGACCGACCTGCCCGAGGTTTCGGAGCATCCACCAACCGAGAGTCTAGGAGGAGAGAACGACTCCATCAACGAGGATGCTGCCACGAGCCATAGCAGAGGAAGTGATCAGGAGGATACCTTCGGAACTGTGGGCGACATGGCTGGCCCGAGTGCAGCTGTTGCAGCAGCTCACAAGGCGAAGAAGGCGGAGGAATTGAGACGCAGGGGAAGCGTGGATGATCGAACAACGTCAATGACCAGATTGTTCGTGGCCAATCCGGATCTCAGCGACTAGCCAGGTACCTCTGTTTTGGTCTGAGCCGTCACCTCTTCTTTAGCAGATATCTCTTTTTTGTTTCATTCGGCGTCGGGATGCGGAATCGGTTCGGTTTATCATTGCGCTCCAGCAGATTTTGCTGTGCTTCTTCTGGGGGGGTTCGTTATACTCTGATTTTGCGCTATTTTTATCTGATTTGCATTTGCTCTATTCCCCTTACTGCATGCCATTATTGCTACTGTTTGATAACAAACCGGCAGCATTGTTTATTTGGCATTTTATTCCATGCATGGAGCACCAGTCTAAGGCGCTCTTATTTTGACGTCTATCAGCATAATAATACTAATACCGACCTGTACATAGCAATTTCATGATATCCTCTCCTGGTCTCCAAGTTGATTTTGCACTGGTCACAATACAGTTACTTGACCAACAGAGACCTTTATTCGATCAGAATAGGATTCAATCTACTCTTATAGCAGGAAAGCAGAATTAATGCCGTTCAGACAGCCCTTGGCTTTGAATATAAAAGTCACCTACTACGTCCGTTTACCCTATCTGGTAATAGTTTTCAACTGGATCCCATTACAATATGGAGTAGTGTCCGATTATTGATTCCTTTTGACGAGTTAAAATAACAGTAACGTCTATCAACACAGCCACAGTTCAGCCAAAAGAGGCTGTGCTATGCTGATCATGTGACATTGCTGAGACGCGAGGTAGTCGCGAACATTCAATTAACGCGTCCGCAGCGGGCAACTGCCAGTGCTTAACGATCCACCCAAACACCTCCATACCACGGCCCAGCAAGATACTCCCTTCATTATCTGAGGGAAGACGATGTTGTGACGGCCATAACCACATTCCTATCATTCTAGCTTATCGCTGTTTGTTCCCTTTGTATCTTCCTACTACACATTCAACCATCTCGTCGATCACTCAAGGCCTCACAAGCTTCTTCTACGGGCCACGCAATTGATGCGCAGAGAGCTCAACCCCCTCACAGATCTCCCCTGTCGGTTGCCAGAGCTCCACCACACACAATCGGCACTCGAGAGGTCTTCATTAGAGCTAGAATAGAGGATGGAGGTGTCAATGGAGACGAATACCAGCCTTTCTCCCCTTCCTCAACAACCGTTCCCTACGTCCCCGAACACCCCAAGGAAACGTTCCTTCCATGAAGTTGACGCCTCAGCCCCTACCTCCGAAACCAAGAACCCTTCAGTACCCAGCAGCGAGGCAAACCAAGAGAACACTGCTCCCGTCAATTATGGTCCTTCAGTCAATGCTCCGGCGGATGTAGCCAACGACAAGCCTGGTGCTGTCGTTGGCTCATTGACACCTTCCAGTATCCTACCCACTATCGAAGTTGACGCGAAACAAGACATTCTCCAGCCAAGCACGCCGTCCGGTTCGGCATTGAACGCGATCCCTACCCCGAATACGAACGTGGACAACGCCCCTTCAACGCCTGCGCCCGCTGCCTCAACGGCTACCCCCGCGGCTAAGAAACGCAAACTTTCGCCTGCCAGCAAAGAGGCTAAGCAACAGGAGAAAGAAGCCAGGGAACGTCAGAGGATAGAAGAGAAAGCGAAGAAGGAAGAGGAGAAGCGGGTTAAAGAAGAAGAAAAGAAAAAGCGAGATACCGAGCGTGAGGAGGAGCGGAAGCGGCGAGAGGAGAAGAAGAAATTGAAGGAAGAGGAGAAGGCGGCTAAGGAGGAGGAGAAGCGTAAGAAGGAGGAAGAGAAGATGAAGAAGGAGAAAGTGAGTTTACTTCGTCAATGCTGTTAGGAGGTGGATGTTTGCGAGACTATGCTAATGGCTCATATTTAGTCGCAAATGAAGCTGAACGCTTTCTTCGCGAAACCCCCGGCAACATCCTCTGCACCGTCGTCGAATCCGACTTTCAGCACCTCGCCCAGGAAACCGTCCGCGGGCGATGGTGCTGGTTCGGAGGAATCTTCTAATGACAGCGCGACGGTCATAACGGATTATCAGCGAGCGTTCCCAGATTTCTTCTTGCAGTCCCATACAACACTTGCACCAATGCACAGATTCCAGCGTGATGCAGACGCTCTTAATCATATCCGCGCTAAAGTCGATGCCAGCTTGCAGAAGTCAAATGCGAACGATGAGCAAGAAGCTCCAATATTCCGTCCTTCGGAACTTTTCAATATGATTCCCTACAGACGTCGCTTTGGAAAACGGGTTGCCTCCGTGAAGCAGATTCTTCTCGAGATGCAAACTTTGGACAAATCCGTCGGTCTCCATGGAGCTACAGGTACCACAGCCGTTGCTAAGCCACACGAGCTTCTTAACAAAGTGACGATGAAGTCGCTCAAGTTCAGTGAGGACGTTCGCCCACCCTATCAGGGTACTTTCACGAGACCCCTCAGCGAGTCCTCTGCTGTCAAGCTTTCGCGGAACCCGTACTATCGCGGTTTGCCGGATACAAATTACGATTATGATTCTGAGGCGGAGTGGGAAGAGCCCGAGGAAGGTGAAGACTTGGACTCCGAGGAAGAAGAGGAAGGAAGCGAAGATGGAGACGACGACATGGAAGGCTTCTTAGATGATGAGGATGATGGCTTGGTTGACGGGAAGAGGCGGCTCATCGTCGGGGACTTGGAGCCGAATTGCAGCGGGATCTGTTGGCAAGAAAACGGTGTGCCGGCTGAGTTCGAGGCTTACAAGATTGAGACGATACTGGATTCAGTGTCTGGGCCAATCGACCCGTTTTCCACGAGTTACTGGCAAAAGCCCAAACCGGTAGACCAGGCGCCAGCAAAGAGCTCACAGCCGATTCCCTCTGGGCGCTCGACTCTTCATGCTTATGCGGTCAATTCGTCTGCTCATCTCTCTCAAGCAGCCGGTGCACCCAAACTTGCGGATGGAGCTGCTTTGACATTACAGACAGTCGGAAAGGCCAAACGGCCATTCCCTCCGGAGCAGCTGTCAGAGTTCAAGCAGGTGGTCGAAGGTAGCGATCTTACGAAGATGGGGTTGATTGAGATCTTGAAAAAGCGGTATGTTCATTGACTGAGCGTGGGTTGGGTGAAGACCTGAGCTGACGATTATATAGCTTTCCCAAGGTTTCAAAGGACGTCCTGAAGGACACACTCAACAGTGTCGCTGTACGTGTGGGACAGAAAGAGGCAGACAAGAAGTGGGTCTGCAAGTAATATCAGCATTTCTTTTTTTTTATACCGTGAGCATAAGGGACAATTGCATCGATATTTTAAGACGGGAAACCATCACAGCAATATTCTGGAGTTACGGCGCTGAACGTTCATTCAATCTCAATCATGAAAAGCGGCTTTGAATGATGATCTACTCTGCCATGGGCACTACATCGATTCTTGACTTCTTCTTGTTCGGCTTTATTTCTGTCCGGAGATTCAATTGTGCGGGCGGCCTTACAGGTCAATGGCTATGTCAGCGATTTTCGGGCTCTTTGTACGTCACACTGAGATACCATGGACGTTTTAAGATGATTAGAAGTGTACGTGTATTTGATTCGCTATGCGACAAGTATACAGAGATTCAAGCGTTATCTCTTACGTGAGTTCCTGTCCAGAGTCGAGTATTAACCAGACATTCGTTTCTATGCTTTCCAGCTGTGGACTTGCAATCCAGGTTGAGATCAATCAACACGGTTCGCTTTGAGAGATGATTCCGGAAGAGTATCCTCTGTATGAGCTATTTCCGCAAGATAGTCTAGAACTCTATGGATCATGGCTCTTATGTATGTATAGAAAGACATATATATCTATGACGCCAATCGATCAACAGCCTTGTCCGCTTCACCTAGGTACTTCGCAAGTAGTTTCCTATTCAATCCATCGTTTCTCTTCCCTGATGAGCCCTTCAACAAGTCCGATAGATTCTAGACGGGTCTACGAGCTTATTCCTGTACGTACGCATCGTATGTAAGTCGCGTATCCACCGCATCCCACCGAAATCCTGTCCGTTGCAGGACCGAAAGGAAGGTTGCTGCATCCGTTTAGAGTTTAGAGACCAGCAACCTAACGCTGGAGAAGTACGAGGTACAAGCACAAAGTACGATTTTTTTCGTGTGGACAAGTCATAGTGGGTGTTTTACTATGAGTATTGAGTTTTTGGGACCTTTTGACGTGGTTTTTGCCTTTTTGTACGGCGGTTTGGTTCTAGACTTGTTAATCGGCTGGTATATAGAAAGAGCAGGTTTTGTGAACTGGACTTAAACCTCGGCTTTTCTCCGGTATAAGGTTGTTAATGTTTATTTGGTGGTGGCACCTCCAAGATCGGTGCCTGTCTTTCAGCTGGTGTTCTCATGCAAGAGGCAAAGATGCCGAAAGTTTCTCGACGAACCTGGAAAATGAGAGATAAAAAAAAAATCTCAGCTGAGATTTCTCTATAGACTTACCGAGTGGCCACCATTACAATGGAGAGCTGAAAACAACGCAGTGGCACGATGGTTCGAGTGGAGAGTCAGTGACTCAGTATGATTCAGGTGTATGTAGTAAGTAAGTTAGTGTAGTGGAGTGTAGAAGTTACCATGTCGGGAGGAGTCATTGTTGGACACGTGCAATGTGGAACCTACACACTACATAGTACACAGCCTCGACGCATCATCTTTGGCCGTTCAACGAATCCGAGACTGTGTCGTAGAAGAGAGATGGAAGAGAAGAAGAAACCGGAGTCGAGACGGTCGGGCAGTAGGTAATAGGTATGATGCATCAACGGCAGCTCGGCGTCCAATGAGAACTGCTCTGGAGTAGGTTTTTGTTTGCTCTTACCTTACCGGGTACCTAAGTTACCGGGCAGGTATCCATGCTTTCCACCCCCATAACAAAATGAACTCATCCATCTCTAGGGACAGTGGAATACTTGTTTTATTTGATTTGGTTTTATTATAATATATTCTATCATCATTCTCTCGCAAAAATCGCTCCTCCAAGCGAATGAATGGAATGTTTGTGTGCGTGCCGTGGGACACACCAGCGTAGGCGAGGGAACAAATCAAAAGGGCAGGGCAGGGACAAGAGATGGCCGGGTATGATGCAGTGCCAGCACATCAACACCCCTCGCCGGTCATTCGACCCTCTTTGCTTTGTTGGCCGCGTCCACCCCGTTGGCCCTTCTTTTCTCCTGGCCATCTTTTCCGTCCTATCCAGATTCAAGGCCAGAAGCGATCTGCGCCCGGAAAAAGTCATGATGGTCCCTACGATCTGCACAGCGACTGATAAAGTAATCATATCGGAACCAAGGCGAGTCGGCGACAGGAGGCTGCTTCTCAGTTGACAGGATCCAGAATTACCCCATGCGCGTGAAGGAGACTTTCCAGAAAATCTTCTCTTTCGACCTATCAATGCCGACGCTGCCCACCCCCTCGTTCTTTTTTTCGAGCCGATCTGTAGTTATTGGAACTTATGTCTCTGTAGCCATATGCCCTCACCGGCTGTCGACGGGACGGTTTCAGCTGCATGCCTTGCATGTTCTGCGCTGCCAGTAATCATGTCTGTCTTTATGCCTTGCCTCCTCGTTCCGTCACCATCGTCGGTAAGGAAGGATCTCGAGACAACTTGGCTGAAGAAACAGGAGTGAGAGTTCATTATAATCGTCGAGGGATGGAGAGTACGGAGTGTGCCTACACCGCGATCGTGTACCAACTACCCTCGCTTTTTTCTTACTTCATCAAATTGCAACCCACACCTGGCCAGTGGCCACTGGCGCGCACGATAACACGCGTGTGCGTTGTCACTCTGTCTTTCTCTCTCTCCCTCGTTATTTTTCTGCCTCGAAAGGTTGTAAAAAGACTCTGTAACACCCGCCTCTATCTAACGGCGCCATCGCGCGCGTTGCTCATTGCCTGTCGAGTGTCGGGGAAACCAACGCAAATATCCCCCCTTGCCCCTCTTACAGTTCGTCCCCTGTTTTCAGATGGAATTAAATAACGCCCCCCGCGGGGCTCGAAATAGTTGTAGAGGATAACTGCACCAGGCCGATTCGAGTCACGGCGTGCGTCCCGGCCAGCCTGTCAAAGCTGCAAGGCGGACATTGGCCTCTTACGGGACCCAGAGGCCATCGGCCTTCCACCATACACGTTGGCTGCATCTCGTCTGCCAGGTTTCATTCGTGTTGAACTGGGCAAAAAGCGAAGACAGGAAGGGTGTGTTTTTCCCACCCCTCCGTTCATGATTCATCTTGCGACCCCGCTGGGATTTGCTGGCAGCAGCAGCAGCAGCTGGATCTCTGCAAGTCATCCATCGCGTTCGCTGGACAGCTGTCTCCACGGCCACTTCATCTACCCGGGTCCCGTTGATATCGCCGGAGGAGACCGTCAGATCGGAATTTATTACATCTTGGTATCGCTAGTGCTATTTCCCTTGTTCTTCCGTCGGATTGATCCAGAAAATCTTTATAAAAAAATAATAATAATTAAAAGAGAAAAAGAGAAGAAAATTCCTCAGAGGGCTGCTTTTTATTTGTGTTTCTTCTTTTTTTTTACCCTCCCCCCCTTCCGCGTGTTTGTTTCTTTGCTGTACTTTAGTTACCTCTTTTACTACCTGACCTGGCCTAACTAAACACCAACCAAACTACCACCCTAACGGTAACTTGCTCCTCCCCCACGTTTTTCGCCCGCCCTTCCTTTCCTTCCCTCCTGGAGCATTCAAACACTCCCAGTACAATCACTATCGTCGTCGTCTCTCTGAATCTTATGTGGATAGAACTCATAGACTCACACTTCCCGTCGCACTGTTAGCAGAATCATGCGATAGAGCAGAGGCATCTTGCGCCAGGGGCATCTTGCGAGCTCGAGTTGTCTTCTTGGCTTGGCCGGGAGACTGCCCATGGCAAGATGTTCGATGCCCAACATGACGGTCTCTCGTCGACCCTGGCATATGTGACCAGTATGTTGCAATCTGATTTGTCTCCTATATCTTTTCTTTCTTTCTTTCTTTGGTTAAGCTCCTCCCTTCTATCCCTTTTCTGTTTCCCTTCTAAAACTGCTAGTGGGTCGCGGGAATTGGTCTTTGCTGACTGCTCGGGTTCTCCTTAAACTACCCAGCCCTGTTCCGCTCTCCAGCTGAGGCCTCTTCACGATGTGATTCTTCGCATCGCCTGCAAGATTCTGCCTCCGTTTCGCAGCCAGCAGGAATGCCCACTGCTCTTTCCATCCCCGCCGAGGATGAGAATCACCGCCAAAATAATCCAGGAGTAGGGTTGGGGACGGGTGAGTCTGGAGACTCTGGCAGTTCCAGTTCCCAGTATATGGAAACCCCAGTATGCTCCAAGGATGAAGAACTCCCGACATCACCAAAGATAACCATCACCACCATGCCACCAGAGCCCGAGGGGTCTCCCAAAGTATCATTTGAGGACTTTGCCATTCGCTTCCGCCAAAGCCAGCACAAGCAGGCCCAGAGAAAGAGACTGGAAAGCCGGCTGTACGCCACCAAGGTGTCGATTGGGGTTTCCGCACGCTTGATCCGCGTCGGCGCGGCGATTCAGAGGGGCTTGGTGGAAAGCTTGAAGCACGACGACAAGCTCAGCTTCGTTGCCATCTACAATGCTCTCCATGACATCCAGGAATCCTGTGATTCCACATTCCGGCGCCATATCCACCGGCAGGATCCGTTGGAAGATTGGACATCGTCCCCCATAGAACCCGCGTTGGATCGTTCCCCGGACTTTTTCCATCAGCTGAGCCCCCAGTCCCGGGCTGATCTCCTGGATATCTTGCAATTTGTTCGCAGCGATCCGCAGTTTCTATTTGAAAGACTGTGCAGCTTGACGCAGTCTCAACTCACCGCCCTTGTGTCATCGACGACTTCCTTGGAAGCCGGTGATCTCGTTTTCTCTTCTGCATCCCGATTCCGGAGTCAATTTTCCTTGCCCAAGCGTAATGCTACCCAGTCCATTCATTTTAAAGACTGTGCCTTTGGTTTCGAGAGAACCGACCCTCTCTCTACCCTCCTTTTCAACTCGTTCGCTGCTCCGCTGGATTCTGATATGCCCGAAGCTCGGCTGCGCCTGGATGTGTGGTCGTCCGTCTGCGCAAAGCTAATTTCCCATGGCGGCAGTAAATATTATCCCCTTATTGGGCACATCCTATCCTCCTGGGCAATGTGCAGCGACTGGAAGGCCAGACCAAAATTTGAGCTTTATCTTATGGACATTCTGCAAACCGGCGCATTTCTATTGGAGCACATAGACACCCCGTCTGGCCTAAACTTTGATGCGGAGCCCTTCGACCCATTAAGAACAGATGTTGCCGGAGAATTCTTCGCATCTGCAGTGAACGGCTTGTTTGAAATTCTTGATGACCCGGACGGAGGCTTTCCACGAGCCATTCTGGATTTTGGCAGTGCCGTTTATGCCAAGCTGAACCATCCTGAGAGCCGCGATCGT
The DNA here is from genome assembly GCA_027569715.1 of Hamigera avellanea. NCBI lineage: Eukaryota > Fungi > Ascomycota > Eurotiomycetes > Eurotiales > Aspergillaceae > Hamigera > Hamigera avellanea. Next base: position 47,631 of record JAPDKU010000062.1, on the reverse strand, counting down.
TTCCTCGAATACCTATTCGTCCAGTGGTTCTTTTCCAAGTTCCTCTACGGCGCACTGACCTACCCCGAAGTATGTCCTGCTGATATGTTTCAACGCGAAATTTGCTGAGATATTTTTATTAGATTCACGGTCTTCTGCTCGATTTCCACATCAGCAAAGATGCACGAGAGAAACTCTTGGGCCAAGTCGGGCTTCAGGCTTATTCTCAGGTTTTCGCGGTTTTACGCTCAATGTACGTCCACTTCCCGCTCGTGTTTGCTGTCTAAATCTCTCACCGCACCTGATCTGACGTGCTTCCTAACTTTGTATCTACTTTTTAGGCCTCACTTTTCCATTGCTCGTCCTAGTGTCAGGCAAAATGTCAAGAACATGCTTTCTCGATTCAGGAGCACGGCTACCCGAGTCGCGTCAACCTCACATGGTTCCGCATCCAAGACATCTCCGCGTCCTGAAGCCGAGCGCGACTCGCCTTCTGCGTTCCTGATGCTATCCGCTACAGATGTTCTGACCCTCCTGAATGCTCTTTTCCCCAGGCCATATTCTCCTCTGCATAGTCCCCCCACACCTTCCTCTGAAATCTCTGCGCTATCGTTCGCTTCCTTGCAGCCTCAAAATGAAAGGTCGGGACCCATCTTCGAGCCCGGTTTCTTCCGACCCAGAATCGATAGCACTCCGAGAGAACCCCCCAACCGCAAGTCGATCTTTTCAGAAGAGATGAATTTCTTGTCTCTTCCGGAGAATTCTCTAAGTCGAAATGCAGATCGAATCCGCTTTGAGTTGTCTGACATGGGCGAGCTTGATGATCGATCCAGCCCAGACCATCCCTCCACTGAAGACTGGGCCATATTCTCCATTACGCAACATGGCAACCGTCTTGCCTGGGGTCTTTTTGCCGACGTCCAACCCAGCATCCAGGACAATTCTCTCGATGACATCCAATCCACCACCCTGGGTATCGAAGACAATTACGAGGCTCTGCAAACAGCCATAGTGAAACTAGTCAAGGAGGACGATCCGAGCGACCGCCTGCAATACCATTCACGATATCAACATGTCCCGCAGACATGCTACCTGTCTCTGAAGCAAAGGTTCGACCGAGCGATGTCACTTTGCCATGAACAGTGCGATTTCATCGGTGCACATTATTGGTGGAACGCCTCACGGCAGCTTCTTCAGGGTGTGGACAAGTCCCCGTTCCGCATCGTCGATGACTCCTGGGTTCTCGATCCGATGCATGCTTCTTGCATCCGCTCTCTCAGCACGTCACGATCTGTCATTGAGCGCTGCGAAGACGATTTTGTCACCCTCAATCGGAATATGCAACAGTTGCAGTCAATGGTGAAAGGAATGATGGCCACCGTGGCTAAGCTTCGCAATAAGATGTGGTACATGACGGATGTGAAGAATTCAATGAGATATGAGGATGCAAAACATGTGGCGCTCGCGTTAAAAACGATGAGATACTCGGCTCGCCTTTCTAGGCAGACTCCAGATGAATACCGATCTCGCAACGGCACAAGATCTTTGGCCAGTGCCCTGCTCCAGAAACCGGAAGTGCAAGTTATGAACGTCATGAGAGCGCCCAGCAGCCAAGGTGGGCCGAACAAGCTGTCGGATGAGCAGGTGGACCTTACTCGAAAGTGGCTATCGCATAACGGGATCGACAACTTCTGTAAAGGTGAGGAAAGAATACATCGGTTCTGCTACGAGGTCAAGACGAGTATCAGCCGTTTAGTCGGAGAAACGATGACTGAAACTCCTGTGCTCTGGGCCAGCGAATTGTTTCAGAAGGAACGAGCGAAGTACGAGGGCTTTACCAACCGCAACTACCTCAGCGTCTCAAGTGCTTCCAGCATCCGGCCTTCAAGCATTGTCGGCGAGGATACCGTCTCTTCGCCACAGTTTAATGGTATGCATTTCCGCCCGTCGGACTCGATTTCAAGATTCAACCAAGACGTCACTCCGTTAGCTCGCAAACCATCTTTCCAGAGCCTAAACTCAGACAAGTGGAGGTCTCCTCGAGACTTCTCTGCGACGGACACGTCCTCGATTGGAGACTCCCCGGGAAGAGCTGCATCCAGCTCAACCGGTGATACTTGCAGCACATTCTGGTCTGCACCACACAACCAGGCACAGTACGCAGCAAGTGCATCGAGTCTATACTCCCGTCCTCCCTCCATGTTCAGCGATACCGTAGCACAACCCCGCCGTGTCGAACGCAATTCACATGGAAAGGCCGCCTTTTTGGATGATTTGAGACAGACACTGACCAGTTTACTCTTGAGTGATCTGGGCTCGCCAGTGTGGAGCTGTGGAAGTGAAACAGATGCCTGGTTTTCCAACGCTCTGCTCCAGAAACGGATTCAGGCGCAGATGGAAAAACGAGCCCGGATTCAAAAATTCTATGCCGAATATGACGAACGCCTGAACCGTCTCGCTACCCAACGAACATTTCCACTGAATAGTCGACGGAGTCGATCTCTGGGACCCGATCCGTGCGGGCACCGGCTCCCGGACGAGGCCACCGAGGCCGCTGGAAGTGGGCATGTTCAACAGGAACCGGATGCCCAATTTCCATTCTCATATCCAGCGGTTTTCCGCCAGTTGATCGATGTCTTCTCCCGTCAAGCTAATCCGTACGTCAAACTGAACGCTTTGCGGGATCTGAGGGCGCTGGTCATAGCGTCATTGAATTCATCGAATGATGACAAATCGCGGCTTCGCACTTACAGAAAACCATCTTGTGAACGAGTACGACAGGCCGGTGTTCCGGGAAGTCGACCTACGCGTTCTAGTTTCTCGGAACCGGGGATGGGCCAAACTACAGACAAGCAATTGCTCCAAACACCCTTGTCTCCGGCAGCAGAGTCAATCATCTTCGACTCCCAACCATCTGACTATTCCACTCCCACCGAAAATCAGATAGTGGACACGTTGAGTAATCTTATTTTGGAGAACAAACCGAAGACCCTATTTAGGGACTTGCAATTCATTTCCGCCTTTGTGTCGAGTGACATCCTGAACAAAACTGATAGCGGAACTGCATTCTTACAATTCGGGTTGGCGGCGTTGAGCTTGAAGGACGAGGTCTGCAACAGCATGGTTGAAATCGCAGACCGAATCGTTTCCCAAGAGCTCGGCCGACGCCACCTGCCACAAGGGTATGACATGAATCCGGGCCCAGGAAATGCTATTCAGGATGCAGCCGGGATGTGGATCATCACTGCGAAAGAAGGAAACCCGGTTGCTCAACGTGAGCTTGCTATACTATATCTGACTCACCCGGAACTTCTTCCTCGAGTCACGCTACCCTTGACTCTGCCTAGAGATACATTCAAAGCTGAGATGATGTATCGCCGCGATAAAGATTCCAAATCGGATCCCCAAAGCATGTGCCTCGCGCTGCACTGGATGCAGTTGTCTGCTACCGGAGGTGACGAGCTCGCGATGAACCGCTTACGCGAGCGGGAGGAATTCGAATCCATTGCTTGAATTGCGTTTTAACTTTCATATTATTATTTTATTTACTCTTTACTTCTTTTTATCCTTCTTATTCGATACCATCTACAACCAGCTGGGTCATGTTTCAACCTCTTTGGTTTTAATCTCTTTGAACTAATCTTCTTGCAGATGCAACCATCTCATTCCCTCTTACCCTCCTTTTGAAAAGATGGACAGGGCTTCGTGCGCTTTTCTGTAGCTTTCTGTTCATTACAGATCGTTGTGAGATTTCCTCGTGGCTCTTCGTCTGCTCCTGCGTGACTGCGCCTTGTTGCCACCTTGAATACCTCCAAGGATGGAACTGTCGTCTTTTTAAACTATTCCCCCTCTGCGTTATGCGTTTTTTTTTATATGGGAGGCTTCCTGCCACATCCTTGGTACACGATTTGCTCGTTCTCATTTACAGTTCAGGCTCCTGGAGTTCCATGTCTTAAACCGAACTTTGAAAGACTACAGGTCTGGCGGAAATCTGCTGTTCTGTTCTCTTGCCTCCCTTCTTGCTTTGTCTATGATTCAAAACCGTGTCTCTACGGCGTCGATTTCTGATGGTTGGTTAACACTTTGATGGAGAGTTCCTGTCCACTATTTGTCGTCGTGGCGAACCTGAGAATACTCGAAGCAAAGGGGAACCTATCTCTTGCTTTCAATCAAATACAATTCAAATTGGGAAAATCTCAAATGACAAGTAGCGCTTCGAATGTAGACCAATTTGACCGTCACGGTCATTCCCATTCATACCTTCATCAGGTGGTGGTGATTGATACCTTTGACGACGGCCGTCCCTCTCTACGTCATCGGGCTGCAGCCCCACGTGCCAGTTCAGATGAAACAAACAGAATCCGACCCTTTGTCTGCAATCCAACCCTGTAATTAATTCTGGACGGGAACATCGTGCATTTTGGCCGAAGTCTGACATATACCTACCAGTATGTTCTGTCCCTCTCCCTAGCCCTCTCTTCTCCTTCTTCACACTCATGTCGGGTTCTCCGTTGAACATTCAGCCTTCAATCACTCTTCGAGGTTCGTGGGCTGACACACCCCACCACTTTCATCACACCTGACAGCCTTAGCTCAGCCTCCACAGTCGCTGACCTCTTTCTGGGTCACAGAAAGAGTCACAGCTGAGACATACTTTCCTCTTTATCTGAAATATTCTTTAAAACGCGATCTTGTTCTTCCATCTCCTAGTCTTCTTTCCCTCGCCTTGCCAACGGTTTACCTGTGATCGCTTGAGGACTGGCCGTCCCACTCAGAATGACCATGGCTCATCATCTCACTACAAAGGCGCACAGCACAGAGGACGTTCATAAGAGGCCGAAAGGTAACGACGATTTTTCTGTCCCTTTAACTCCATTCTGTATATCTCGCGGGGGAAAACAAATACAAAGAAAATAAAAAAAATTAGAAGCATGGAACCAACCTCGTGAATGACTTCATGCACAGAAAATTTTGGAGAACAGTCTGAACTGATCCGTATTCGGTTCTACTAGGCATTCTCAAGAACTCCAATTCCTACCAGATCCCTCTAACACCCCAGCCGAACCACCCGGTCGCTACGCCTACCATCGCAGAACCCGTCGACACCAAGGAAATCACCCTTCAGAACACACTCCAAAATGCCGGTCGTCGCCGATCTTCCTCTAACGCTCGCCCTGGATCCTCGTCTCGACGCCAGTCTCTCGCCAGCATTCACGGCCACGATGACAATTCACCCCGCTTGAAATGGGACGAAGCAAATCTGTACCTGACAGAGCAAGAGAAAACGGCGAAGATGAAGATCGATGAACCAAAGACGCCTTATGCGCCACACTACGATCCAGCAGAGGACGAGGAAGAAATGGCACTCGCCGAAGCGCAGGAAAGCTTGCTGGATGCACAGAACGTGGTGGTCGACGAACTGGACGACAAGGCAAAGAAAACTCGCAAGAAGGGATTCGCCGAAGACGACATCCCTGATCTTGAGCTGGGTGAAGCTGAAGATTCTTTCGCGACATCACAAGCGGGTGGCGAGACTCAGCGCATCTTCCGTGAGCGAAGTCTCAGTAATGATTCCCACAAGAGCGAGAAGCATGTTTCCTTGGGTGCGGATGGCAATGGCGCTACGGACGAAGGTGGTCACCTTATGACTACCGAGGAAGCGAAGGAGAAGCATCGCCAGTTCGAGGAACAAAGGAAGAAGCATTATGAGATGAGGAATATCAAGGATCTTCTTGCGTAAGTTGCTCACCCTCTTTTCCTGACCGATCTTGGCCACTGTCCTCTGGTTTTCTGTGCCATCAAAAGCTGACAACTTATTTGGCTAGCCATCCCGAAGAGCTGGACACCATGGAAGAAGATGATGACGATGACGATGACGATGACGAAAATGACAACTCGGCTCTTGCGCAACCGCCTGCGGTCCCGAAGATCCCAGAGCGTTTCATCAACGGCTGGAAACAGTAGACAAACCCCTTCCGGTTGATAACATATCTATGTACTCACTTACAACCTCGCTTTCTTACGACGTTCCCATGTATATTCCCCAGCGATCTGTCGGTTCTATATGGTGGCTTTTTGTTTTATTTCATGTTCCGATACCTGCGAAGCTAGTTTTTGCGTGCTCATCGCATTTTTCTTCCTTGCTCGACCAGATTTCACCAGGACTGAGAACGGGTGTCTCTATTTTCGTCCCTATGAGATAATCGATTGCTAGCCTGAGCAAGTAAATTTACTATGCCTAGAAAATAAGCTCAAACTGGTTTTCTCTTGTGGATTTTTAGATCTTTAGAGAGATCCTGGGTCCCGCCTCCAACGAAATTATTATTGTGCAAAAAAAAAAAAAAAAAAAAAAAAAAAAAAAACTAAACCAACTGGGTCCGCTAGATAGACTTATAGGAGATTAGAGATTTCATCACTGTTGAAGAAAAGACGACGGCTCTCGATCATTGTCAATTTTCTGCACATACTTTCAATTGTTCAAAGACGAGGCTGCGTCAATGAGTCCGTGATTATTGATACATATAAATTCCACGGGGGATACGCGATCTATTTTTTTGGTTACCCACGGCTAACCCCTAGAACATTACCTGCCGCCGTTTCCATATGTACATCTTCGAAGAAAATAAGATGGTTACATAAAAAGGGGGGGAGGAAAAAAAGAAGGGGAGGAAAAAAAGAAGGGGAAAGAACGGACTAATGGTTTTTGCTTTGGAATACGGAGTATATCCGGACTGATCCCGAAGGCATATGCTAAGCTTCTCTCTACTGCAGTAATCTTCACCTTTCGAATTGCAGTCTGTAGACTACATACAGGAGTCACTTTTCCAGGTTACGTTAGGGAAAGGGTAGTTGATATGTATATCAAAAGATAATTGGGAAAGACACCTCTAGTGATGCTCAATGATGCTCCTGAAATTCCAGGAACGAATAGTTGAAATGGTACGGAGTACATATCTACTCGAGTCCTGGCGCCCCGGGCGGAGTCTTCTATTGTGGACTATATGGAGCTAACTTAAATATAGAATGCCACTTGCTTCAGCTTAACAGGCACTATCAGTACTCCGTATTCTGCGGGCGGTGACGGTGGATTATTGGATCCGGTATAGCGTGCCGAATTGGGGAAAGCGCCTCGCTGCCGCTTGGCATCGTGGTGCGTGGTCTATAAAGATGGCCTTCCGCCCGTCTCAGGATGGCCATCACTCGACGCTTTTTTCGCGCCCTTTAACAGCTTTAACGCAGAATTGTCGATGATGGGGGGCGAATCATCGGTGAAAAGGTGCTCATCTGTCGGGCCTGTGGCATACTGTTAGTATGTCAATTCCTATGCTATTCGAGAGGGGACGTACATGGAGCCGTGACGAGCCTCTTTCCCCCAATCGCGAACTGTGCGAATGCACAGGGGTAGGGGATCAGTGGCTCCACGACATCGCCAAGATGGTTGTACTTCTCAGCCGGAGGCACTGCTCTAGCCCCATGGGCGACGGCCTGGGGCAGAACGTTGAGCAATGCCTCCGTCATCCGAGTCTGCCCAACATTGCCTCTGCTGTCGTCCATGTAACGACCGCGTGCACCTATATATGGCGAGAACAGTTCAACGACGTTGTCATTGGATCCTAGTCTTTTGCTCCTGACGCAGCGGGTATCTCTATTGAATGTTCCCAATGGAGATGGTCGTGACAGTCCACTGTGAATCCTAGGTCAGAACCTTCGTTTGATTCTGATATGACCCAATCGTAGATCACGACCTTCGATTCTTTTCCTTGCGTGGAGTCGGTCGTAACCACCGTCGGGATCTGATCCGCCTTCAAAATGCCGGCCTTCTGCATGCGGAACAAGGACTGGCGAATTCTGGTGACTTGAGCAAGGTAGGGTGTTATCACAGTGATGTCCTTTCCCTTGTAACCATCGTGCTTCGCGATTGCGAGGATCAGGCCCAGGATGAACCTACGATGTTCATCATTGTACCGAGAGTGACTCACATCGTCGACAATGCAGGTTGACCCACCGTAGGGCTAGATGTTTGTGTCAAGAAAATGTATGGAAGATAAAAGTACTCCGTCGACACTGGCCTCGATGGGAGTGACATAACCGATATCGTTGCGTTCAGCTCCTCCCTATAAAAGACCAATCACGCCTCCCACACTCGTGGATATAAACGCCCCAGAGTCCCCTGGCTCTGCAAACGGTTTATCGGAAATGCTTGTAAATATATGTCCTATGTTGTGATTAGTCTTAGTCCTCCATGGACTGGGTCAGGCTCTCTGGTGATTATAATAGACTTAAGTCCATCAGATCTAGCCTGGGTGATGGATACAGTCGCCTTTGGGGCCCAAGTCAATGGCAGCAGCTTCTTGATCAGGTTTGCCTCATTGTCTCGGAGTTTCACAATGAAATGGGCGTTCTTCCGCTGTGTGCCTGTGTACTCCTTGATCTCATCCGAATCGCGCGGCTTTAGGGCGATCAGTTCCTGCAGACTCCAGGTATTGCCTTCAGCTGGATGCCAGGCAGAGCCTTCAGTATCAACATGATTATCCGACACCATGATAGACGGGTTGCTGCGGTAATGATCAGCCTATGGTCCTGCGAGACACGATTCGAGCCGACAAAAATACAACGGGGAAGACGACTTGGATCTCGGAAGATCTTACTTACTGAAGGTGGGGAAGATATGAAAGGTAGGGAGAGTACAGCGAGAGGTGACTGGATTGCTTCCTGACTTGTCAAGTTAGCCAAACGTCACATGCTGGCACAGCTAGAAGCTGAGCTTCTTTTCCGCCTCATGGGCCAGAAACAATTACTTACCTGCTGGAGAGGAGGGTTTATTGGGAAGAAACGAAACGAAGATAGAGGTTGAGAGGAAAGGATAGGCAGAGGCTTTTCACACCAGGTCTGGTAAGTGAGGTTCGATGGTCTTCCGACAAGGATCGAGGACTCCACCGAGCTTCCTTTACACCATGATGCAAAAACCAATATGAGAGATGTAAATAGGAAAGGTGAAGAAGCCTCAAGATATTGGAGAAAGGGGATGGGGCGTATGGAAGAGGTGAGGTATGATGGGAATGAGATATAGAGGGAGAGGAAGAAGAGGATGGGAGGAGAAAGAAAAGGGGGATTGGAGGTGAAAAATTCTTTCACTCTATAGGAGGGGGAGTGAATACCTAAGAGTTTTCTATTACTCTTATATTATATTGGTTAATTCCTCCCAGTGAGTTCCTTCCAGTAAATTCTTCCTAGTGAATTCTTCCCATTATACTATAATGAGAGCTCTTCCTAATTCCATCTACCCATTCTCACACCTGTGATTTAGATATCATTAAAGACACTAAATATATTCACAGAACCTCTTTTAGGTAATAGGTGCACTTAAGACCTCTAATCCCAATCTACCCCCGCTTCCCTATTCAAAAACACCTAGTCTTCTTGCTTTAACTCTTATTTTCTACGTTCGTCTACGATCTAGCAGGCCACCTTGCCATGCACTGCCCATGGATTCCTGAGCACAGCTCTTAACAGAGGGAAAAGCTGGGATGGTGTGAAAGTGACTATGCCTGAATGCCGTTGCCATCTAGATGAACCGCTTTTCCCAGCTTCTGATGCATACGGTTGTTAGGACACTCCTGGAGAACGTCTTTACCTGACTTACATAGCACTTCTTATTCTCCGACGGATTACGTGGAGGACTACCCGAATGGCAGTCCATAGGGTTAATAAAAAGATTATATCTTCTAGTACAGTACTTCCAGCAAAGGAATCTCTAGCTGATGAGGCCATTTCAACATGCGGTAATCTAAAGAATGTGATATTCTTTTCGCCTGATCGATAACACTAACAAGATCCTGCAAGATATATTGGAGATCTAAGATACGGAAATAAATACAACTAAAAATAGTAGCCTATATCCTATCACCCTCTCGCGTGGCATTTTGATAGAATGCCTTCTTGAAGAAGCGTGTTTCGGCCTCCATACAGGAATTTAACGTACTTGGCCGACATCGCTCGGTATATTATCATTTACAACCTAAGCAGATAGCAATATCAGCTAGACTGTATGATGCCTTGTGAGGCCTAATTAGAGTAAGTCAATTCGTATTGTGATGCCTGAGGCAACAAACTCGCAACTGTTACTTTATTCTTTCGCTCACTTCTTCCCTTCCTCCTTCTCTTTTCTACCACCACCTTTGGTCCCGTTCGATCTTTATCACGGTCTTTACTTTGCCTCTTTCCTGATTACCTTCTATCCCCTATTCGCTGTTTCCTATCTCCCAAAATCGCTATAGACTACTTATATTCTTTTCATACCTTTCGAGTGTCCACTACACACCATGCATCTTCTCGAAAGAATCAAACACGACCTTGCGACCAAGGGTTGTGGTCAATACTCCCTTGCGATCGGTCAGTTCAATGAGACCAGATTCTACGAATCTCTCGACTCGCTATTGGAGCAAACGAGGGCTCGGTATATTTACCCATAATATTGCGTGTAAGCTCTGACAGGAACAATGAAAGCCATTGTTCCAATTCTTTCACTCAAACTCTTCACGTCGAAATGCCAACATGGATACATGGGAGCGGCTTTGATTGGTTCAACGATTGGCTAGTCGAGATGAGGGTACAAGGATACATCGGCCGCGGATCGTTTCGTCCTCACCCCAACGTTACCTTGAAAGGGTTCAGTGGCCGCTTTTCCGAGAGGTATGTGGCCTACAGTCTTTCTGTCATATCAGCATGTACTAAGATTGTAGTTCAAAAATGCCGGATTGTTTCATTGTCCCAGATGACGGAATATGGCCTATGAGAATTTCCATTGAACAAGTCGGAGAAGGCACATCTGGAGATGGGCTGTGGATGCCTTCGAGAAGGGTGAACTGCCTCAGAAGCACGGGCGTTCCAGAATATGATTACGACTACGAAGATAACGGAGAGGGTCTTCATTTGAATCGGGAAGAACCAATCGAGGTAGAAAAGAGGTTTTCATTCCTGTCCGGTGGGTCAGCTCGCCGTCCGAAGTATGCACGGCGCACTGGGTTCCTCTGTGTGTTGCTCTCGAAGTCGGATACTCCGAGACGTATGACCGGCTAAAAGCAGATGCGGATCTCCTGCTGGAAGGCTCTCAGGGCAAGATCCGTGTGGAAATACTCGTGAAGCTAGGCCCACTGGGGCCGAATGATACGCACTGCCAGACTGGATATGTTGAGATTCACGAGTATGATCCTGCATCTGGTGTCACGATCCACTCCATTGGGAACATTCAATAGAGATAAACCGCTGCGCCAGGGACAAAAGACTAGGATTCAACGACGAAGTCGTTGAACTGTTCTCGCTATATATACAGGCGCCACGCGTGGTCGTTACATCTGGGACCAGAAAGAGAGGTCGCAGAAAGGTAATTCTAATGCATGGCTTTCACTCTGCACGATTTTGACATGGATTCAGACACTCTATCCGATCCCGAGAAACCATGCTCAGCAGCGTATCACATCGCAATGGGAGGATATCGTTCGAGACGCACCGAGCGCTTTTCCAGCCCACGCTCGGATCCTTTAACGACGGTGTCCTAATGCCCATACCTTTCAAAGACGAGACGGATCTCAGCGGATTGAAGTCCCTGCCTTACGGCATGTCGAGAAAAGACAGAGAAGCGGCGGATAAAATCTTAGACCCGTTAGTCGAAGCAGGTGTCTTCGAAAAGGTCCCTATGGACCAACCGTGCCCGATCGCCAGTCCCGGTTTCATAACCTGGCGTAATGGGAAGCCCAGATTCGTGGTATACCTGCGCAAAGTTAACCTGAAACTTATTCCGCATGCATATCCACTCCCAAAACAGGATGACGTGCTTGAATCGTTGGGTGGAGCCGCAGTCTTCTCTTCAATGGATATCCTCAAGGGGTTTTACCAGCAGGCAATCCAACCCTCTGATAGATGGAAGACGACCTTCGTCACACAGCATCGTGGTCTAGAAAGAATGAGAGTCTCCTCGATGGGCCTAGCGACCAGTGGATTTGCTCCTCGTACGCCCAGCACCATCTCCGCCTCCGCCTTTGATGCTCGATGAACTTCGAAAGTATGTGGATGTTGGACTTAAGAGACACACATCTTTAGAACAGATATTTATAAGACGGTAGCGCCGTCTTTAAATGCTTTACCTGTACAAGTAGGCACTTCTGGTGTACGCGCCAGATACATTAAAGCATCGATCGCCCTATCAGTCCAAGAAGGCCCTATAACAAACTTAATATAGTCGGCTTCGGGTCTCTTTGGCACCGACGCACAGCGCGGAAACTCCACGCTTTCAGATTTAAAGACCACGCACAACCGTGGTCTTTCCGCCGTCACCCACAATTACTCCGTATGGAGTACTGAATCTGATGCACCTATCTCCTGCAGGGTGATACGTGTCGAAACAGAAGCGAGGGATATGGAATAAAAGAAAAAAGAAGAAAGTTCTTTGTCCCTTCGCTATCGAAGAAATAAATACACTCGTTCCTTCCAAGGGATCCTGGAATATCCCGGAATCCCACGGATTTCATTCACACGGGGAGTACATGAGCCAGCTTGAGGGAGTATTATTATTCATTCCGTAGTGGTCCGATAAAGGAATCTGCATTATTGAAATTTGAAAGTCTTTGGAGAGTCGAGACGAGCTTTAGTCATGGCTCCACAGTGCCATGACATGATAACTGTAAAAGGGGATGCCACAAGGAGTGCAAGACTACTCCACGTTTGAACCTATGAAAAAGTCAAGAGGAATGACGAAGCTCCAGTTGACACTTGACAGGGGATGAAGCTCAGAATGGTAGTGAGGGACCGAGGACTAGTCAACGTGGTCAAGTCTTATTCTTTCACTACCAGTTCCCCTTGCAGATGAGGGAGCAGACACTTCAAGGCTTTCCTAATAATAAAGGTCCTGCGCAAGGCAAACATCAATGGTGTTTGGTTGCATGTCGTTGGGAGTCAATTGCAGCCAGAGAAAAAGCCTGGGCCTGCCCATCGGAGGGCGCCCAGTGGGCTTGTTGGCCCGAGCTCCCCAGCCTAAATTCCATGGGGTCCTGCGATTATTGTTAGCTAGCCTGTTAGGTATTTATTTGGCGGATCAGGATGACGGGCACTTTTCCCTTTTCCCTTTTCCTTTTCTTTAATAATGAGAACTTGATCCCCTGATCTCAATAGTCTATCATCTCACCTTCTTTTCTCTTCATCTAGAGTGAATCTCTCTTTGATTTTTAGTACATAGTAAGCAAGACTCCACCATCTCGCTCCCCTCCTGAGAGACAATCCAAGTGTACACCTCCTTGACGCTCCGTTGTTTATGACATGTGATTCATGTGATTCATGTGATTTTCCATTCATTACTTGAGCTGCCTCTGCCTCGAATCTTACTTTCTTGTCTATTTCTCCTTCACAATATACGATCAACGTTCCCCATACTGTCGTCATTCTGTCGCTGCATTATTCTACATTCGCACTGATTGACTCCTGAATCTGCTCTAGACCACCATCATGTCTGAACAGCTAACCGATAAGGCCACAGCGCCTGCTGCTCCTGCAGTTCCTGAGCCTCAGGCAGGAGACAAGGTCGCGGAGCTTGCGACGAATGGCACCGCTGCTCCAGACGCGCAGCCAGCGGAGAAGCCCGAAGAGACTGTCACTGCTGACAAGCCCGCTGAGCAACCTGCGACCAATCCTCCCGCAACCGAAACCACCGAAACCCCCGCTGCCACCGAAGAGCCTGCAGCCCAGCAGGAGAATGTTGAGGAGTCGAAGCCTACGGAACCTGCTGCCGAGCAACCTGCCTACCTTGCCAGCAACCCTGCCTTGGTTCAGTTCTTCGAGCGACTTCCCGCCATTCTCTCCACCGCCGGACACAGTGAGATGTGGGGTGTGCCCTTGAAAGACTCCAATGACATCCCGACCGTCAACGTGATGATCAAGTTCCTTCGTGCCAATGAAGGGAATGTGAAGCTGGCCGAGGAGCAATTGACCAAGGCTCTTGAATGGCGCAAGACAATGGACCCTCTGTCTCTGATCGACCGCAGCTACAGTGCCACCAAATTTGGCGGTCTTGGATACGTTACTATATACAAGGAGTCCAACACTGTGGCTACGTGGAATATCTACGGCGGTGTGAAGGACATCGACAATACCTTCGGTGATATCGACGAGTGGGTATCCTTGTTATACGATACGCGGGAAATCTATAGTTCTAACAACCCACTTCAGATTCCTCCGGTGGCGCGTTGCGCTTATGGAGCTCGCTGTCCAGGATTTGAAGATGGCTGAAGCCACTTCGGTGATCGACTACGCTGGCGAAGACCCTTACCAGATGATCCAGGTCCACGACTACCAGAACGTCAAGTTCTTCCGGTCGAACCCTTCTCTTCGCGCTGCCACCAAGAAGACCATCGACGTATTCGCCACGGCTTACCCCGAATTGCTCCGCGAGAAGTTCTTCGTTAACGTTCCGGCCATTATGGGATGGATGTTCGCCGCGATCAAGGTTTTCGTCAGCAAGAACACCACCCGCAAGTTCCATCCCATCTCCAACGGCGCCAACCTCGCCCGTGAGTTCCCATCTATGTCCGCTGAGTTCCCCAAGACATACGGCGGTCAAGGCCCTGAGCTTCGGGAGAACGCAAAGACCGTCAGACTGCAAGATGATGCCCCTGCTCCTGTCGAGGCTTCGGAGCCGGCCGTTGCTGCAGACAAGCCAACCGAAGAAGCCGCAAAGGAAGAGCCCAAGCCGGAGGAGCCTACGAAGACCGAGCCTGTTGTGACCACAGACGCTGCTCCTGTTACCGAAGCCAAATGATTTCCCCTCCCGTCACATCGAGTTGATACCCATTGGCATGTCGTGATTTCGATATGCCATCTTCGCCTTTGCATGTGTGCCGGGGATCCCCCAGCATCTCTCATTACCCGGAAGGGTCGGGGGTGTCCGGATGAGCATACAAGTGCACCCAGAGGAAATAATATGATAATCAGGTGTTTTAATGTCGGAAGGAGCCAGCTGTTTTGATACCCGGAAGGATCGGTAGATTGATTTGTTGCTGGCTTTGTATGTTTTGATACCTTTGTTTGCAAAATCTTTTAGTGAATAGATGATTACACTTCAGATAATAATAATTACATATGCCAGGCGTACTGGCCAATTACCTTGAGATAGGCTACGGAGTGACTTGGGATTGTGTTCTAGAAGGGTTCGGAGGACTATTAATAATAGTTGATTGAGAACAATGCCAAAATTTGTGTTGCGCCTATTGTTTTCAATTCACCTACTGGGGACTCAGGGAGCTATGTACGGGATTCCATCCGAACCACATAAGCAACGACATTTCTCGCTGTTGCGACGAAAGCACAACCGTCGCACCGTCCACCAAGCCAATATTCCTAGTTTTGCTGTGAGCTTACAAACCCTTAACTGCTACTCGAGAGCCCTCATTTCTGTCAAAACATCGCCCCTTGAGTCGCTTGTGGGGGCACTCATTATGCGACTCGCCTCTCCTGCGCTTCCCATCCAACGCCTCCAACAGTGAATCAATTATCCTACCTGGCAGCGTCGCGTGCGCCTCGACCTCAGCCTTGATCTGGACGCCATTTATACTTAATCTGCAACTTGAAAGCTGCTTGCGTGCCCAGATCGAACATGTCCGTTTGGAATCCTGACAATATCCGCGATGTCGCGGAGTCCGTGGGCATTGCGAATCTCAACAACGACGTGACGGAAAATCTCGCACGCGATGTCGAATACCGTATCGCTCAAGTACTAGAAGAAGCACTCAAGTTTATGCGACACAGCAAGCGCACGCTTTTGACCACGCAGGACGTGGCCCTGGCTCTGCGTGTGCTCGACGTTGAGCCGCTGTACGGCTACGAATCTACACGCCCTCTCCGGTTCGGCGAAGCTTCGCTGGGCCCTGGACAGCCGTTGTTCTACGTTGAAGACGAAGAGGTGGATTTTGAGAAACTGATCAATGCGCCGCTACCCAAGGTGCCACGTGAGATCTCCTTTACCGGTGAGTGACTCTTGATGGATGCCATGCTTGCTCTTGAAGATTATGGGACAAAAAGCTCCTGACGCTTTCTCCTGCAGCACATTGGTTGGCCGTCGAAGGCGTGCAGCCATCTATTCCTCAGAATCCTACTGCGGCCGACGCCAGAAGCCTCGAATTGGTCTCAAAGGGCCCGAACGCAAATGCAACCCTGGCGGCGATGAGCGGCAATGGAAATGTGGCCGTGAAGCCGCTCGTCAAACATGTGCTATCTAAGGAGCTACAACTATACTTTGAGAAGGTCTGCAATGCATTTTTGGACGAGTCGAGCGAGGAATACAGGACTTCGGGTTATGCCAGCTTGAGGGAGGACCCGGGCCTACACCAACTGGTGCCCTACTTTGTGCAATTCATCAACGAGAAGGTGACCCACAGCCTAAAAGACATCTTTGTCCTGACCCAGGTGATGCACATGGCAGAAGCCTTGATCCAGAACAAATCCCTCTATGTGGATCCTTACGTGAGTCGACTCGTCCAAGGCGCCAGAGAGCATAGGTCCTGTGTGTACTAACCATTCTTTCCCCCCCCCCCCCCATCAGGTTGCATCCCTTGTTCCTCCTATTCTTACGTGCCTGATTGGGAGACAGCTTGGCGGCAGCGCGGACTTGGTCGAACAGTTTGCTCTCAGGGACCTCGCTGCGTCGCTACTCGGTCTGATTGCCAAGAAGTACTCGCACTCCTCACATACGCTAAAGCCCAGGCTGGCCCGGTCATGTCTGAAGAGCTTCTTGGACCCGTCCAAACCCTTTGGGACTCACTACGGTGCAATCATTGGCTTGCATGCTGTGGGAGGCCCCGAGGTCGTTCGGGTGCTCATCGTCCCCAATCTCAAGACCTATGCGAGATTGCTGAATGATGGAATTACGGAGGATAGCCCTCGCAAGCCGGAGGCAGAGAAGGTTCTGGCCGCCTTGTTGGGCGTGCTGAGTACCCTCCATGAGAAGCGTGATTCTCTTGCTAATGGACATCCGGTGACAGTCACGGATGAGCTACGGCAACGACTCAATGACAAGGTTGGCGACCTGATTGCGTCTAGGATTGCAGAGGCGGGCGAAGTTCACGTGGCCCATGCTATTCTCCAAGCCTCAGTATAAAAATCTTTTTTTTTTCTTTTTAGTTGAGAGGCAAAAGGGAAACTGCACCAATGGCGGGGTTCAGGCGTTACTACTTTCACATGGGTTTGGGGATGAATATTTTCTTACGAATGATTGATATCCTGACAGTTTTCTTCATTATTGTTGTTGCATTAGGGGAAAAGAAAACCAAAGATATCATGGATACCCTCTGAGAGAGAATTTGAAAAAAAAAATTAGATAGAAGAATATACAATTAAACATCAATGCAAGGATTAAAATAAACCAAATAAGAATGACACGTCAGGAATGAACCTTAGGGTAGTGGAGATAGGCATCCAGATCCGTGTTCCTGGCCCAGCGACGTCAGAGGGGAATCAACCGCCAGATTCGTGCCCGACCAGCGACAGACTTTGATTCGTACTTTTCCCTTCACCGCCCGTCAAGGTTATCTCTGTCGCATGCTCGGTTTCCCCTTCACCTTTCACTTCCACCCCCTTCTGACTGGAATCATTATTTGTTTCCTGTTGATTTTCTACCTCGAACTGTTCTTTTCCAAAAGTGTGGTATGTATCGTCCTCCCCTTCAATTGCTGGTGCCTCTCTGGTCTTGTCGCTTGCGCCTGTCCACTTCGTGTCTGTCCCACAGTGAGACTGATTTCGCACATTTTGCCGGTTACAGGTTCTTTTTACCCCCCACGACCCTGGGGCCCACAGCCAAAAACACCTGCGCGAGTTTTTCAAAGAACCCCGCGCCCTTTTCGTTGAATAAATACCGACACATCAAAAGTTTTCCCTCCGTTCCATTGCTATCAACGCGTCTCGGGACATTGACATTTGTGAGCATCTTTGACCTTGTTGCTCCTGCCGATGTTCCAAGCCGTGGCCTTGTGCTACATCACGCTTCCTTGAGCTGAACGTGACTTTGACCCTCCATGAGCCCAAAGGACCTTCTGCGATTCTTGTCTAAGCCTGCGAAGTGAGTGACACTTGTTTGTCCTACTTTGATTGAAATGTCAATCGATTGTTGCTTCTCTACTGTGGCCTGGTTTCTTGTGTCGAATACTTTTTCATGAAGGATCCAGAGTGTCTGGAAGCATTGGAACCGCTTGTCTCTATAGACAACAGCGAAGGCCTCTCTTTTAGGTGCTGCGACCGATATGAGGATCTGGTCAGATTGCTCGGTCGGCTCTTCATTGCCACCAGATCACATGGATACTCAAAATCCTACCTTGCGACCGGATTGGTCATGGCCCTCGAAGAGAAGGAAAAATGCACACCAAGTACAAGGCTTTTCACAATTTCTTATGCGACCGCAACGGCGTGAAATTCTACTTCAGGAAGGATTGTGGCTGACTGAAACTCTCCTTTCTAGGCCCAGATAACGCGGTTTCATCCGAACCCATACTCATCTCACTTTTACATTACCTTTTTACCCCAGAAAGCAGATATCCTCGTCTGCTAGACCCGATACTTTGATCGGTATCGGTATCTTCCAGTACGAGGGTACAACGAAGACCGGCACAATTCCATTTTCTCGAGGCTTTTTCCTTCTCTCGCTCTCCTCTCGTCCCCCCTAGCAGTCCTTCGGCGAGTCTGTTCTGGATCTCCTTTGACTGGCATCTCAGCCTGTTCTACACTCGGTAACGGGCCTTCTCTTCTCAGGCGGACGTTGGTCAGTTCGTCTGGGTAGCAGATAGTGCTTCCATAGGCTTCCTCGTCTACGGTTCACACGGAACTGCGTTGCTTCATTGGTCTTGCCTTGGTCGACACACAAAACTGATCGGTATCAATCTGAAAAATCAACGGAGATGGTTTACATCGGGATCCCCAAGAATTACACTGCATCGCCGTCCTCGTTCGCAGCGACGTCATTGACTATCAATCATGAAGCAACACAGGACCTCGATTCCACCAATGCCTTCGAGGGTATGTCGTCTGCCCACTTCCATACTATACATGCTGAGTACTGACTCTCGATCCAGGGCCAGAGAAGTTGCTAGAGGTGTGGTTTGCTCCCTCCGCCAAAGACCTGGGATCTTCGCAGCCCAACGGCCTGAAAGACGTGTCAGAGGAAATATGGAAGGACATGCTAGATCTCGTCAATTGCAAGGTGCTGTCCATCGTTGCGTCTGAAGATGTTGACGCCTATCTGCTGTCGGAGTCCAGCATGTTCGTCTGGCCACACAAGCTGATCCTTAAGACCTGTGGAACAACCACCTTGCTCTCCGGGCTGCCGCGCATCCTTGAGATTGCCGCTTTGTTTGGCGGTTTCCCTAAGGCGACCACTCCGTGCCGTGGCCTGGAGGTCGCTGCTGCTCCTTACCGTGTCTTTTACAGCAGAAAGAACTTCCTCTTTCCTGATCGTCAGCGTGGTCCGCACCGCAGCTGGAGAGATGAGGTGAGGACAATGGACAAACTTTTCCTCAACGGCAGCGCCTACATGATTGGGAAGATGAACGGGGAGCATTGGTACTTGTACCTGACGGAGCCACACACTCTGCTCACGCCACCTGCCAGTCCGACCGAAAAGACCGAGTTCCAGGAAACGGAGACCAAGATCCTGAACGTTCCGGGGCGCGTTTCAGCTGATGCTCTTGACGATCCTGACGAGACGCTTGAGATCCTGATGACGGACCTTGAGGAGGAGAATGCCAAGCAGTTCTACCTCGACCACGCCACCGCTGTCGCAGAGAAGCGCTATCGCAATTTCGACAAGGACCACAGCGACCACGTTGACGTTTTCAGCAACACCTCCTCAGATATCAGCGACATTGATTCTGATGGCGGACATGTCTTGCCTCCGGAGTTGACCACCGAAGGCCATGCGCTAGGAACTGTCGTGTCTGAGTCTTGCGGTCTGTCTGATGTGTACCCGAAGAGCATTTATCCCGAGTCACGCATCGACGCCTACCTGTTCACTCCCTGCGGATTCTCTGCCAACGGCGTGATTCCCGCTCCCCAGGGTAAATCCGGTACCCATTATTTCACCGTCCACGTTACACCCGAGCCTCACTGCTCTTATGCTTCCTTCGAGACCAATGTACCACACGTGCAGAACGGACAGACAACTGCGGATATCATCCAGCAGGTCGTGGACATTTTCAAGCCGGGTCGTTTCAGCATCACCCTCTTTGAGGCCAAGCCAGCCATGGACCAGGCTGAAGGTGATTATGATCCCGCCAAGGAGGTGAAATTCTTCGAGCGTCAGGCGGCTCGTCGGGCTACCAAGATGGAGCAGGTTCACGGATATCGCCGCGTCGATCGGATCGTTCACGATCTCGATGGATACGACCTTGTGTTCCGTTACTACGAACGCAATGACTGGAAGGGGGGTGCCCCGAGACTTGGAGAGACGGGGTTTTGAGAGGAGACGAGTGCTTTGATAGGCGGATCTCCGTCTGACATTCATTCAAATTTTCGGTTTAAAAACTCTCCACTGACTAATTGCTGTTGTGTTTCTGCTTTGAGCATTTGCATTTGAAAGCAAGCCGTCTTGCGCATTCATTGTTGATCCTCCATTATTGAAGTTCTACTTTCAGGCCATTTGCGTTCGTGTCTGTCCGTACCTTCTAAGTCTTAAATTCGATGCGTATTCCTTTGGTATGCGAACCATTGTTGAGAAAGTCAATTTAATCTGATCTGAAGGGATTTGGTGCACCACTTGGGCGGTTGAGCCATAAATTGCTCGCGTAGTGGATTCGGTCTGCACTAAGGTGCCTGTAGCTATACAATTGTCGTGTCAATCTTCGACGTAAGGGGCGCTTGTCTGGACTACTCGACAGGCGTTAAGACAAGCGAAGGCTCTGACCAGAAAGTGAATAAAGAATATCTATTGAGCTGAATGGAAGTCTGGACTCCTTGGGACAAAGTGGAAATCTAGACCCGCGACCAATAAGTTCAGGCAGCTCGGCCGAGTTGCCTGATTGGCGCAGACGGGCCTTGTGGGAGCTCACCGACGTCAATGTCTTTTTTCCTTGGAAGTGAACTCGCATCCGCTCTTTCAAGTTTCAACCCTTTTCACTTGGAACTTGCATCTCCTCGAGGCTGGCTTCTCGCAGCTAACTCTCGATTGCGCGTCAGAAGGCAACCGCTCCTGAAAAATCGCCTTTTCTCGCTGCTCACATTCTTTTCTCAGCCCAGAACGAATACTTGGTAGGAACACATTATCAACGACCGCATCGCATCGCATCGCATCGCGTCTCATTCGGACCATCCGCCCTCCAGAATCAAAGATACACCTTGTCAACGAATCGACGACTTTTTTCAACTATATCTCCGACCTTGCCAACAAAAATGTCCTCTCCACCTCCTCCCCACCAAACGCCTCCGAATGCACTGAAACGACCCTCCATCTCCTCTTCCGCGTCGCAGCCCGTCGGCTCGAACAAGCGGCCGCGCATGCACCCTCTCCGCCAAACCTCATTTCCGAACACCATCGATGCCGAGTCCCGCGCCTTCAGCGCCGCCAGCGACGCCGGAAGCGTCACGGGGAGCTTCACGGGGAGTCTCGGCGGGACGAGTGCCGACGGGGTCTTCGCCGGTGCCAGGGGGAAGAAGAGGGGCCGGAAGAGCAAGGCGGAGAAAGAGCGCGAACGGGAGGACGTGGCGAGTGCCAAAGGGCTGGATACGAGACTGGGGTCGGTGGACGCCGATGGGACTTCGGTGCGGGGAGGCGCCGCGGGCGGTGCCGGTGCGGATGAGGGCGAAGAGGATGAGGATTTCGACGACGAGGGGGACTTCCTGGGTGGTGAGGAGGGGACGACCGATACGGAGGCTGAGAAGAAGAATCTTGCGTATGTCATTTTTTACTCTCGAGACTTTTCTTTTTTGACTGACGATTCGACAATACAGGATCCTCGTCGACGCCTTCAACCCCATACAATCGGAGCGGTACGATCTTTTCAAACGGGCAAAGTTACGGAAGGAGACCCTTCGACGCATCGTCAACCATGCGCTCTCTCAGTCTGTTCCCGCCAGCGTGGTGACTACGATCAATGGTTTCACCAAGGTCTATGCCGGAGAGATCATCGAGAAGGCGAGAACCGTACAGCTCGAGTGGGCCGAGGCCCACGATCGAGCTGCGCGAGCGGCGTTCGAGGCCGAGGAGGCAGCATTGGAAGCGAAAGCGAAAGCAGCTGCCGAAGCGGCGGAAGCGGCGCGGAATGCATCTGCGTCTGCATCCGCGCCGCCAACGCCGTCCACCACCGTACCTGCCTCATCGGGAGAGACCGTCGTGAAGAAGGAAGCGTCCGAAGGCGAGAGGGCCACTCCTTCCTCGATCCCTCCTCACATGTCACCTGCTCCACCATCGTCGGATCCTCCTACCCACCAAAGTGTGTACAGCCCCAGTCCTATGACTACTCCCGGTCTTAATCAAATCCAAAGCACACCCCGCCCGAAACGGGAGTTCAAGCCTCCTCCGAACCCCCACCGTGGTCAGCTTCTGCCGTCTCACCTCCGCGAGGCTCTACGACGGTATAAACGGGACTGTGAAGGCGGCGGCGTGGGGTTTTCCGGGTTGAGTATGGGCAATCTCGGGGTCAAGGGTGCTTACACGTGGAACTCGGGCAGCGTGGGAGGACGAAGGCTGTTTCGATAGTTTTTTTTTTTTTTTTTTTTTTTTTTTTTTCTACATGGTTACTTTTATTCTTTTGATCATCGGCATCAAGCACGGGTTTGAGGGATTCCTTTCGGTTTCTGGTTGGGTTTAGGACAAAAAAAAGAAACATCTCTTAATTACTGTATTGATATTATCTAGATCGCTTGATACCATTGGTAGTTTATGATGAAATGATAAGATACTGTACATATGTACTCAAGCGTTCCAATCTTGTCTATCAATATACTTCTAGAGGCCTTGGAATAATGTGCTACATAGGATATTGTGATCACACCATTTCACTTTTAACAAAAATTGAAAGTTCAATACGCAAGAGAAATAATCAATCCACTCCGAGGGACCGGGAGGCACGTCGCTGCGAGGAGAGATTGGCGCGAGTCTTCGAGGAGGAGACGTATGAGTTTACTGGAATCAAGGTCGATGTTTTCCCAAGGCCGCAGGAGGACAAGAAAGGCAGACAAGTTATGTGCACCAATCCGAATTTCGAATGGCTTGAGAGCGACGATGACTTTGACAATGGATAGAGAGGACGAGGCGTGTCTGCTTTTGTGACTTTTTCCCTTTGCTTGGATAGACGATGCAGTACATTTATGAGGTATCCTCGTAATTGATTTTCTTCTATCATTCTTCTCGATTGGATGTCCCATCACCCTGTTTCTGCCAAGTGAATATGTCACTCAGTTGAAGTTCCGATGCTCTAACTTATCATTATTGCACTTAACCGTATTGGCGACATCTATCTACTGTGGAGTACACAGCAACCTGCATGTCAGCCTACAAACCATAAAATAGGGAAGATGGATCAGGCAGCAGCATTTCACAGTTATGCGCTTGGCGCTATATAATGCTTTCAACTTCCTGGTGAAACCAGGTCTGTAGCAGACAAGACATGTGTCGGCTATATATTCAAGAGGGTTGTGATAGAATTCCAAATGTACAGGACGCCAGGAGCGTATACATATCTAAGCGATTCATCCCCTTAACAAGTTTACTTACCAGGTTGTACTCCGTACTTAGCAGGAGTATATTATTGGAAACAGCGCCAGTGCCAGCCAAGGCGCCAAGCTGCAAGGATTGTGCCAAGCTGCAGGTTGAGATTCCAATCAGACGCTTATTTGTACCTGGTGCGCTGGCGGTTGGTCAGAATGAATTTGACCGGTCTCGTAAGTGCAATAGATAAGGCTGAAACTGGAAGAATTACTGTATCATCGTGGGTGTGTAGAGCTTGTAGATCAGTACTGTGTTCTTCAATATTGAGAGTGGACCCTGCCGTTCTTTTCCGGGGATATTGGCGGTACTTAAGATTCTGCGAGGAAGAATAGTTCTGTCAGCGTTCAAAACATAGTGAATAAGACACATAGGACGGAGTAATGGTGCTGTTGAGCACGTGAAGTGATCATTGAGATGGGCGAAGCACGATTGATGCTGTACAAACAAAGTGCTTATGTGGAGGAAAGGAAAGTGCCGAACAAATCAACTTCAAGGGAGACGGAAAATGCGGAATGCGGATGATGTGTTGCTAAGACGGTCTTCAAGGGTCTCGAAAACCCCTTTGAGCCATTCGCTCGCTTAACTTTTAAGCCAGGCGTTCAATTTGTTCAAATGAATTGGCCCCGTCGGAACAGGCTTGGCAGAGCCAGAAGGGAAAGAATCGTCAGTCCCGGTAGTGGAGCAGCGGAAAGTTGAGACTTGAAACTTTGAAAGTTGAGAACTTGAGACTCGAGAGACTCTGACTCTCTGAGTCTGAGACAATTGTCGCAAAGCAAGGTGGAGAATGAACACCGCAGACTCGCAGAGAATGGGGGAGGAATGTCTCTTTTCGGTGTCAAGGACTGGAGAATTTTCCACTGTGTAGCCACCATGTTCAAAGCATTCGACTGTATGCAGTTGTGGCCTGCTCCGTGATATCCGAATGAACCAAACCATGATTATTGCAGCCGACTATGAAAGGTCGCAGGTGACTTCGGCTGCTGATCCCTTCTAGTGCATAGTGGAGGCTGGCCGCTGGACACAATAATGTATGTACCATACGGATCCAGACTCCAGAGGACGCGCAATACCAAAAGTAATGAAATCAATGTGAAGTTGGCCCCTTTTGTTGGAGTCTTGGAGACTCATCCTCCATCCTTTTTCTCGTCTTGTTTTCTGACGTTCTTCCCCACAGCATTTCCCTAGACAAGGTCCCGGTAGTTCAAAGTATCGCACACGCCACTGATAGATATAAAAAGTTCGAGATAAGTAAGAGAAGCACATGGGTTGAAGAGCCGTCTGTCCAGCGTTGTTATTGAGCGTACATCTGCCGTCCCAGACTCCCAGCCCTGGTATGAACTTCGAAGAAGCCATGTACGTACTACGAGTACGTAGTCAGGTTGTGACCATTTGCCGCAGGATTCTGAAGGAATGTCAATGAGGTGATGCCCACTAGGTACTCCGTACCATGATCTACCATGGCTTCATTGGCTTCAACGGTCTGTCTTGGCGTAGACCCTGCGAACGCCGAAAATTCAGCCCTGAGAAGCCGGTTGGTGATTTTCAGGTACCGAGGGCCACTTTCGCTGGCGCCACGGGGAGAACATGGAACCATCCAGCTTCTCTTTTTCGATGATTTCGATCATTCTGATTCGGGCTGACCCTTGCCCTGCAAGTCTGGTCTGGTTTCAAACAGGTGGCTGAAGCCCGAACCAAAGAACGCACTGCGCAGGCTGGCGTTTAACTAGTTGAGCCACGGCCGAAGTCCTGCAATGTCTGCAGAACTCCATATCGTGTGGCGCTGTCGAAATTCTCTTTTGATGTCAACACAGAATTGATCATCAGCAGGCATCAGAAGCATGCGCCCCTCTCTGTCATTTTCGCCCCCTCCATCCCTTCGAACCAGAATTCCGTAGGTAGGGTTCCGAAAATGGGAGCTGTTGGTGCGCCGTGCTATTCGACGAAAGGGATAGGCGATGCAGAGATCGCCAGTCTCATCGCATCCCGTTAGATATGGCGCAATTAGTCCTGGACTTATGCTCATGGTATTGGAGTTTCAAACCTTTTGGGCCCCTGATTGTTCTTGGCTTTTACCGAAGGTTCCTTTTTCGGTCTTCCCCAGCACCACATGCTCTCTTTCTGAGAACGATGTGCCTCCAGTCTTCTTTCGCATCTCGCAATTTGTAACCGAACTGCTATTGTTCTCTTTCTTTTCCCCATTCTTATCGTCCCTCTTTATGTTGTCCCCGATATTAATCTGTTACCGTCATTACCGTTCGACGTCTTGTGGTTGTGTATGGATAGAAGACTGGACCTGCCTCTCATTTCTTAGTCAATGAAGATCGATCATGCAATTCTCCAACCCCTCTCACTATTATAGTCGCCTGTTGGAAGCGATTCCAGCAGCTCTTCCATGGGCAGGCGGAGATCCCAATGTGAAAGGCGATCCGAGGAAAAGCGTCAAATGGATTGATGTATGTTGCACACCAAATCCCCAGCCGAAATTTTGCTATGAGAGAGGCGGAACTGACTTTGTGTAGGGATTAAGAGGCATCGCTTCGTTCCTGGTTGTGCTCACTCACCTGGCCAGAGGCTGGGACTATGACCTCTTCTCACCTCGAGATGGCCCTGATCTTGCTCCTCGAATCCTGCAATGGCCCGTGTTGCGAATTCCATGGCAGGGACGAATTGGAGTGACGATTTTCGCTTTCCTGACGGGATATGTGTGCGCCTTGAAACCGCTGAAGCAGTCACGAGCCGGAGATCACGCGGCTGCCTTCACGACCGTCGCAAAGAGCGCCTTCCGCCGTCCGCCTCGCCTGATCTTCCCTGCGACCATCGCCTTGTTCATCTCGTGGCTTGTGGCTCAGTTTGGAGCCTTCACTGCCGCCAACCGGTCGGATTGTTGGTGGTGTCGTTACGCCGCGCCGGATCTGAAGGAGACGTTTTTGGAGGAGGTGATTTCCCTATTCAAGAACTTCCTGAGTACCTGGACCACCGGCTACATGGCCTACGACGACCACCAATGGGCGCTTCTCCCCCTCCTCAAAGGATCCATGCTGGTCTACATCTTGCTCTTTGCGACCATGTTTTGCAAGTTTCGCTGGCGCATGGTCGTCTACATTGGCATGTTCTTATATTTTCACCAGGACAGTGCGAAGGATACCGGTTAGTACTGGACTTTCCTAGTATCTATGGTGGGAGCTGCTTTTTCCTGACAGAATTCGTTGCAACAGAAACCTTCCAGATGCAGTGCGTGTACGGCATGTTCCTGAGCGATCTCTCCTACGACACGTCCTTCAAAGAATTTGTTGAATACCACAGCTGGGGCCGGAAGGCCGTATCGATCACTCTAGCAGCCCTCGGCCTCTTTATCTGTGGATATCCCGGTGAACATCCCGAATGGTCAACTTGGTCCAA
This sequence comes from Hamigera avellanea, assembly GCA_027569715.1. Taxonomy (NCBI): domain Eukaryota; kingdom Fungi; phylum Ascomycota; class Eurotiomycetes; order Eurotiales; family Aspergillaceae; genus Hamigera; species Hamigera avellanea. The sequence continues at coordinate 20,522 of JAPDKU010000062.1, read as the reverse complement.
CTACATGCTCAAACTGGCCCACTACATCTTCCCGCCGGATGTCAACATCGGCAAGCGCTACACCGCCATGGGCATCGACATGATCATCTTCGCCATCTACATTTCCCCTTCGACCAAGGAATTCCTCGCCAACCGTATGCTCTTATGGCTTGGGAAACAAAGTTTCGCCGTGTACCTTGTGCACGGTACCCTCCTGCGTGTCGTTCTCGTCTGGATGCTCTACGGAATTACCGGGCAACCTTGGGAGGAGACCGTTGATGCGGATGGCAACGTCGTCCCACCAGCTTGGATCCCTATTCGTCCTCCATGGGTTGTTGCGATCAGTATTCCCGTCTGGATCGTCATTGTCTACACCTGCGCTTCCTTGTGGACGAACTATGTTGATCCTTTCTGTGCGAGGATGACGCAGAAGCTCGAGAAGCTCATGTTCGAAGAGGACGAGAAGTCGCCGCCTCCTTTGCCTTTGAACTCGATCCCCATGCCGACAGCGTAACTTTCGGATTTAGCGTATATACCATTCGCCATATTTACATTTCATTGCCAAGGAACCGAATTTGCAGGGCAAATCTCTAGATTCCGCTGCATTGCATACTCGCATATCTTTTGACAAATCTGCGTGCATAGACGACGGGAAAATCATGGACTGCTATTTTGAGCGTCTTCATTCAAAATCTTCCACGGCATTGCGAATCTCGAGTCCGACCAGCAGTGTCCTCTTCAAAAAAATATAATTAGCATCTTGTTTCGGAGTCGAGGGAGTTCTTTCTTATCATTGCTCGGGTTTTCAATCTGTTAATTCGACTATCTATGTCTTTTCTTTTACTGGTGAAAAGCCCTCTGAACCACTGTATATACTTATCTACTGCATTTTAATAGCTGCATTCGAAGGAACACCCCTTCTGCCTCAATCCTCCACGATCCTTGACCATGACAGATGAAGCCCGATGCCGACACTAAATAGCGCACCTCGAGCATACGTATACTGACCTACTCTTTCTTTATCTTATGATGTTGGTGGACATGTGGATACTGGAGTAGTCAAATTAGTGGCATTTCATCCAGAACGCTGAGATGACGTTATGGCTATTTGAAGCACTGTAGCATGTAGGTTTAGTGGAGATGTCAGCCTCACACACAGCATCGAAGACAAGAGAAGCGAGAGAGACGCAGATAGCACTCTAAAAATGACTAGTGTAATATTCCTGGTCGCATAGTGGTCAAACTCCTCTAACAACAAAATTATAATGACAAAACAGAAAGAATGGTAGATGAATGATAGACATATCATATTTTACAATCGAATGATACGGTGCGTCTTCCCCAAGGACCGGTCAAAGCAGGTGAAGACAAAGGGACAGAGCAATCACAATTCACACTCTGGAACGTGGACGTCTCTTTACGTCTGCTTCGTCTTGGACTTGTAGGCGCTGGCAGCCTTCTTTCTCTCGGCCTCCATGGCTTTGAGATGGGCTTCTCTCCGGGCGTGGTTTCGCTCCTCCCGCTTCCAGTCCTCTTCCTCTCGCCTTCTCCTCTCGTACTCGGCGGCCAACTTCAGGTCCCTCTCGCTCAGTCGCGGTGGTGCTGCAGGCGAACCGTCGGGATTGGTCTTGGCAGCCTTACCCGTCAACCCCTTGATCTCGCGCTCCAAGTTCTTGCGAGTTTCCTGGACGGAATTCACGGTCCGATCGATAATGCTGGTTTTCTTGGCCTCCTCTGCCTCCTTCGCCTTTTGGATTTTCTGCTTCTCAGCTTCCATGGCCTCGCTGATCAGACGGAGCGCATTCTCGGCTTGCTGCGTGAAACTCTCCGTATGTCTTTGCTCGGGGATGGTGATGCCGGCAACTCTCCGGAAGGTGTTGGAGGCGAGCAAGTAGGACTGGACCAAAGCGAAAAGACTCGTCGTGGCGAAATAGAGCTGAAGGGCACTCGGGAACCAGACGAAGAAGACGAAGGAAAGGGCAGGCAAACCGATGAGCATCGCCCGTCCGAGAGACGAGTCCATGAATTCGTTCATACCCATTTCTCCGCCTTTCTAAGAAGCGAACGAGATAATTGGATCAGCATGAAATCCGTTGCAGACAGGGGAGGGAAGGAGGCGCGGAGCATACCTTCATCGAAAGGTACTGAAAACCAGCCGTGGCAACCGGAAGGATGAAATATGGGTCGGCAACAGTCAGATCTTTCAGCCAGGCAACGGACTCCTGGAGGAGTCCAGGAACAGGCAGCGCAGCCATGTGTCTCACGACATTGTAACAACCGAATCCGAAAGGAAGCTGGAGGAACGGGATGAACGTCTTGTACATCTTGACACCGGATGTTTTTTGAATTTCCCCGAGTTCTGCTTTAGCTTTCATCGCCGCCATCGTATTCCCTTCCCTCTGGTAACGAAGGATGTCGAGCCGCAGAGGATTCATGAGGTGTTTGACATTGTGCAGTCTGGCGCCGTTATCCGCAGCATCCATCGAGAACTTGAGCAAAAGCGTGCGGACGAGGATACCTGTTCCAACAATGCTAGCCCACCAAGGCAAACCAGTCCAGACATGGATGTGCTCAATGATGAACTGCATTATAGCCGAGGGGCCCCAGCCGTAGTCCAACCCCAACTCCTTAAGGTAACCGATTTTCTCGGGAAATTCAGAAAGGTCCAAGTCGGAGAGAACGTCGGTTCCAGATGGAATGGCCGCAGGATCTGCACCATTTCCAGCAGCAGTCGCGTCAGGCGTCGCGGAGGCGGCGGGCGCAGCGGACCCGGTGGAAGTCGAATTGAAACGAGCGGACGTCAATCCTCGCATGGGCGAAGGAGTTTTCCAGGAAGCATTCCCAGCCAAAGACTGGCTTAACCTTGGTAACCGAGTTGGGATTCTAGAGGCCGGAGAACCGAAGGAGGACATCTGTAAATTCAGGTCAATTTCCCACCCTTTGCCTGCTCGGAGTGTGTACAATAATCAGCAACCACGAACCGATCGACTGGAGCGTGAAAAGGCATTCAATTGCTGCCGAGCCATGCCGGACACAGCAGCAGGCCCCTTCAGGCCTCTCCCTCCGAGCATTGTGAAACTTGACAGTGACGCCGGAATTTCTGGGGAAAAGCAATACAGAAAGGAAAGGCGCCGTGCTCCCGTCCCGACGGACATCGGACTTTTTGCGCCAAGAACCTTTCTGCCGGGCGGCCGGACGGTTCAAACTTCAGCTATCATCGGAGATACTCGTCGGATTTACTTGTAGTAATAGGAATGGATAATCTCGATTGAACTTGTGGATTATCTTTCGTATATCTGCAGTGCATAATTGAAAACGATCTGCGGCGTTGACTATTGCCGCAAATAAGGGTTCTTCGCCGGACGCCTTCCAGTTAGACCTACTGGTGCTTTTCAATCTATGTACAAACACACCCACACCCGCAACACGCTGATAAGGAAAGGGACATATATTGAACGAGAATAACTGCAGTAACTGCATTAACTGCGCATCCATGCATTTCGGCTGTTGCATGAGTAATACCTCAACCAAATACTTGGTTGCTGCTTCACTCCAAGGAGGCGGTGTCCTGCAGTCCCACGTTCGTGCTCCGTCTCCTTTCAGGAAGCTCTCGTACTTCGATGCCTGGACCGACAGGCCTCGACCGCCGGTATGCAGGGAAGATCTGTGCATCAAATAGTAAGCTAGAAACTCTTGGAAGATTATATTGGAGCGAGCGAGCCATCTCCATGATATGGTGAAACGCAGCCTCTTAGAAGACAAACAAGCGTGTACCTTTGTGTTCGACCATCCTAGCCTGAAAGCTGCCTCATGCGCGAATAATTCTCCGAATCCCAGCATGAGACCGTTCACAAAAGGGAGAATCAGGTTGATGGCCGCTCCGCGGAGGATGCTCAATAGTGTGGGGGGCTTGTAGAGGATGAGGGGCGAGCTGGAGGTAGATGGAGGGGACGAAGACAATTCATGGTTGGCTGAGTAGTTTTCCGAGTCGGATGGAACTGTTAAGGCAGAGTCATAGAGCTCTATTCTAGAGCCGGACTGGTCGTCGGATGCCATAATGCGGGGAGACCCGGTGAGAGGTTCAGCGAGGGATCGGGACAGAGCGCTGGCGAAGTGTATAGACGGCTGGTGGCAGCAGATTCTTTGCTAGCTAAAATGTCACAGCAAAGAGGTAGCTAGGACTTTCAAATTGGTTTGGCGCAAAGAGACCGTATGTTTAAGGAGGGTGTTATCGGTGTCATGGAATTGACCTGCACTCTGCTTCTGCCCAGCTACCGTGTCTGGGCTTATGTAAGCGTTCCCTGCTTCTCCATACAACAGACAGTATCTAATGTTATTGTTAGGCTTTAGCATCTCTCCTTACATGCCATACATATACATAAGGAAATTAATTCACATTCCCGGCTTAAAAATTCACCCTGTCAAAAGAAAGATGTTGTTCGATAAAGTATCGTTTCCTTTACAGGATGTACTCCTTCCTCAATCAACTAAAGTAGCCATCCATACTCGAAGACAGTAAATAAGGCTCGAATTTCCTTTGTTTCCATCAGAATTTAGCCTACATTTTAATAGTCTAGGTTATTCAGAATAAACCTAACGTTATTGACTTGTAGCTCATTTGGCTGTTGTTGTGCAAGGAAGGTTCCCCTCTCCGGATGACCAATCAGGCAGCAGTGACGTACTCTGGCTGTTTGTCCCTTGAAGCTGGAAAGCGGAGCTCCAGGACAGAAACTCATATCTTCCCCTGCACCTGAAACCTCTCTCTTTTCTTTTCATCCACCTTTCTGCTTGCTCGAGAGGAAATTCTTTCTGGAATCAGAGGTGTATTCGACACCCGACTCTCAGTCTCTCATTCTAGACCTTTCGACCCCACCGTCAGTATGGAACCAAACCCCACTGACCAGGATGAGATCGTCTCTCAGTTCTGTGCCATGACAGGCACGCAGCCTTCAGAAGTAAGCTTCTCGATAGCCACCAAAATTGATAGGAGGTCGCTAACTTGTGAGTTTCCAAGGCTCGCAATTACTTGGACGCCAATGGGTGGGACATCGAAGCAGCAGTGACAGAGTTCTTTGCGGAACAAGACGAAGCCTTACAAGACATGAACACTGGAGGTGGACGTCAACTTGGGTCTGATGAACTCTCAGAAAGAGCTCCTGCTGGTCGCACACTGGGAGGAGGCCCGCCCCCATCCTCCTCTGCCACGTCTCAACCGTCGTCCTCGACAACGCGCAAATCGGCCCCCAAAAAGAAGATTGCTACTCTAGGCGACCTCGCATCTGGAGGTGGCCATTCGACAGATGAGGATGAAACAGAGAACCAAGATTTTTTTGCCGGAGGTGAAAAGTCAGGACTGGCTGTGCAGAATCCCGATGACATCAAGCGGAAGATCATCGAGAAGGCTAGAAAGTAAAGACTGTCCGCTCCTTTGCGCAGCCGGCGCAGTGGCATACATATCTAATCGAACTATTCACAGGACCAAGCCTCCAACTGCCGATGATCCTGAGCCGAGAAGGTCATACTTTACTGGTACTGCTCGGACTCTGGGCGGCGATGAGGCCCCCAGTCGAGTGATCGAGAACCCCAGCATGCCCATGCCTCCACGACCCCCACGCGTGCAAAGGACCCTTCACTTCTGGTCAGACGGCTTCTCTGTCGACGATGGCGACCTCTACCGATCTGACGACCCTCGCAACGCGGAGATCCTGGAGGCAATTCGACAGGGTCGCGCCCCGCTCTCCATCATGAATGTCCAGCCAGAGCAGGAGGTAGACGTTGAGATTAAGCAGCACGATGAGAAATATGTCAAGCCAAAACCCAAATACAAGCCATTTTCGGGACAGGGACAGCGTCTGGGAAGTCCCACTCCAGCTGTCAGGAATCAAGCCCCTCCTACGACTGCCGGCGAATCGAGCCAGGCTGACCCAGAGGCGGCGAAACCCAAGGTGGACGAGTCGCAGCCGACTGTTACACTGCAAGTCAGGCTTGGAGATGGAACACGCCTGACCTCCCGATTCAACACTTCCCATACCATCGGCGACGTCTACGACTTCGTGGCGGCGGCTAGTCCCGGTAGTCAGTCAAGGCCCTGGGTGTTGATGACGACTTTCCCCAGCAAGGAGCTCACCGATAAGGCAGCTGTGCTAGGGGATCTTGCCGACTTCAAGCGTGGTGGTGTGGTAGTGCAAAAGTGGCAATAGACTTCTCTTGTATTGGGGAGAATTGCTACTCCGAACTTCTCTGCGCGCCTTGCGAGAATTCATTCCGCGCTTATGGTAGGCAAGATTCGAAAAGTTGAGAAGTTCGGGGCTGGTGAGCGTATGAGAACGGCTGATGCCTCGGACGACGGCTCATGACATGTCAAGGAGACCCAAAATCAGTTTCGGTAGACTCCATATCTCTTCATAGATAGAGAAACGACAATGTAAATCCTAGATAAACCATTCCTGGCAATACACTCCAAAGATCTGTAAGTTTGCTGTAAAGGCTCAGGCAATGAAGATATACACCAGCTGAAAGGACCAATCAGGGCGCGTAAAAGTTGGGCAGTTTTTCCCGTATATATAATTCTTTAAAGAGATAGTAATTGATTCTGTATTATTAATATTAGAATCCTTTATCTTGAATGAAAACTTGGAACCTAACACGTTGATTACCAGCTCTCTATCACGTCGTCTTGTAATGATGTGCGCAGGATTGATAAGCAACGAAAAAAGATCCCCTCCGCGGAATGACGCAGAAAGCGGGAAAGTCAAAAAAGCTCCCAGCTGCGAGATCGGCCTCTTCCTCTAACCACTCTACTTTCTACCAGGACCACAAATCAATTCAATCTCACGGTGGGAAAAAAAGGTAGAGAGCGAAACAAGATGCCTCTAGACGGGGTCAAGAATATTGTCCTGGTAAGTTGCGCCCGTTGCATCTTTGGAGGAAATGCTGTTTGCCCCTCTCTTATCGATAACGAAACGACTGGCGATGTTCCCATTGTCTCTGGACTGCTGGCTACGCACGCCTTGTTGAGATCGCTTACCATGCTGCTTTATTCTTCTCTGACAATTGAGTTTTTGAACGTCATATTTTACCGGGAAAAGATATATAACATACCACTGACACCGATTTCTTGTTTTGTGATCCAGGTCCTCTCCGGCAAGGGTGGCGTGGGCAAATCCTCCGTTACTCTCCAACTCGCCCTCGCCCTCTCCCTGCAAGGAAAATCCGTCGGCATCCTCGACATCGATCTCACGGGCCCCTCGATCCCACGGCTCGTCGGCCTCGAAGGCGCGAAAATCACCCAAGCACCCGGCGGCTGGCTCCCCGTGCTTGTCCACGACGCCGAGAACGCCCCCGACAACCATGGCGATCAACAACAACAACAAGGAACGAAACGAGGCTCCTTGCGATGCATGTCTCTCGGTTTCCTCCTGCGCGACCGTGGCGACGCCGTCATCTGGCGCGGACCCAAGAAGACCGCCATGATCCGCCAATTCCTCACGGACGTGTTCTGGGGAGACACGGATTACTTGCTCGTCGATACCCCGCCGGGCACGAGTGACGAACACATCGCGCTGGCGGAACAGCTGTTGACCATGGCGACAACCGAGGCTTCGTCGCCGACGGGGCTTCCTCGGCTTGCGGGTGCCGTGCTCGTCACGACGCCGCAGGCGATCGCGACCTCGGACGTGCGCAAGGAAATCAATTTCTGTACTAAAACGCGCATCCCGGCCCTGGGCGTGATTGAGAACATGTCGGGTTATGCGTGCCCGTGTTGCGGCGAGGTGACCAATCTGTTCTCCAGTGGTGGAGGACAGGTCATGGCGCAGGAGACGGGGGTTCCGTTCTTGGGAAGCGTGCCCGTTGATGTCAAGTTCGGGGAGCTGGTGGAGGGCAAGATGGTCGATGAGAGTGATGTCGAAGATGGCGAGGAGGAGGCGGAGAAGGCCCAGGAGGAAACGCAGGTCGACGAAAGACCGCTGGTAGAGAGGTATAAGGATACCTGGTCGTTGCCGAGGTTTGAGGCTTTCGCCAAAACGTTGCTCTCCAGGATAGAGGGAACGGAAGGTATTGCGGTGGCATCGTAGATAGGTTTTTTTCTTCTGCCTGCATTGTGCATTTGGGATGGTGTTTTGATATTTCTTAATCCCTTTATTCCTCAAGAACAGCGTTCGTGAAGTTCTTATTTATACCACCAGTATATCACGACGTTGCAGCTTACTTTTGTTTCTTTGGATATTGATAGAATTCTGACAATGTTCAAAAGTGGTAGTCATTAGGATTGTTCTTCCGCCTGTCATCACCATCACCAGGCTCTATGAGACATTTTCATCAGGTACGCAGGAGAGTGCGTCAAAACATCTGTTATTTACCTATACTGCATGAGACAGAACTGGTTGACACTCCCATATAATTATGTGCAATATACACATACAGTCACATCCTTCCTGACTGTCGTAAACCAAGGTCGTGTATCGTTCGATCATTAGAAAGTCATTAGTTGTCATACAGCCATAAAAGTTCATCGTAAATTCCAGTCATAGACGGCCCAAGGGAAATTGTTTCAAAGTAAGAAAGAAAAAACCGAGAAATAGCGCCCGTAGCCCAGTGAGATTTTCTTCAACACTTGATTTCTGAGGCACAATTGTAGTAGGGAGAACCATGAAGAAGCAACAAGCTCAGACCTATGAGACCTATAGCCAGCCTGACTCAAGCAGTACGAAGGGCAAGGTTTGGCTCATTCTGCTCTAGCATGGCACGCAATCGCATCTCCGCTGATTGTTGAGGAAGAGACGACCCGGATGTACGACGCTCTTGCGTAGCTCCTTTGAACCAATTGAGTAATCCTTGCAGGTCCAGTGTAGAGAGCTTATCAAATCGAGAGGAAGGGGTGAAACTGTTGCCAGCGTTATCAGAAGCCACAGCGGCGGTTCCTAGCTGTATACCATCCGGACACGGACTCCGCTGGTCTGCGCGAGATTCCAATAGCAATGAAGCCCCATCTGCCTGAGCATCAAGGTATACCTCTGAGACGACGGCGGGGGTCAAGATGCCCTGCAAGTGATCATCCGCGGCAGACTCAGCTCTCTTTCCGAGTAAATCGCGGCCACCAGACTTTGGTTTCGACGTAAACTCCCTCGTGACTGGGAGGGACCGAAACTCAGGATCATGGTCAAACGCAGGGTTCGGAACCATGATTGATCTGGGAGTATCAGGCTGTACTTGTACTGACGAACCGTCTCCCGCGGAGAACGGTATCATGGGCTGAAAACCGACATTGTGCGCCGCTGCCGTTGTTTGCCTGATGTTCTCCATATAGCCGTAATACGAGAAGGGATGATGATCCCGCCCATCCGCAAGGCTGTTGTCATCATCGAAGATAACCACGCTTTCATCGGATTGTCTTTCAAGGCTCGGACTTGCTTCCTCCACGGTCAACAGGCCGCCAGGAGGAGCGCGGATTTCACCCAAAGGCGCAATGTGGCTGCCATACTCGTTGGCGAGACTGAGTTTGCTTCGTCCACAAATTTCCGCGATTGAGTCCAAGGTGCCACGGATGTCGGGCTCAATGGCTCGTAAGATGCCTTCAATACTAAACTCCTCATCGGAGGGAAGCTCGGGTCCTCCCTGTTGAGTTCCAGAGCTACTGGAGAACGGAAACGGTCGCCGTGAAGGCATTTTCGAACTTTCTGCGGTTTCTTCAGCATTGCCAGAATACGCCCGGACCAGCACCGGCTGAGAAGCCAATGTTGATGATCGACTGCTACTGGGAACGACTTGTCGATGTTTGCGTGACAGAGGCTTGGGGTTCCCATTTAATCGGCGCAAGGCAGTCGTCCGATGCGCCAGAGAAGACTCAGCCAGAGGAGGCTGGCAGTGACGCGAGCTATTCTGACGAGCCGAAACCGCAGGTTCAACCGCAGGAGAAGAGAAGGAGGGGGGCAGATGTGACCATCTTTGATGTGGAAGTGAAGAGGACAGCCGAGACCCATCTAGGCGGGCTGAAAACCTGTCTGACCTACAGTCCATCTTGTCCAGCATGCGCAGCAGTAATGTAGCAACACAGCAGAGTGCGAGCGCTGTCTCGTCAGTTGAATCAAGCTAGTGGAATCGTTTCGCAGTCTGTGACGCAGGCAAACGTGGAGTGAATACGATGATACCACTGTAGTAGCCCCGCTCCTCCCCTCACAGGCGCTGGGAAGAGAAGCCGCGGCAGTGGAAGGCGAAGAGTGGGAGCAGATCTGCTGCAGTCGCCTATCTGCTGTGACTGGCAATGGGCTGGACACGTACGCTCGTGTATCACAAGGGAATGACAGTGTTGGCCTGCATTGGCTCACGAGAAACAGTGCATACTGGTATGCATGACTCCAGCATGTCCGGAGGGTTTTCAAACCAGTATTATTTGGAGATGAATCTGTCGGATGATACTGGAGCAGTGGATGGTTTGATGGTTCGGAGAGATGCAGCAGAAGACTGGAGATGCGCTGGCAGTTCCTTCCTTAGCTTAGCGGGCGGGAGACCGAAACAGACGAGGGGCCAAAACGGGAAATAGTCCGAAGCTTCCAAGGAAGTCCATTACATACAACTAACGAACAAACAAAGTATTGTGTACAGCTTATCCCAATCCCTGGATTTATGTCATCAGCTGAGGTCTGGCGATTTCGGACATGAATCCCTTTCACGTATGGGAACTCAATTGATTGTGCGATCGATCTACAATCAGATGCAGAAACTAATGGTTATCCCGCAGTTTGGCGACTCCGACGAGTCTACATCCGAATTCGACGATGACACCTCCGGACTGCCTTTCCCCGAACCTCTATCGCGTTCCTTCTTTCTCGCCCCAGATTTCGATCCCGCAGCTTTCCTATCGTCGTTGAGAAACCGTCATCAGAGCCTGGAGGATCTGCGCCAGGAGTTGCGGGACCTAGACCAGCTGTTGAGTAAGGAGTTGCTCGATCTGGTTAATGAGAATTACCAGGATTTTTTATCTCTTGGTAGCGCTTTGAGAGGCGGCGAAGAAAAGGTCGAAGAAGTGCGAGTCGGATTGTTGGCCTTCCAGAGAGACATTCGAACGATTCGCGACAAGGTCGAGAGCCGACGCAAAGATGTGGAGCGTCTCTTGCAAGAGAAGAAGTGTTTGAGGGAGCACACCAATATCGGAAAGATTCTCCTAGATTATGCTGATCGCATAGAAGAGTTGGAGCACAGATTGATGATCGGAGACAAGTCAACCCGCGATCGACAAGACTCTGATAGCGAGTCCGATGCAGAGTCCGAGGTCTACAGTAGTGAAAGCGACGAGAGCGAGGACGAGGAGCTTGCCAATGGCTCAACATCCGTGCCCTTTGTGTCCCTCAAAAAACTCGAACATCATATCCAGAAGTATGTTTATCTCACGATGTTGTCGGCTCAGGTCGACAGCAATCACCCGTTTCTGCTCAACCAACAGCCGCGCGTCACCAAGATCAGGTCAACCTTGCTGCTAGATCTAAAATCGGCCCTCGAACAAGCTAATCAAGCTGGGGACAAGCGAGACACCAAAACATTGGCAGTCATGCGTTTTTACAATCTCATGGGCGAGGAAGTCAGTGCAGTATCGGCACTGAAGAATCTAAAAATATGATTTGTCTGTCGGGCACAGCACAATCTCGAGAGCAGGCTCACACAGCGTTGGCGTTCAAAAGGGTCCTTTGGGGAATGTTCATTTGAGAAAACTATACCATTATACACCGTGTCCTTCCTAATAATAACATAATGTACAACCAGCAGAAAACTATTTTACGAACCACTTAGAGCTGCAGTAGCGGGGGAATCATCGGATTTGAACTCTCCGTTGAGACTGAAGCCGGGGCCATTAGTCGAGCTTAGAACCTGGTATCTGTCAGTGAGACATGAATCTAACAAAAGCGTAAACTTCAACTTACCACTTCGTAGATCTCTTTGGGGAAATTGTGGCTGATACGAGCTGCATCCTTCTTGATCTGTTCGATGGTTGCGCGCAGGTTGTCTCGCAATTGCTCGGGGGAGAAGGCCAGCTGTCCGATAGGGAGTCGAACAACTGCATCTCTTTCTCTGTATACCGTACCACCGCGCAGCATCTCGACTCTGGATGCAACCTCTTCCACCACGGTGCCCGTCTTCGCACTGGGCATCAGACCCCTTGGACCGAGGATCCTACCGAGTCCCGCCTTGTTCAAAGCGGGCAAGCTGTCAGGATGGCAAATGAGGCGGTCAAATTCGATCTTCCCGCTCTTCACGGCATTGAAAACTTCATCCTCTCCTACTAGCACCGCTCCGGCTGCGCGGGCATCCTTCTCATGTCTGGAATCGGGAGGACACACGACACAAATTCGAGATTCTGTCTGGACGGCGTGGGGGAAGCGGAGCATATTGCGGATAACCGGTCCATCTTTCATCGACTTCAAACGGATGTGGACTTCATATTTCACGTTCGTTGCTTCACGACCGACTTCGAATGCACGGAGATATCTATGGAATGCCTGTGTTATTACCCAAGATTGATTCACGAGTGATCGTGGCGAGGAAGAAACCCTACCTCATAGCATCGCAAAGAGAAAATTGTTCCGCATCCTTCAAGTCCCTTTGTAGGTAATCTTTGCGTTTCTTCTTCTCTTTGCTCGAGTCCTTGTCCTTGCCCTTGTTCTTCTGAGACTTGTGCTTTGCTCCGCGGATCTGCTGATGGAAGATGGACAGGAAAGGAGCGATTGCCCTTTCACGAAGAGGAGACCGACATGACGATAGAACGCCTCTTGCCGCGGAGGGCAGGATTCCACTATAGGAAGACATGGCTGTTGTCCAGCCCCGACAGATATATCCGCGGCTTCCAGACAGTCGAGGGAATGTTTTCTGCCCCGAAAGCTCTCTCGGAGACTGGACGGAACAACGTAGCGCCGGCGGAACTTTTTTGGGCTTAATGTAAATGTGGAGACCGCCCAAGTGATTCATTGCCCCTCCAGACCTTTTGACAATTGTTTGTATCCCGCAAAGATCTTTGAATTTTCCATTCAGTCTTTTCGGATTTGCGGTCCGATATGTCTCAATTTCAACTTGTCTTGGCCACCAGGGCCAACCAGGCGGCATTGCTCCCTGTGCTTCTCATTGCAACCTCCATCAATGAGGCTCGTCCTAGCCCGGTGATCTCCATCACCTATGAGGATACTGCCCTCCTTCATGAAGGAAAGAAGGCCGTCGTCCAGTTTACGGGTGCCAGTGGAACTCCTGCTTTCGGCACCGAGAAGGCCATACAGGAGTTGCGTGCTAACTTCCCCTTTCTCACCGGAAAGGATGAAAAGCTGGTAATTTCCTATACTTCTTTGTTGCATTATTCTTGCGTGGCTAACAAGTTTGTGTTTCTTGATCAGGAGAACGACTGGCTTTCCCAGCTCGAGTCTTTGGTTACCCTTGACTTCAAAGCTCTCGATCCCCAGCTTCAACGCCTCGACAAGCACCTCCTTCTCCGAACTTTCGTCGTTGGCTACTCGCTCTCAGCTCCGGACATTGCTCTATGGGGAGCATTGAGAGGAAATCGCGTCGCCGCCGCCGCCATCAAGAAGGGTTCACTGGTGAATTTGACCCGGTGGTTCCGCTTCTTGGAAGAGCTTTGCCCTTGGGCCACCTCTGCGTTCGAAGCCCTGAATGCTTCCGCGCGAGAGAAGAAGGCTGCCAAGTCCAAGGAGGGTGCCAGCTACGAGATCAATCTCCTCGGAACCGAGAAGGGTGTTGTGACTCGTTTCCCTCCGGAGCCTTCGGGTTACTTGCACATCGGCCATGCCAAAGCTGCTCTTCTCAACGATTACTTCGCTCATGAGAGGTACGACGAATCGCTAACCCTGCGCTTTCGGATACGGATCGCTAATCGTGCGCTTCAGGTACAATGGAACCCTTATCGTCCGCTTTGACGATACCAACCCTTCCAATGAGAAGGAGGAGTTCCAGGATGCCATCGTCGAGGATCTCGCGCTCATGGGGATCAAGCCCGATCGCATGACATACTCTAGTGACTACTTCGACGAGCTCTACCAGTACGCCACTCAAATGATCAAGGATGGCAACGCTTATGCCGATGATACGGATAAGGAAACCATGGCTTCCCAGAGATTCAATGGAGAGCCCAGCAAGCGCCGTGACGCTTCTGTCGAGGAGAATCTGGCCCGTTTCGAAGAGATGAAGAAGGGGACACCGGAGGGTCTCAGATGGTGCATTCGTGCCAAGATCTCCGTTGATAACCCAAACAAGGCCATGCGTGATCCAGTTATCTACCGCTGCAACCCAGCGCCTCACCACCGCACCGGCACCAAGTGGAAGATCTACCCAACCTACGGTAAGTGAGACCCTAAGGCAAGTGACAATATCCGGGATAGCTGACTGACCTTCTTTGAAGATTTCTGCTGCCCCATCATTGATAGCCACGAGGGCGTCACTCACGCTTTGCGTACTATCGAATACCGCGATAGAAACCCCCAGTACCAGTGGATGCTGGATGCGCTCAAGCTCCGCCCCGTTCAGGTCTGGGACTTTGCTCGCATGAACTTCATTCGGACCTTGCTCTCTAAGAGAAAGCTCACGAAGCTGGTCGAGCGGGGTGTGGTGTGGGGATGGGACGACCCTCGATTTCCAACGGTGCGCGGTATAAGACGGCGGGGCTTGACTATTCCTGCACTGAGAGAGTTCATCCTCAAGCAGGGCCCCTCGAAGAACATTACCAACTTTGACTGGGCCTTAATTTGGGCAACGAACAAGAAGCACATTGACCCTGTTGCTCCCCGCCACACTGCTATTGTTGAGAAGGATATCGTCAGAGCAACCGTCAAGGGGGCTCCTGCCACTCCATACACCGAGGAGAAGCCCAAGCATGCCAAGAACCCTGCTGTCGGCGTCAAGAAGGTGGCTTACAGCGGCTCGATTGTTCTCGAGCAGGAAGACGTCAAGACCTTCAAGCAGGATGAGGAGATTACCCTCATGAACTGGGGTAATGCCATTGTGCGCAAGATCGAGACCGACGCCTCGACCGGCGTTGTCAAGGAACTTGAACTCGAGCTTCACCTGGAAGGTGATGTGAAGAAAACGGAGAAGAAGGTCACCTGGCTGGCTTTGGAGGGCCAGGAGGTTATCCCTGTGGATTTGGTCGATTTCGACTACTTGCTCAACAAGGACTCTCTGCAAGAGGATGACAACCTTGACGATGTCCTTAACGAGCACACTGAATTCCACGAATCCGCGCTGGCAGACTGTAATGTTGCCGAGCTCAAGGTGGGCGATATCATCCAGTTCGAGCGCAAGGGTTACTATAGACTCGACCGCCCTTACGCTCCTGGCCAGCCAGCTGTTCTGTTCAACATCCCTACTGGCAAGGGTGGAAAATGAATGGGAAATGTAGTACAAGTACCACATGAGAGATCGAGGATTCCGTTGATTTGACTACAAAATTTCCAATGCGCACTGTGCAGGCACGGTCGCTCGGCTAGGCATAAATCCCCTCACTGTTCTGCTTCCTAGGTATTGAGACATGCTCCTGTGTCTCTTTTAAAACAAATAAATAAATAAAAAATAGAACGTGCGATTCAAGTCTCCATTCTCATGTTAAGGGACCGGGAAATGCATTCCCACTTCCCGATCTCATTAAGATTGCCAAGCTTTCCGAAAACATTCCTCCACAACAAAAGTCTGGTCGGAGCCTTTGACGACCCCACTTCTAGAAGATGATCCTCCATGTTGCAAAGTTGCCAAGTGATTGCTTCTATGCATCTACTACGACCTTGTATGCATGCCCCAAAAACCGTCAATCGATAGAGCTCCTTCGAACGTCGATGGGCTTTAGATGTCAGAACGTCAGTAGCACACAAAGCAGAATCGTGTTCGCGGAGAAGATGAGAAGATCATCCGCGCACGATGACTCCAAGCTGTCGACGCTCCCAATTGCTCTCTTGCCTTTTACGTTACATGCGGACCGTTACCATTCGACGGATTGGGGAGGAAGAACCGGATGCCTCGGGAGCGCTAAGGCACCAAGCGCAATAAGCATCTGGCCCGGAAATCACTGACACCCAAACCAACCCCGCAACAAAAGACCTTCAAAGTGCGATGACATCTCCACAGGGCCCACTATCCCATAGCTGCAACTGCTGCAGCCCCAAAGCTTTAGGGAGTTTTCTTACTGCTCTTCATTCGCTTAAGCGTCATCCGTCACCCCGGTTTGCTTTTCCACAGGGTGTTGCCGATGGCATTCCGTGACCCGACCCTTGGGTCATCACGCTCTCACCCTGTTCCAACTTCCCTGTCAGAGTCAATTGGGCTATTAAGCTACGACATCTACGACGAATGAAAGCCAGTTTTTCCCCTAACGGTAAGGCTGCTGATAGCTCAGAAGGTTCGTCCGGGTAGGTCAAGAAGACCATCACATACGTCAAGACACGTCAAAATCGTCGAAGCAATGGACCAATTGCTCTTTTGGCTGTACCCCCAAAGCAGCAGTTCTGCTGCTGGTGCTTTGAGCCTATGCAGGGCAGTCCCGTCTGCATCCAAGCTCCCCGTCCTGTTCGCTCAATTGCAAGGCTCCTAGCCGGGAGCTTCCTGTAGAATACGTCAGCATGATTGATAGGGCGCCAATATCCCCGTCGACTGGCCGAAAGGATCTGCTCTGTTTCCTGGTTCCTGTGACTTGTAACTGGCACTCCGAAGGAAAATTTGTCCACTTTACATCCACTGAAGTGCTACTGGAGGGCCAGATCGTTCTACACCCCCCCGATTTCCCCCCGTATTCGCTTCCTTTTGATTGATAGCAAGCGGAGGACTGCAGAGAGTACAGGGCTCGTCAATTGAACCCTCTGCTGCTCCAGGAAAGCTATCAAAGACAAGATGTCTCAGCAAGCCGACGCCGGGGGCGGCGACGCCGAACGCGCGGAGGAAGGGCGCCAGTCCGAGAGCAGACGCATCTCCCGTATCTCTATCAAGGAGGACTGGAACAATCTCGATGAATATGGAAAGCTCGTCAAGTACGTCTCGACCTACCGGGAGCCCGGTAAACCCGAAGAAGAGGAGGGCGAAGAAGAGATGAAACGGGTTTGGTATGCCCCTTGGAAGAAGAGAAAAGTCCGCGTCAAAAAAGTCGACACGCAAGGCCAGCAGTTTCCTGATGAATGGCTTCTCACGGACATTCGTCAAGGTCTGTCGACAGCAGAGGTGTCTAACAGACGCCGGCGCTCCGGTTGGAACGAATTGGTCTCCGAGAAGGAAAATCCAATTGCCAAGATTCTGTCTTATTTCAGAGGACCAATTCTATATGGTATGACCCTTTATTATTATTCTCCTTGAGTTGGAGCAGAGATCCTGACTCGGCACAGTGATGGAACTCGCGGTTTTGCTGGCCGCTGGTCTCGACGACTGGATTGATTTCGGTGTCATCATTGGTATCTTATGTCTTAATGCTGCTGTAGGTTGGTATCAGGAGAAACAGGCTGCGGATGTTGTTGCTAGTCTCAAGGGAGACATTGCAATGAAGGCGCAGGTCGTTCGTGATGGTCAGCAACAGGAAATCCTGGCTCGAGAGCTTGTGCCCGGTGATGTGGTACGTGACCATCCGGCGACTCCTAATTGCCCGTTTAGCGGAAATAGTTCTGACCGAGTCAAACAGATCACCGTCAAGGAAGGCCAGGTAATCCCGGCGGATGCCAAGATTATCTGTGACTATAATGACCCCAACGGCTGGGAAGAATTCCTGCATTTGCAAGAGGAAGGCGACCTTGATGTTTCTGATGAGGAATCTGAGGAAGAGGGTAAGGGTGAAGATGATGAGAAGAAGGATGAACGGGCTAGAAAGCGCGGCTATCCTATCTTGGCTTGTGATCATTCAGCCATCACGGGAGAGTCCCTTGCTGTTGACCGTTATGTGGGTGATGTGATTTACTATACGACCGGTTGTAAGCGTGGACATGCGTACGCAGTCGTTCAAACCACGGCGAAGACATCGTTTGTCGGCCGCACAGCGTCCATGGTGCAATCAGCGGGAGGTGCTGGACATTTTGAAATCGTCATGGACAATATCGGCACCTCCCTTCTGATCCTCGTCATGGCATGGATTCTGGCGGCATGGATTGGCGGCTTTTTCAGACATCTCCCCATTGCCGAGCCTCGCCAGCAAACACTCCTTCACTATACCCTAGCCCTGTTGATCATCGGTGTCCCTGTCGGTCTTCCCGTGGTCACTACCACGACAATGGCAGTCGGGGCAGCCTACTTGGCTAAGAAAAAAGCGATTGTGCAAAAGCTGACTGCGATTGAGTCACTGGCAGTATGTAGAACCCCTACCCTTAACAATGTGATTTTTTCTGCTAACCCATCGACAGGGCGTCGATATTCTGTGCTCCGATAAAACCGGAACTCTCACGGCCAACAAACTGAGTATCCGCGATCCATATGTGGCCGAAGGTGTCGATGTCAACTGGATGTTTGCCGTGGCTGTCTTGGCGTCTTCTCATAACATTGAATCGCTGGATCCGATCGACAAGGTCACCATTCTGACGCTGAGGCAATATCCGAAGGCGAGAGAAATTCTCCGCAGAGGTTGGAAGACCGAATCCTTCCAGCCCTTTGACCCGGTCTCCAAGCGGATCGTCACGGTTGCGAGCTGCGATGGCATTAAATACACATGCACCAAGGGCGCTCCCAAGGCGGTGCTTCAGCTGACCAAATGTTCCAAGAAAACAGCCGACATGTACAGGGATAAAGCCCAGGAATTTGCACACCGTGGTTTCCGTTCCCTTGGAGTTGCGGTGCAAAAGGAAGGCGAAGATTGGACGCTTTTGGGAATGCTGCCGATGTTTGATCCCCCACGAGAGGACACCGCGCAGACGATCCAAGAAGCGCAAAACCTGGGCATCAGCGTCAAGATGCTTACTGGTGATGCGCTTGCCATTGCGAAAGAGACCTGTAAAATGCTTGCTTTGGGAACGAAGGTGTACAATTCTGACAAGCTGATCCACGGAGGCCTGAGTGGTGCCATGGCCGGCGATTTGGTTGAAAAAGCCGATGGATTTGCAGAGGTCTACCCGGAACATAAATTCCAAGTGGTCCAGATGCTTCAAGAGCGAGGACATCTCACGGCCATGACGGGGGATGGTGTCAACGACGCCCCATCTCTGAAAAAAGCCGACTGTGGTATCGCCGTCGAAGGAGCTTCCGAAGCCGCTCAATCCGCGTCGGACATTGTCTTCTTGGAACCGGGCCTGTCAACCATCATCGATTCGATCAAAGTCGCCCGTCAGATTTTCCACCGCATGAAGGCATACATTCAATACCGCATTGCGCTCTGCTTGCACCTGGAAATCTACCTGGTCACGTCCATGATCATCATCAACGAAAGCATCCGTGTCGAGCTCATCGTCTTCCTCGCCCTCTTCGCCGACCTCGCGACGGTGGCGGTTGCATACGACAACGCGTCCTTCGAACTCCGCCCGGTCGAATGGCAACTCCCGAAGATCTGGTTCATTTCAGTCCTCCTGGGCATCTTGCTCGCGATGGGCACGTGGGTGGTGCGCGGCTCGATGTTCCTCCCATCCGGCGGCATCATCCAGAACTGGGGCTCGATTCAAGAGGTGCTCTTCCTCGAGGTCGCGCTGACGGAGAACTGGCTCATTTTCGTGACGCGTGGCGCCGACACGTGGCCGTCCATCCACCTGATCACCGCCATCCTGGGCGTGGACGCCCTGGCCACGATTTTCTGCCTGTTCGGTTGGTTCAGCAACGAGACGATGCCCACCAAGCCGGCCACCTCGTTCGTCGAAACCACCGACGGATGGACGGATATCGTCACGGTCGTCCGCATCTGGGGCTATTCGCTCGGCGTGGAGATCGTCATTGCACTCGTGTACTTCGTTCTGAACAAGTTCAAGTGGCTCGACGAGCTGGGCAGAGCCAAGCGGAGGAAGAGCGACATCAAGATCGAGAACCTGCTCGGCCATCTCGCGCGGTTGGCCGTCGAGTACGAGAAGCCGGGAGAGCCCAAGGGACGGTTCCATCTTGCGGCGAGCAAGGAGGAAGAGGAACCCGAAGACTAAAGGCGATGCGTTTTTGTGTTGCTCTTTGTCTTTTCCTTTTTAATCCCAATGTTTCCTGTCGGTGGTTGGCAGCTTGGGGCCCATAGGCCATGGCCTATTGGTTCTGGAGAAGTGAGGGTTGAAGAAAGGGAAGGCGTTGTTAGATTATCATAATCATAATCACGTTCAGACTGTTGTTGTTGTGTTGTTTTCTTGGAAAGGGGTGATTGGTGCGGATGCAGCATCGCAGTATCACCTCGTTACACTTAGTCCTTAATAATAGTCTTGGTTTAATATATCCGACGGATAATACATATTCGTTCAAGCATACTCTCCAGTCCTCTGGCAGAAGCGATTGATTGATTTTTCAGAAAACCGGGGGGGGGGGGGGGGGGGGGGGGGGGGGGGGGGGGGGGGGGGGGGGGGGGGGGGGGGGGGGGGGGGGGGGGGGGGGGGGGGGGGGGGGGGGGGGGGGGGGGGGGGGGGGGGGGGGGGGGGGGG